>CM040239.1:81595224-81957193 GCA_022545495.1 Chrysanthemum lavandulifolium | reverse complement strand
GGTTTCGAAAGATTTTGCTTGTTTGATTTGTTGCCGGGTTGTGAGTAATCACCAAGTGATTATACCCTTCGTCATAAGCGCTCGAGACACAAAATGACGTCGGATTTGTGTTCTTAACGATTTGCAAAAAAAAATTATTCAAACTTGGTCTTGTGTTTTGATTCGAACTTTACGAGTCGGGTAAATGATGATTGTTGGTTGATAGACCAAACCGCCTGATACCAATTGTTGGCCTTTATAACGGGATCTATGGTCTAAACGCTTCAATCACAAGTATACCAAATGAATGTTGTGCAAAGATTAAATAAACTCAAATGTGTTTATGTATTAATCAAATATGTCATCATTGTTTTACAAACGAATGTTTGTGTGCTATGTAACCGCTGAGTAATCGCTTTGTTGACTTTTCTTATGGTTGACTTTTGTCGACCGGGTCATATGGGTGTGACGGGTTTAGTGTTGGGTCGATGTGATTAACCCAATATCAAATAAAATTATTTAAGAGATTTGTGCATTAGAAATACACTTTGGGTGACTTTTGACCCATTTGAATTGCTTGCATTAACGCTTATTTCTTTGACATAATACGTTACTAAAACATCAGATGCTTGATTAGGTTATTCGCATATTGAAATCTGGGATTATTCTGAATTTTTCACCTTTTCTTGTATATGTTGAAAGAACATTCTCTTGTCTTTATGAGCAGCCTTGGTGGCTGAAATCAAAGAAATAAAGGAAAAAAGCCAGAAAGACGAAGATTTGCTATTGAGTATTGCTGCCGGAAGTCGACACCATATTGTACCAAATCTTGAGTTTGAATTTACTGACAAGGACATTCATGAAGACTTGTTGAAGCTTATTAAATTTTCATGTGAAGAAATCTGCACAACTAAGGAACAATTGAACAAAGTTTTAAGGTTATGGACTACCTTCTTGGAACCAATGTTGGGTGCTCCTTCTAGTCCTCAAAACCCTAACGTTGCTGAAGATTCTGAGACATCTAGTCATGGTGTTGCCAAAACTGCTGGCACAAGTGCACCCGAGATCAATGGAAGCCCAGATGCTGATGGTTCAAAGCCGGCTTGTAATGGGGCTCAAGCTACTCTGCCTGATCAAGTTGATTCAAGCAAGAACAGCTTGCTCAATGGAGATGCGTTGACCAAGGAAGATGGTTCTAAACCAGAAAGAGATTCTGCTCCAGCTCTTGGTGTTGCTACTGTCAACAAAATTACTGGAGATTTGGCTGGTCTGTATTCTTGTCATTTATGATCCTTTTAAACATAATGTTTATATACGTTTGTGGTCTTTAACTATTCGAGTGTAATTTGAAATTCTATTTTCAGGGCGTGAAGCAAGTACTTCTAGACCTAATAATGCTACCGAGGATGGTCATGAAGCCAAGTCTAAAATTGACAAAGTTTTATCATCACAGGTATGACTTGATATATTTTGGTATTAAAGACCCGTATTTTGTAATATTTACCCATTTACTTACAATGGTTTGATTTGGGTAATATTTCTCTGAATCGGTCGAGTGGGTAAAACTGACAAATTTAGTGAACAAAATATCAGATCAAATATATCCATACACAAAAGCCAATTAAATTGCTTTATTTTTTTAAAAGGTAAGTGTAGTTTTGCTGGTTAATTTTTGGGAAACGAAGTTTGTTTGCACCCATACGAAGTTTGTTCACTGTAGACTGAACCGAACCGGACCGAACACCTCGGTCCAGTGTTTTTTGCCAGCTCGGTTATCGGTCCGGATCGGTGTTTGGGCCATGATTAGCCCTATTGACAAATTGCAGAACAGAGATTAATAAGCTCCGCAAACAGCCCCACGTTAATGCAAGTTGTTTCTGAACTCATGTATTTACTTTTTTTTATGCAGGGAACCACGCGGATTTGGTTTTGTTCAGTTTGTGGAGCCTGCTGATGCTGAAGAAGCGAAGTACCAGATGGATGGTCAGATTCTTTTAGGCCGACAAATGACAGTTGTTTTTGCTGAGGAGAATCGGAAGAAACCTTCCGATATTAGAGTTAGAGAGCGGAGGTACAGTTGCTGTTTGCTAATTATCTGTTCAAGAATACAAGTTTTCTAGAAATTGGTAATATGAATGGTTTAAGTATGGGTGTTCATCAGTATATGTGTAATGTATGTTATTGCAGGAGTGGCAGCAGATTTAGCAGTGATCGTAGGCGGTCACATCCCCCTCGTTACTCTCTCTCACATCGTTATGCCCGGTCCCCACCTCCTCGCTATGACAGATCACGATCGCCCTGCCGTGATTACTCTCCCGCACCCAGAAGAAGGCATTACTCAAGGTAAAAGCATCTTGATCCTGCAAAAGTTTTTATTCTCTCGTTCTAGAATTACAATCTATATCCTGCAAATTTTTAGACTATATTACCATACCCCAATCGCTGCATTGACTTACTGTACTTATTTTTGGGCAGGTCGGTTTCACCTGTAGAGAAAAGGTACAGTCGTGAAAGATCATACTCAGGCTCACCAGTGAGAGACCGTTCTCCATCTCATGATGGTGCACCTAGGAGCCCAAGTCGCAGTCCGTTTAATGGATCAAGGAGTCGAAGTCGTAGCCCTGTAAGGGACGTAAGCAGGAGCAGGAGTCCTAGTCGTAGCCGAATCAGAATTGCTGAACCACGTGATTACGACAGAGATGTGCCTCCACACAGGGATGCTTCTGCTAGTCCGTGAAGTGCTGTTCTTTAAACATGTTTCTGAGATGGTTGTAGCGTATTTGATCGAATGGCTGTTGTGTTACGTTAATTGGTACTGTACTTTGTTTTACAATCACTATGGATTGATTAGAAATGTTTATGCTCTATTGTTAAGTATGAAACTTAGTCTTGCCAACCTTGTTATTAAATTTGAGTTTAAGTGATTTGGATCATAAAGCCAGTTGAACTATCTATTGTTTTGATGTGTTTATTACTTTACATATCTCTTGCATGATTAGATAAAACATATGTTTGAGTAATATTTCATTGTGAGTTTGATCAATACAACATTTGTTGGAAGTAAGAACTTATAGACAAATTTAAGTTCAAGCTAAATAATATAAGCAATCCACAAATTACTTAAGACTTGTTCAACTTGAACAGATATGAGAGTGACTAAGTTAATAAGTTAAAAAGATAAGCTCATAAGCTCTTATTCTTAGGCTTTTGAGCTAATCCAGACTTGTTATCTTAAAGAGTTGTAATCAACAACAACAAACAACAAACCCAATCCCACCTAGGCAGGGTATGGGCTTAAAGAGTTGTAATCTTAAGTAAATAAGTTCATAAGCTAAAAAAATAAGCTTATGAGCTTATCAATTCTACAAGAAGTTTATAAGCCCATCAAAATAAGCTTATGAGGTCTGGTTGTACAGCACCAGACTTCTTAAGATAAATAATCATATTTTCAATTTGTTTCATTGCTAGCTTTAATCAATTCCACTGCTAGTCATTCTCGTAACCACTGCTAGCTTTAATCGATTCCACTGCTAGTCATTCTCATGACTGTTAACTAACGCAGTAACAGAAAACAAACAGTTTATTTACAGAAGTTACAAACTTAACCATAATATAAAGGCCATTTTGGAAAACAACTTCATTACAATAGCTGTAAAAATGATTAGCAGTGATTGTGTAACAAAAAGTATCCTCTTAAACATAGCCCAAAAGAATATTATTGCACTTCAACAGTAATCATTTTAAATGCTTGATATCATAGTTGTCGGATCTCGATCCTCGATCTTAGATCTCACGATTTTACGATTCTACAAAGCAAAACGATCTGGATCCTACATAGGATCTTAAAAGCTTAAGATCTTACAGGATCCCGATCTTGATCGTAGGATCTTAAGATCTAATCCGATCCGATCTACGCTTTCTCGAACCGCAAACTAAAAACCACAAAGTTATGGGTTATCTTTTAATAGAATTAAGCAAAAACATGGGATTCTTCCTAAACATTCAATATTTATAATTTAGGATAATGTTTACATAAAACATTCATATAATTTTTTATCTATGATATATAGTAATTTGTAGATTTGAATAATATTACAAAGACTATTAAAAATGACGTTGTAGCAGGATCTTAGGATCTCGATCCGATCTTACGATCACGATCTTGTAAAACAAAACGATCCTAAGTAGGATCCCGATCTTAACAACCTTGCTTGATAACTCAAAGTAGCTTGCCAAAACCATTATAAATAGATGGTAATCACATATTTAATATCCGACTAAAACCAAAACCCATACATACTAAAAAAGCAAATGCCACAAACTTAAGGTCATCATATCACAAACATCAGCAAAATCTCAGCAACACATAAAGCATTTGCCTCTCATTATTAGAAGACTAAATAGCAAAGCCGATGACTCCAACTAAAAGCTCAAAGACTTGGGTACCTTCTAAGCTTCAGGTTTAACTTCCTTTCCTTCCACTTCATCCTTCGCCACAGACCATAGGTACCTCCTCAAACCAATGATTGTGGATGTTGAATATATCTCACAAGCCTCCCCTGTTGACCTCCAAAATCCGTTTACCGTATCAGTTTTTTCCCCAGACCATAGGTACCACATGTCGGCTGCAAAACAGTTGGCAGTTCAAAAAACATATACTTCTTGATATAGGTAATAAGCTCTATTGGAAAATAAAGAAGCTATGATATGGATACTGACCAGGGAGATTTGAGGGTGTGAATTGGTAAGGATCCACATCAGAAAGTACGTTTAAAGGCAATCCATGTCCACTTTTTAACCGCATAATTAGCTTAAATATGTCCTCATGTGTTGAGTATTCATTGAGTTCAGCTGCAGGAGAAACAAATGCTGGAGGACACATTGCAAACTAAGATTGTGTGAGGTAAGCGGAACTTTGGATTGACCGGATAATGATATCTGCATAGAAAATGAAATGTTAGATAAAGTGGCCTTGATTCATTGAGGACCCTATATTAGTTTGCCATTTTTTGTATTCAAAACCAGAAAATGAAGATAGATTTTGACAGAAGACGTAAAGGAATTTGAGCAGCGTCATATGATCAACATTGTTAACATACTAGATATAGTCAGTGGTTTACATGCATCTATCATTTCGACATTTCTAGTTAAAATGATACTTGTGAAACTAGCATGGCGATCTAATACTTGTAAATTATCTGCTAAACATCACTTATGTAGCTATATTCATGACTAATTTGTGTGTTCTATATTTGTAAATGTCCATCTAATTTAAATGGCTGTGCATGTGGCCATCCATTACTGGTGGTACATAGCCTTATATACTCATGACATATGCACAGAAATGTAACTTATCTAGATACTCATATCTCGGAAAAACATCCCATGATGAATTGAACTCTAAATAGAAAAATGGGTATTCGTCATTTCAATAGATAAGTAACAAGAGACCTATTATCCATGATAATTCTAGAGTTACCACAAGAAAACTTCGTAACAAAAGCTTAACGATCAGGACATCTCCTTATCTCCTGATCAAAAAAGGTACAAACTTTGACATCAATACTCATTAGACCAAAGTTATCCCACTTAACCTAAAGGTAAAACCATACATCATCTTTAGAACGTATAGGTACTTGCCTTAGCAATAGGTGACAATAACCAACTCTTGTTTCATATATAAGCTAATATATAGCTAGTAAAGCATTTATCAGTAACTAACATTAATGGTCAAAATGATAGGACGGAGGGAGTACTCTCTAAACCACTCAGGGGTGGCCTAGTGGCAAAAGGCTTGTGACTATCTTCACTAAAAAGTGAGAGGTCTCAAATTCAATTGTGCAAACAACTTTAAAGTGGCCACGCCAACTTTCTGAAAAGGGATGGCTTTACCATGTTTTAAACCCCGTGGGTCAAAAGGGTTACCCAAAACGGAACTTTAAGGGTTCAATAGTTAAGTTTAAAAAAAATTATCAAGGTTCGTTGGATAGCCGGCCCTTCAATCAACAATAGCATTAGCATGTCTAGTTTGTTTTTAAATGTTTATACTACTGTCATCAATCTCACCGCGAAAACTAAAACCAGCATTAGTCGTTTCATCTAAATATCTAGTAATCAAGACTGCAAAAGGAAATACATACATACAAACATTAATTAACTAAAAGCTATTTACTAAAAAAGGCAAAATCAGTCAAAATCAACACCCAAAAACAGCAAACGTCTTTTGGCTATAGTTTTACACACGTATTGGTTTCCAGTGTTTTTATCGACACATAAAAAAGTTGTACCAAATTGACCACGGCCTAATTCTCTACCTAAAATATGAAGTTCCTTCATATTTCCTGTTTTTGTTTTTAATACTGATAGCAAACACGTTTTCACCTGATTCCTCGAGTTCTTTTCCCACTTTCACCTCCTATGGTTGGTATAATGCAAGAAATTTATCATAGACTATAAAAGGTTTACTTATCCATGTATGCATATCCATGCATGCATATGTTGCATTCTAAGATACTATCACTAACATATAATATGTAAAACACAATTATCAAATGTCCTTATTAGGAGGAATTGGAAAGGATCAGTAGGAAGTGATTATCAGTTGCAAATGGTCAAATCTAAACCAACAACTAACCAACGAGTCGAATAACTTTCAAGCAAATGGGTATCGCCCAATAAGTTCAGTATATGTATTAACAATACAGTAAGTAACATTAATAAAAACACCAAGATGTGTATTATTAAAACTTTTTATCACAAAGTGAAAAGTATGGAAACCATCGCTAGTTTTAATTGCTTTTCATCGCTAGGCTTCTCGAAACCACCGCTAGGCTTCTCAAACCACGCTAGTGGTATCGGTACTATCGCTAGCTTGTCGCTTCCATCGCTAGTGGAGATAAACAATTCTAGTGGAGATAAACAATACAATTATTATTGTTGTCATCGGTCGAAAAATGTGTGGCGCTGGTTTAAATAAGCAATTCCAACTTCCAAACACATAAATCTACTTTAAAAAAAGCAATCCAAAACTAGCTAACAACAAACAAAATAAAAGAATGACAAAAATACATCGAACTCGACACTTTTTACGATTGTGTTGCAACTATTTTTTTTTCTTATTGTGTGTATCGAACTTTCAAAATTCGATTATTATACAGATTTTGATTATTTTACCCTTAATTTTTTCAAAATTGAAGGGTAAATGGGCATTTTATATGGCGTAATAGTCAAAAATACACATAATGATCGAAATTGAAAGTTCAAAGACATACACAAGTTAAAATAATAATGGCTACACACAATCACATAAAGTCAAGTTCGACGATTTGTTGTCATTATTCACCAAATAAAAAACACAATCTTTACAAATGAGGATAAAATACAATCAAAACATAACAATACAAAGTCAACCATTATACAAAACACAAGGTAGTTCAGTTCTTACCGGTTCAATCTTTTGGTTCATCAGTGATGGTTTGGAACTGTGGTGATCGTTTGATCGATGATGATCGTTTGATTGATGGTTTGGATTGTGTTGAATCTTGGTAGCAGTGGGGGAAGAAGTGTGTGTGTGTTTAATGTTATAAAAATATGTAAATGTATGTGAAAAAAATACTGTAAATGTATATATAAAAAATATAAAGTGTATTTTGTAATTAAAGGTATTTTGTATTTGAAAGTATAAGATAAATATCTATACATTAAAAATATAAAAGTGTACTTTACATAATCATGCCTAAAAATAATATATGTGACCAAGTTCTTTAAAAATACGTATTTTTAATAATAAAAAACTATAATTTTTACTAAAAGACAAAAATACGCTATCTTCAAGAAAGTAAGTCCAAGTTGCTCTATGCCTCTATCATTACAAGTCAACGGTTCACACTTAAGATTCAAATATGTGGCTATGAATATCATCGAAGCTGTAAAACAAAATCTAGTAATCCAGAGTTGATCACTTAATCCAGAACAATCTTACCAAAAATTTATCACAAAATGGATCATTAAATCTTGGAAAAAAGTCAAAGGCTTATATAGTGCTGCAGGTTGAAGTGCTTTAGCTATACTGAGGTATCAGTTTTTCAATCTTTTGCTCAGTAAGTTGTGAGAAAAATTATAGAAATTGCATGGTTTGTAGGTTGTAAAGCATGTCTTGAACCATTTGCCTACTTAGTTGACAGTATTAAGTTTAGTAACATTACTATATGTCTATATCCTTCCAAAAAATGTTCCTACTTGTGCCTTTTAACTGCATGAGCAAGGACCATGTCAGTGGATTACTAGTGTCATGATCCTATGGTTAGGAAGATTAGAAGGATGAATTAGGAAGACTAATTAGGAGGATAAAACATTTTCCTATCTTTTTCTTTATCTTAAAGTTAAGTGCAAAATTAATCCCACATTCAGAAATCGGAATACATAACAGAAAATAACCACTGTGGACCTATATGTTGGGCTTCTAAAAGAAGTATTTTACTAAACGTGTTATTATAAACTCACGATTAGTGAAGATTAGTATTGCTATGTATGTTGATTTTCCATTTATCTGTTTAAGATCCATTCTGGAACATCAAATTCTTCTATTTGTTATATGTTATAGAGCATACATAACGATCGATATATGATGCTTCACTGCTGTCCTAGAAATGAAATCATAACCACCATCTAACAGCAGAATTTTGGGATTGGGTATTGATGTTGATGTTAGTGATGGTCAATTAAAGACTTTCAGCATCTTTCTATATTGGTGCTAATGGTATAGTTTAGAGTGTGTTGCCATTTTCACGTAATATCTGCATTCGTTTCTCCAATAAATCACAAATAGTTATTAAATATAGAGGTGACAAAATGTGTTGGTGAAAACAGGTTCAGATGGGTTGAAGTAACTATTTTCACTTTTTCTCAATCCATTTTCTTGTATTTTATATATTTTTAACTTATAAGTAAACAAAATACATTGATAATATAGTAATCTGATGTTTTGAATACAGCAAAGGATGAAATTAAAACATTTGAATACGCTTATGGCAACTACTGACCCATTTACTTGATTTTGACCCATTTGACACGTTCCATTTAGCTATGTGCTCAAATTCGACCCATTTGACTTGTTACTTGAATCAGATAGCTAGATATAGTTCATGTTGATCACAAATTTAGGTAGATGGGTTGGAATTGCCACCTCTAGGTCTTATAATTTAGCTTGTGTACCGATAGGGCCTGACGATATCAAGGGTAGTCCCACCAACGAAGAGGTTGTGGGTTCAAGTCCTGAGTAGGACAAGAATTTGAGTATTTAATGTTAAATTAATATTTAGCTTAAGGGTATGTGATGCGATTCTTGGAAGTAATGCTTGGCGGATGTGAGTTATATCTGTCTCATATATGTTTACTTTCTCGATCTAAACTAGTATGAACTAATAATAATTATTAATAGTTAATCTGGAAGGCATACTAAATTACTATATAATTTAGAAGATGTCATGCTTTTCATGCACAAATTTTTTTATTAAAAGTTTGAACGTACTGAAAAACCATTCTTACTATTGTACAACTATATATATCATGAATGATTTGAGTAACAAGTAACAGCTTATCTAACTAGTGCAGAGACAAATATGGAGTATCACAATATTATAAATAGGATTAATTTCATATATCACCCAACTTTCATGATTAATTTCATATATACCCAAAATGCAAGTGTTGAATGCATAATGTACAATGTTTTTAATGCATGTTTGGGTATATACGAAGTTTCCAACTAAAAGGAGGGGAGATCTAAATTTTATAAATACTATCTCACTCTTTCTCTCTCTCTCGCACTCATTTTCCCTCTCCAACTATATGACATGATTTTTATTTTATTTTATTTTATTATTATTATTTTTTTTTCTGCATACACAAATTTTCTTAATTCTGTCAAAATGTTGAATTTGTATATATGATGTATGCTTGTTGATAGTCATCATAAAATTCTACAATCGAATATGTGTGCTAAGATAACAACTAACAGACCAGAATCCCTAAAAGTGAGATTAATGTGTCAGCATCCCATTAAGAGTAACCATCTACTTATCATATATGTTGTGCCTTTAGAGCTCCTACTTACTGCTATAGTATACTTTACACCTGTTTCTTGTTTTGGTTTGTAGGCTCTACTTGGTCCGATGGCTGAAGCCATAGCAGCTGGTGCTGGTGTAGCAGCAGCAATTTTCCAAGGTAAGACGGCATTATGGGATCCACTTAAGCGAACCATTGAATCATCAAATGACATGGACGAAATTTACGGCGCACTAGACGATGCAATGAAAAGGCTGGTTGCCAAAAGAGATGATCACGATAACATGGTTCAAAGACGCAAGACAACAATGATGCCATCAAACACTTACACCAATTGGAACTACAGAGTAGATGTTATTTCAAAAGAAGTGGATAAGCTAAAAATCATGTATTTAAAAGAAAGCAAAAGGTCATCATGGTTTTCTTTTAATAAACGCTCTAGCTTCACTAAGAAGATGAAGAAGACAGCTTCCCGCATCTTTGTTCTTATGGAGGAGGACACCCAATTGGTTGATGTTTTGGTAGACAAAAAACCTTCATGTGTGGTGGAGATGATAACTCCAACAATTACAAATATCCCAACTCTTCAAAAGCCATTAGAACAAACTTTAGGTTGGTTATGTGACAAAAAGGTTAGAGGCATTAGAATCCATGGACTTGTTGGTAGTGGAAAGACAACAGTTATGCAGAATTTGAATAACCATGTCAAGGTTGCTGAAATGTTTGATATAGTAATTTGGGTGACTGTATCAAGAGAAGGGAGCATGGAGAATAGGGCCATTGACCAAATTCAACAAATTCTCGCTCAAAGATTGAAACTAGATATCGAGGTTACCACTCATCATGACCTAGTTGCTTCAAGAATTAGTGAAGAACTGAAAAGTATCAAGTATTTGCTACTTCTCGACGATGTTAAGGAAGATTTGAACCTTGATAAGATCGGAGTTCCTATGAGCGACAATGGTAGTAAAATTGTGTTCACAACTAGGCTACAACATGTTTGCTCCTCAATTGCCACTCGACAAACCAATGTTTCATCTTTAAACAGAAAAGAAGCATTGCTTATGTTCAAAAGTGTATTGGATCGCCCCCATCTTGAAGAAAATTCAAACATCAAACGGCTAATGCCCCAAATAATCAATTGGTGCGGTTATCATCCACTCATGATAAAGGTGGCAGCTGGTGTTTTCAGGGTGAAGGAGACTGAAGAGAGTTGGCATGATGGATTAATGAACTTGAGAAAGTGGCCTGAAAAAGGGGATGATACTATGCAAGAAATATACAGGTTGTTAAATAGTTGCTTTGATTGCTTAAAAGTTACCCAGAAGAAGTGCTTCTTTTACAGTGCGTTGTATCCGGAAGACAGTGACATTCAAAAGGACTGCTTATTAGACAACTGGGCAGCAGAGGAACTTCTTGACGCTGGTGATGGTGTGGAAGTAATGCGCGCCAATGGACGAGAAGTGTTGGATTATCTTAAGATGGTCTCATTGCTTGAGGAAAATACATTTCAACAATGTATCAGGATGCACAAGTTGATTCGCTTGGCTGCATTATATAATTTGTCTACTAATGATGACCAAGGAATTTTAGTGAAATCTGGTGAAGCATTGCACAAGCCGGTGGATGTGGAATTTTGGAAAGAAAAGAAATGGATCTCACTGGTTGATAGTAAAATGAATGCTTTACCTGACCAGCCAGATTGTTCAGCTCTTTCGACCCTTATTTTGCAGAAAAACAAAAATTTGGAAGTTATCCCAAGAGCATTCTTTAAGCACATGCAGAGTCTTCGTGTTCTTGACTTATATGATACAAGAATCACATCGCTACCCAATTCTTTGTTGAAACTAGCTACCTTGAAGGTTCTCTACTTGCAAAAATGTGTTGCATTAGTTGAGCTTCATCGTGAAATTGGAAATCTTCAAAAACTTGAAGTGCTTGACATTCGTGGTAGCGGATTAGAAAACATACCACCTCAAGTTGAGAGCTTGATTTCGCTACGACGTTTGTTGGTGTCATTTACTAGCTCAATGAGTATAAATCCTACTCAAAAAGCAGCTAATGAAGTTGAAGTAATTTCTAAGATTCCTATGCTAAAAGAATTAGTAGTTGATGTTGAGGATGGGCTTGAGAGAATATTATATGGTGCAATTGTCCAGGTTGTTAGGCTAACAAGACTTTCACTCCTTCAGTTTTGCTTTTCTAACAAGGTGGTTGATCACATTAAAGCTATAGGAGGAAGTTGGAAGATCTATTTTCCTAATGAAAGACTTCTTCAAAGTTACATTGACAGACCAGATAGCGTTGAATTCGATAAATGCCAGATTTTTACAGGGTGTGATTTCTCATCACATCCTCACATTCTGAAGTTTATGCCGTATTTCAAGTTTGATGGAAATGTTAGCGATGACACAATCTCACAGGTGCTAAGTAATGATGTTGCAATCGAATTGGTTAACCACAATGGACTTGAGCACTTATCCAGCTTCACTGCAGAAAGCATGAACCGAATTCGCAGCTGTGTTATCAAAGATTGCAACAAGATGCGAACCATAGTCGATGGTAACACTGGAGGATGCTCGATATTGAACAATATGGAACAGTTTCACATGATTAATTTGCCAGTTTTGAAGAACATCTGTGAAGGTCCAATGCAAGGTCTCAAAAGCTTGAAGACTTTGATTTTATGCAATTGTCCAATGTTAACTTGGGTATGTACTTATGGTGTGATTCTACGACTTCCAGAGATTCGTCATCTAGAAGTCGAAAGATGCCCTGAGATTAGAGAAATATTTAATGGGTCGACAAACATCATGCCTCCGATTCTTCCGAATCTAAAGAAACTCATACTTGTTGATATGCCACAATTAAGGAGTATATTGGTAAGTAACTCATTTAAGTGGCCTTCTTTGGAGAGACTTAAGATTCTTGGGTGTCCAAAATTGAAAATATTACCTTTCCAAAAAGATGGTGCTGTAAAGCTGACATCAATTGAAGCTGAGAAAAGTTGGTGGGAAGCTTTGGAAAATGACCAGGAAGTTACAGATCAGTTTCGACGCTATTGCACCTTGAAGTAAGGGTTCATTTATATTTAGGAACTTCTGTAGGGATGTAAATTACTATATATTAAACATATGCGTACTGCTGAGGTTCCTTGTTTAGAAAAAGTAAGTCAAGTATTGCTACTAAATTTGCATTTATTTGAAGAATTTTTTACAATAAAACACAGAACTTTAATCAACATATATCTTAAATCATAGCAGGTGTATTTTTATTTTTATTTTTATTTCTTGGTATAAACGTGGGAATACATATCATTCCATTGCATTTTAGTAATATTCAGTTATTCTGTCTATTTAACCATACCTATGAGCTTAAGTAACATCGTTGTAACAAGAACAGATGGTTCCAGACAGCTATTTTTTTTGGGTGAAAGGTAACTGCTGCAAAAAATATAGCAAAGTCATGATCTCCACGGGCCAACTATGTAACATCTAAAACTTATTCTTCTCCGTAATGCACGTACGTGTCAAACAAATGTCTTATGTAAAGATATATTGGGTAAGTTAGTCAAAATATGTAGATGGTTAATGGTCTGAACTGGTATAACTTTTCTGGTGACAGGTGAAGAAAATTTCGCAAACCCAAATAGCAAATATATGACAGATATGATGTCAAAACTACTGCAGCCTGTTTGAAATGATACATTGGCTGTATTACAGGTGAAAAAGTTGTCTTGAATCAACTTTTTCAGGTCAAGCCTAAATATGTTAATGTTACTTCGATTTTATGTATCCGTTTCTGAGTTGTTTTGCTTATTGCGAAAATCCTGTATGTATTATTCGATAAGTAACTAGACTTTTTGTAGTGATGAGAATGATGCATCTATATGTGCAGTGAGTGTGTAAACTATACTGAGTGTATCAGTGTGGTATAGATATCTATACGGTTTCACAAGTTGATTATATATGGTATAAACATTTATAGTGTTTATGTTGTGGTCAATATTAGATATTCGAACCACATACAATATATAAGGATGCAAATTATTTCTTGTTCATTTGAACACCCACTCCAAAATGGTATGCTTTCATGCTCATATGAACATTATGGGTCTCACTTCACTTTTAGATATTCAACCATTGGATCACCCTTCTTCCTTTTTTTTTCACACCAAACCACAGTGACCTAATCAGATTTTCCTTCATTCTTTAAGCCAGAATTAAGACCTCACCCCCCTCGAAAAATTTTTTCCCGCCAAATACTTTTTTTTTCCTGGGGCCAATTTTTTTTTTTTTTTTTTTTTTTTTTTCTAAAAATTTATAAAGAAATTAAGAGACTTTTTTCGGCATCTTTAAGAGATTTTTTAGCTCTTTCCCAAAGAGCCACGCCAACCGGGCCACTTCTTTCGCAAGACCGCCAATCACACAAGAAAAAAGAATGACACGTGGCAAAATTTGGGTGGAGTCGAGGCGGCGAAAGAATAAAATGAAGCGGTTGAAAGAATCAAGTCGAAAGAATGAAGAATGAAAGGATTGACACGTGTTTAAAATGTATGGGTCGAAAGGTTGATAGTTGAATTTCTTTTGGGAAAAGAGTGAAAAAGTCTTAAAATCCACCACACGAAAAAGCTCTTTTGGTAATTTTCTCAATTTTATAATTGATGATGACCTTTATTTTGATGCATCACGTTATAAAATTAGTTATAACTATGATGCACCAAATTTTATAACCGAAATGCACCAACGATTGTTAACTAATATGCCCAATAACATTGCAATAACTTACTATGCTATGCTCTTTAAGGGGCATTAGTTGTACAACAAGAGACGAGCTATGGTATCCAGTAGTAGCGTCGCGTCTTTGTATCGGATAACGCTAGTGCATATATTAACAATCGTGAATTGATGAAAAGTGTTAACCATGTGATTAATAAAATGACTCAAACATGTTAGGATAATTGATTTCATTGTATATTTAACCATGTGATTAATAAAATAAAGCGTGTTGAATCGGTTGAAAAATATCTCTTTTATACACAAAGGTTGACGATTCTCGATTCCAAACTTTTTCCGAATAAGTTAATAACATATGCGATCGATGACCTTTTATTTTGGTGAATCATTGTTAAAAAGTAGTTATAACTATGATGACCATTTTTATAACCGAGATGCACAAAAAAGTGCATCACGCTTATAAATTTTTAAGGAAAAATTGCCCAAAAATTTTTTAGGGATTTTTTTTTTTTTTTTGTCGGGGGTGGGGGTTCAAAACTTACCCCTAAGTTTGAGATGTTTCAAATTAGACCTTATAACTTTTTTTTCTCACTTTTCTCTAATTACATTTTTCTCTATAACCGCACTCTATATATATATATATATATATATATATATATATATATATATATATATATATATATATATATATATATATATATATATATATATATATATATATATATATATATATATATATATATATATATATATATATATATATATATATATATATATATATATATATATCCGAAATACAAAATTGATAGGTTGATATCAAATCTTCATATCGACGCTTGTTTTTTTAACATTTTCTTATAAAACCAGAATTCAAATGCTAATATCATTTTTTTTTTTTTTTTTAATAATGTTTGATTTCTTCAAAATTCGCCACAACTATTATAAAAATAATATTAGAATTAATTTTCAATTGTGCACATTATTACTTAATTGCACCCAACAAAAGATCCTCCAATATTGCTTTTGCGATAGAAGGTTAGCATATACTCAAGTATTTAAGGTAGCAATTTAAATAATCATATTATTTTAATGATGATTTAGGTAATCAAATGTTTAAAACGAAAATTTAAATGATAAAATTCATTTTTATTCATGTATAAAATTTTAAACCGAAGCTGATCGATCTTTTTGTGTTCGGTTTTTTGTCGGTTTCAGTTTGATTTTTCGATTATTTCGGTTTTTAACCGTTTATATTTTGGCATGGCCAATTTGTACTAACAAACCTGTTTTACGCAAGAAAATGAGTTATTCTTCTTTATTTTTGTTAATATAAGCCTAATAATATTATCCCAAATTTCTACACATACACACAAATAAATAAAACATACATATGCAAATCAAACGCACCTAGTATAATTATTATTGTCAAATATATTTATACTACTTAAAGATTGAGTGAGCTAATTTAATGTGGAAGAGAATTTGTGCACAAAAGAATGTATGGTACAACTTCTTTCAAGCCATCTCTAAACGCTTATATCAAATACATTTCATGCTTCAATTCATTCAATTTAGCATTCAATTTTGAGGCTTCAATTCATCGGGTGTTATAGAAGACAAAGAGGTTGCGAATTTAACCTCAAATTATACAAACCAATGTGTCCATGAATGCGAAGTTCAACAAACCAATTGGTTGAGTTGCTTACAACTTTTCGTTAGATTTTGAGGATTATAAGTAACCCGCTATCATCATTTTCACCACCATCATTTGGTTCGACCTTTTTCCAAATCGACACCATCAACAAATCCAAGACTATCCTAAAACCATCTCACCACTCAAACACAATCAATAACAACATCAACTACATCAAAAAATCCCATCTCCAAACACAACCACAACTCGAAATGAACAAATAATAATAAAAGATCTCAATTTTTTCTTCTCTTTCATGTATAACAACATCTTAGACCTTTTAAGATCGAAACACGGAAGAATTACATCATCATTGATCCATCTTTGAAGCTTGGTTTTTTTATATCCGAAAAGAAAGAAAGATTTATAACAACTATGTTATAATCACTCTTCGATTCGAAAATAACAAAATCAAAACGAAAAACAAAATTAAACCTACCGAGACCTTATATCAAGATATTTAAGTCACAATTCTTCATAGCTTTAATTGCAAGTTAAACCGAAAGAAACAAAAGGCGGTCTCTTTGTTTGATTTCAAGCTTAGCGCGTTAAAGGAAACAAGACACTCATAAGCGCTTTGTTCATATGCTTCATTGTGTGTTCGGATTCTAGGATGATGAGATCGAGTTTGTGTGAAGGAGTAAGTTTGGTGAGAGAACGAAAGGAGATGGGGGGCAGTGTAAACTGAGTTAGGGTTAGATCAAATACCGGTAAATCTACGATAAAGTAAACGCAAGGGCCGTGCTTTTGCACGGCCAAATAAATTACCTAGTGTGTACCTATAAAGGAAAGTAACTAGACGCCTGACTACCTTTGTCAACACCTTCAATTATCCTTGGTCATGGCCTTTTTATGCTTTGTAAAACTTACTCAAATACGAAGTCTTTAATATAATTACAAGTTCCTGAATAAGAAAATATTTAACGTAGTAATTGTTTATGCATTTCATCTTTAAAATTGTAATTTGATTTTCAAAAGCTTTAGACTAATCTTTTTATTGAACAATTTAGTGCCATAATTATGAATGAGTTCAACTGCTTTTTCTTTTAAGGAGGAATTGCATATATATCCCTCAAAAGTCTAAAATTACATATACCAAAAATCATAATTACATATATATCCTTCAAAAGCCTAAAACTAACATATATATCCAAATAATCAAATTATATATAAATAAACTATTAAATTAATGATAACAATCACATAACTTTAGTTTTGACCATTATATCCTTAATTTTATTCTTTGCAATGAAACGCACAACCCAAATCTTGCCACAAAATCAAACCTTACAATCCCACATCCCCAGTTGACAAATTTGTATATTAACTAAAAAATATTGACGAGAATTAGTTCTCCAATTATATTGTTGTGCGTCAATCGTCGTAGAAAGGATATCATAGAAGGGGTGTTGTTGAGGTGTCGACTTGTCATCAGAGGCGGAGATAAAGGGGGTCTGAGGGTCATGTGACCCCCCGACGAAAAAAATTATAGTGTAAATTTTCAAATTTTTTTTTAACTATTTTGTAATTTGCCCCTCCAACGAACCAATTTTTAGTGTAGTTTTTCAAAATTATCATATTTTTCCCCCTCGACAAAAATTTTCTGGCTCCGCCCCTGCTTGTCATCAATGGCGGAGACGTCACAAGCGACATGGAAGAATAACAATGCACAAAACAAACTATAATAATAATAGAATACAAAACCAAATAGTAGATCTAAAGAAAGGAAATTAGAAAAAAGGTTCTACAAGATACTAGCTAACAATGTATGACTAAGATTCACGTAGGAGCACAGTAATATAAATTACTTTTGTAAAGGTTATTTATAATGGTAATTTATTGATTATTACATATAAGACTACAATCGCTTACAAGAATCTAAAGTGGATGTTGAGAGAAAATTTGTGAAATGCCTCACTGTGTCATGATGTGAGGAGGATGATGATTACTTTTGTGAATAAAGAAGGGTATATTTGTCAATTTATAATGAAATGATAATTATAATATATTTTAGATGTTTATTTATATAAAATGATTATTTGGGTATATATATATATATATATATATATATATATATATATATATATATATATATATATATATATATGTTATTTTTAAGTTTTGAAGGATATATATGTCATTATGACTTTTGGTTGATATATATATATATATATATATATATATATATATATATATATATATATATATATATATATAGTGTGAGGTTATTGTGAGAACCAAAAAATTATGAATCTGCTAGAACCGATCTAAGCCATTGAATTATTAGATCAATGGATGAGATGATTTGTGCAATTTGTGTCATAAAAGAAAAGATAAGGAAAGTTTTGTAAATGAGCGATGGGTAGTATAGGAATTTGACACAACTACAAATCAATAACCGCCCCACACACTTATCTATTCTTTCACACCTTTTCCTAAAAATTCTCCCACCATCTTCTTCACATTCCAAATACCTAGCCGCCCAAAACAATTTAATATCTTTCCCCAAACAATTTATTCCATCATCTCCAATCCAATTATTATTAACTCAATCAATCGATCTTCAATTTTTAATGATATTAACCAACAAAAATAACAATAATAATTCATCATCAAATTCAAAGATGGTTGCTGAAGCAAGTGAAATTCTGTGCGAGCAAAGCATCAATATTTGTTCTGTTCAATTCAATATCAATTCAATATCAGAATCAATATTTGTTCTGTTCTGTTCAATTCAATATTTTGGCTTTATTTATTTATTTATTGTAAATCTGGGTCTAGTTATTTACTGATTATGTATATGGGGTATGTATAAATTAAGGGTTTTTATTTATGGGTGTTTAAAGTTATGAATTGTTACTCGTGTACAGGTGTTAGTTGAAGTTTCGGACCATGGAAATGGAGATAGATTCAAATCATGATGTTTTTAAGTCATAGTTAATTGATAACTTGTGATTTAGGAAATAGATTAAAACTGGGCTTTCGGTTTTGTTTAATATTAAAGCAATCCTTTTATCACGTGAATTTAATGGAAGTGATGAGCTATATGGGTATTTATAAACATACTTTTAGTACGGGTAGGAATTTAGCATATGTGTAAAATGTTTAAAATGAACTTAGTTTATTAAAAGACGGTCTCGGTCTCGGTGAGGTTAACTCTTAGAATTTTTAGTCCGTAGAATTGTAAATGGGGATAAAGATTAATATATTGATTTATTTGGATCGTTTGGCAATGAGATTGTGGTTAGGCTATTTAAATTTCTTTTCTTTCCTCGTAATGAATTTGGTGCATTTTTTTTTATGTATTTGGATCTATTCATTCTTATTTGTTGGTTAAGTCTTAGAATCCTTAGTCCGTAAACTCAAAACGGGATCAAGATTAATATATTGATTTATTTGGATCGTTTGGAATGAGATTGTAGTTATTTGGCTATTTAAAAATAATAGGAGAGTGCATATGTGTTATTGAGAGTGCATATGTGTTTTTACAGTTTCCGGTGAATTTGATGCTTTCTGTTATGTGTTTTTATCGTTTCGGAGTTTAAATGTATTGAAAGTGCATTCTGATATATAAATTGTGCAAATGTGTTTGCTAGTTGATTATGCACATGTATTTTCAAATATTATTGCATCTAAATGATTATACACATGTATATTCATTATTTATTTTATTTTAGTTTCATGATTCTGTAAAGTTTGATTGTGTTTAAATGGTTTCTCATGGTGATTAACATGTGTTAGTTACAATATGTTTGCTAGTAGTAATGTGTTTCGTTTTAATGGATCATGATGAGAAACTCTAGTTGCATTTTATTTTCTTTTTAAAATCGATGTATTGTATTTAATTATGTGAAGGGGTATTGTGTGATCATTTAATTTGTTCATAGATAATGAATAAATCTGAATTTTGTGGAATACTATGTACCTTATAGTTTTAAAGATGGTGTCATTAGATTATACATGTGCAACAAGACTAACTTTTTGTGTGCTTGTTTCGTGTTATTGAAGATGATAATAGCATTGAAGACTAACAAGTGGATGCTCATATAGATACATGAAGATAATTTGTTGATAACGCTTATCTTCTTTGTTAAGATGAGCGAGACGATAAAACACATGTGTACAAGGATTAAAACACATGTGTAGATTAAAACACATGTGCACAAGGATTAAAAACACATGTAGATTTCATGGGTTCTTGAACCAAGCGAGGAATACATGCACACCTAAAAGATGAACCAACTCATAAAGACATTGTAATATGCACATGCACGCCTCATATATTTGTAATAAAACATATTTATGTAATATTTTAATAAAGTTTTGTTGTTTGTATAAAATTGCATCAATCTATTAATAAATGTTTGTTGTTTGTATATATTTATTTATGTAATATTTTTAAAGATACATGTGCAAATACAAAACACCTATGCATAAACAAAAATACAATTTTTACGTAATGCAAAACACATGTGCACATATTGATTTTTAAACAGCACCAACAAAAAAAAAAAAAAAAATTTAAAATTTCGAAGAAAAAAACGTTTTTAAAATAAAAATAAAAGATAAAATTAATAAGTAATTTTACCAAAATACCCTTTTGAATTAAATATTAAAACTAAATATCCAAAAAATCGATTGGTTGATGGTGGTTCTCGCAGCTGCAATTTATTTGGTTCAAAATAATCCTTCCTATATATATATATATATATATATATATATATATATATATATATATATATATATATATATATATATATATATATATATATATATATATATATATATAAGAAGAAATAAGAACTATAACCGCAAATTCGAGATGCACCGACCTAAATTAGATTCATCCTATAATCTTAGATGCATTATAACACATTATAGTGTGTTTTCTAGCTTTTAATCGATGCATATACGATATTAGATGCATTTCATGATTTTTCTTGTTTTTGTTCATCCGCACGCGTCGAAATCATGAAAATCAATTTGCACCATCTATACATCAAATTAACTTTCGAACTCAAGATGTTGCATCTTTATGAATAGAAATGCATCTAATGCAAGTCGTTGCATCTCAAATGCGTGGTTTTGGTCACTTCTGACACTTCTTATTTTAATTTACTTCTCTCGAATTCCTACTATATATATATATATATATATATATATATATATATATATATATATATATATATATATATATATATATATATATATATATATATATATATATATATATTAAAAATTTAACCACGAATTATATGATGCGGATTTTTTAATTCGTTAGGACGCATGGATAGATCGGGACCGCCATTTCAGATCTCGATCTTGACTTTTGTAAAAAGTCAAGATCTAATGCTAATATCACCGTAACTTTAACCACTAAAATGATTTTTTCCTTTTCAGCGATCTTTACTATTGTTGTCTTCTTTTATTTTTTTAGATTTTTTTGAGCACTTATTTTTGTTTGATTATGATAGTTACGGTGATATTAAAATTTTCAAAACCAAGCCATGATAGTTTCTGTGATATTGAAAAAAACTTTAAAGAAAATGTTTTACATGTAAAATGGAACTGCGATATTAACAATTTTATTGAAAACTTACTTTGATATTAGTAAAAACTTAATATCACTGTTTTTTTTATTGTGATATTTAAAAAAACTTACGGCGATATTAGAAAAATTCCAAAAAGATTTGATAGTTACAATGATATTAAATTTTTATTAAAAAGGTTTATGTGATATCGATGTGATCTTGACTTTTTACAAAAGTCTAGATCGCACTCGTTAATACAAATAATGTCAAAACGCCATTTGCATTTTTCAACCAGATACATTTTGATAATCACAATATTTGATAAGTTTTAATCGAGAAAATTGCTTGATCGCAACATCACTTAAGGTATGTACAAACACAATACCAACTTAGTTAGGTTATTGAATAGATTCACTGCTCGGGAGTCCAACCTCCAACAAGAACAAGATGTTGTCAGTAGATTATGTGTGAAGAACAAAGAATATTCCCCATTATTCATTAGCCAATGTTCATAATGCACGGTTTAAAACGAGATGGTGAGAGGACTACTTTTATACATCGTAACTCGCCTTTTTATTCTTTACGATAATCTAGAGAATTCTTGGGATTCCATTTCTAAAACAATTTATGGTTGCATTGTAAACAAATGGTTTTTTAACTTAACATGTGTCTAAACACAATAAGTGGATTTAAAGCGCATTCTTAAAGGGTTTTGGGTTTTTTTATTCAAGTGTGTTTCGCTATATTATAAGTTGATAAATGGCTAACTATTTTAATTTCTAGACAAATTTTATATCTCATTACTTATAGATATACAACTAAAACACCCTAAATGTAACATGAATATGGCATAAATGTAATAGCAAAAGGTAATTAGTAAAGCTACAAATGTGGTTCTCACCACGGAGATGGTTGACGATGTAAATTCTTGTCGCACTAATGTACGTTGTGACATTTTCAAGTTATTAGCACATTTACATGTTAATATGGATAATTAAGCATTTACTAATGTGGGCCTCTAAAGCCTTGTTTTAATGATAATGCTAATTTTTTTAATTTGAAGTTTTCTTAGTCATTGTGATAGAAATTGTAAGTATTAAGATGAAACCGTATATTCAAAGAAAAGTCGGCTATGCTAAAGTCAATGTTTTTCTATTTAACAACTCGAGATTTTCCAGATGTTAGGAATTGGAAATTCCATAGTGAAGTATCGGCCACCCCATCTATAGTCTAGCATATGTTAGCTCAGACATATCGTTATTTACCGCTTTTATTAGTTAGTTATTAGCCTAGTTTAGCGTAGTGTAACACCGTGAAGGAATGACGGGTCTTTACCCATCAGATACCGATCCACAGCCGTTAGGAGGTCGTGTAGTCAGAGATAAATACCCCTTCCATCCTTGGAAGGGGTGATGCTCATAATCTAACCTTGCATTTTCTAAAGCAAGTCTCTACCAAGTACACCCTCTCACTCTTTCTCTCTCTAAAACATGGCATACTTGTATTTCCATCATCCAAGACCACCCAAATCATCAACACAATAATATTTACGATCCTACAAATTGTATCAGAGCCTAGGTTTTGTTGTTTGTGTTGATTCTCGTGGTCTATCTCATGGTTTTTGCGGGTTCTTTATTCGGTTTGTTACATTTTATGATGAGATTTGTCGAAGTTGTATGATGTTTTTTATGTGGAATCTGGTTGTTATGATTTGGTAAAAATTGTTTTGAAAATGAGTCCTTGTCTAAAAATGTAATATTGTGTTTTTGGTGAGAAAACTGTATGTTAATTGTGAGTTCTTAAGCAGTTTTTAAGATTGTTTTGATTCTGGTCTCATATCAAGTTCTTAAGCAGTTTTTTGTTGTTGCAGTTTTGAATCTGCTGGTGTGATATTATAAATATGGTTTTGATGAAGGTTTTAAAACTGTTTTACAACTTGTTCATTATAGCGATTTGTGGTCTATGCTGTCTGTCACATCTTTGTCCAGATTCACAGTACAGGTAGCGATTTGTCTTGCTTTTCTTAGAAGCGACTTGTCTTTACAAGTCGTAGCGAGTTGTGATTACAGATAATGTAGTGACTTGTTTTTACAAGTCGTAGCGATTTGCCCAACATGTAGCGACTTGTGAAGTAAAGAAAAATAGGAAGCGAGTTACCAGCGACTTGCTATGAAAGGATGAAGGAGAAATGACTAATAAGACGTGACCACAAATACCAAAAACCATTTACCATGACTCGACTTCAGATTATTTCAACCATCATCAAATATAAAGAGTCGATCTAAAGCCAACACAACCACTGTCAACTCGAATCTAAACACAACAATCTCAATCCCATATCAAGACTCATACTCATAATAATTATACAATCATATATCTCAGAATTATTTCGTGTTTGATAAAGTAACATCAATACCTTGGGGGTCCTTCACACAAACGACATACATCACAGATCCATGAAAAAGAAACATCAATCAGTCAAGACTCACCTACATCAAAGATCTCAGTTTTATTCCTTGTGTGAGTGGTTCATCAACACATAGATATCATTCTATCTATTCACAAAGGAACGATACCTCATTGATCTATTTTGAGACTGAAATCAAAACGAAATGCATACATGATTTTCAAGATCTCAGATTCTTTGTGGTTAAGTGATTTCTCAATGACCTTATCGGATCTAAACAACCACAAAGGAGTTCATCATTGATCTAAAACGTTTAACAATTTCCGAACATAAAGAAATGATTGCAACAAATATTGTTGAATCAAATCTTTGATTCGTTAAAAGATGAAGAATAATAATGAAACCAATGACAATATACGAATTAAAAGAAATAAGTATAACAATCTTGTTAAATCATTTTCTTCGTTCGATTGGTTCAAATAATAACGCTAACTAAATTTGGTAAAACCTACCGTGATTCCATTGAGAACTAATCAAGAAGTCTATCAAAGAAGTTCGCCATCCCTGTGGTGTTATAAGACATCTGGAAGCCATGCCCATGGTCGAGAAGTGTCTAAACCTATTCATGGTTCGATTGATATGTGACTGGAGGGAGGCGGACATATTTTGTGTGAGTTTAGGTTTTGTTAGCTTTGTGTGATTTAGTCAGAGAAAGAGGCGGATGAGAGATGAATTAGGGTTTGCAAATGTGAGTGATATTAGGAACCTGTGAGTGTTTATCATGCGTGTTTATATACCCTAACTTTTAGGGTTGCAAGATATGGATCATTGGCTTTTATGTAAAGAGTGAAATGGTTAACGGGAGATAATTCATTTGGGCTGATTGGGTATTGGATATTTTTGGGGCCTCTCGTGACCTTAAATATCAATTGATTCCGGATATACATGTTGAGGGTAAGTTAAAGTTTTGATTGAATGGGAATAGGTGTGGTATGACAAAAGTTTATCCTGATATAGGCTTAAATTGATATGTGCGGTTTGAAATTATCGTGGGCTTAATTTTTGAGATTTGATCATTTTGGATGATTAAAGATAGTTTTATGTGAAAATTAGTGTCTATTTGAGCTTGAAATGATGGTATGAGATTTGGATCATGACCGTATGTTGAACCGGATATGGGATTGAATTGATATGGGCTTGAAATGATGGTATGATGGGTTTTCAAAATTGGATCGATTATATAAGATTTGGATATGAGATGTGTTGACGAGATCCGACAATGAGATTTGTGTTAAAGAGATTTGTTGATGATATTTGTTGATGAGATTTGGTTTGATGTCGAGAGTCGCTTCTTTTCACGAGGATTAGTGCAAGCTTATAACAAACCGAGGAATTCTACTTCATGATCATGTTTGGTGATAAGGTTTTAAAAGGTACCTTTTGAGGGGTCGTTAAGCCCTTATTTGATCACTTTGTATCCGTTATTGCTTAATATCGCTCTTTTCACTTTTTAGGTCTCTTGAAGGCAAAATGCTGAATGGCACTTATTTGGACGGTAAAAGGCGCGATTATACAAGAAAATGGCCAAAGTCGAATCGAGACACTCAAAGTCGAAACATAAGGTGACGGCGTCAGTGTTAATTGCACGCCGTCGGAGGATCTTTGTGACGGGACGTGGCCAAAACTCCCATTTTCAAGTGACGACGCTGTTATAAAAGAGTAGGTCGTCAGAACTCGGACGGCCTAGATGTAATCCGACGGCGCCGAAGTCAGAGGATGGCGCCACAAGCATAAGGTGACGCCCGCAAGTCTAACGTGGCCAAGACGAAACCCTAATGACAAGAACACCACTGCCACAAAACATAAGTGACACCGTCGCAGTATGTAATATTATATATAGAATCCGAATTTTTCAAGATTGAGTGTAGTCTTTGGAGTAAAATCTAAAACGAACCAAGGCCGCTTTGTACAAGATTTAGGGTTCCAAACCATATCTTACACCAAGATAAGTGTTTTACTTCATTAATACAATTATGTCTTTGATTATTTGTGTGTATGCTTGCATGTTCTCCATGTCCCAGCTAATTTACTTGTGTGTTTGCTTAGGAATATGAAACTTGATTATTGAATATTGATTGTTGTCTCTTATCTTAGTTGATTAATGATCTAGTAATGCGATAGGTCATTCGTTGTGTACTTAATGCTTGATTAAATCTTTGTGAACCTTAGAATATGACTCCTTGAGTAGTTGTAAGCTAAACCATCCAAAGAGTGCCTAGAGTAAGAGTTTATATCCCTAGTGGGTTTTGTAGACGAGACCCTTTGGTAAGTTCAAAGAGTTGGGAGAAACGATACCCTACAACCTTAGACACACAACGCAACTAGAATAAGGACGTGACAATTCAACCACCAATAGGAGATAATTAAGGAGTAGTAAACCTAAGTAAACACATCTTTAAACTATCATACGAGCACACATTAATTAGACATAGACTACATACACCTTAGATTAGATAATTAGATAAGTAGAGTAATCGGTAGAAATACCAACCCCCAAATTCAAACCCCGAGATTCGTACCTTTCCTTTCCTTAAAAATATAAAAAGATAAAAATAATCTTCCTCAAACCCGACCTTAGCATAGTAACTTCTCACTAGCATTCCTATTCCCTGAGAACGATATCAATTCCCGTGGCTTACCCTAATACTACACTACAACGATTAGGTTCACCGCCAGGTGTTGAAAACTTGCTCAAGAAAAGAAGTTCCTTTGACCCCGAACGATGCGTAGCGTTATCAAGTTTTTGGCGCCACGGGAATAGAATAGCTAGTTAGTAGTCCACCGCTTAGGTTTCTTCGCTTGATTCCTATCAAGTAAATTTTTCTCATTTTAGCTTTCTCTTAGTCTATCCCCTTCGTGACCTTTGTTCAGAACCCCATCACGCTTTCATCATGGAAGGTGATAACCACCCACCATTCATTAACCCACCACCACTGACCCGCCAAGAGCCCGCACTTTGGTGAATACTGAGACCAAGCCATTTAGGCTATAGGAACACCATTGAGCTTCCCACCAAGCCCAAACTATAGCCCTCGATCCGACACCATCCGTTGGTGCAAAACGGATGTGTATTCCATGGACTTCGTTCAAGATCCAAATCAAGATCTTAGGATTTCTTAAAATTGTCGATTCCATCGACCTCGATGCTACTACTCGGAGACCACGCTACCACGCCTCTTCCAATTCTCTACGGGACCAAGCTAGTAATTGGCTCGAGCGACTTCACCGGATCCATCTCAAGTTGGGATGATCTTACCTCGCTTCCTTGCTCAATTTTTCCCACCGGAGAACCACTAAACTTAGGCGAGACATCCCGACGCTTTCAACAACTCTAAGGTGAATCTCTACGAAGCATGGACTCGATTCAAGGACTTACTTCATAAAGTCCTCATCACGGCATTGATCTTTGGCCCAAGTCCAAATTTTCTATGATCATGTCAACTTCCCCACCAAGCGATCCATTGACCAAGCGGCCGGTGGAAAACTTAGTGATCTCACCGCTGAAGAATCATGGGGGTATAATAGAGACCTCGCCTCTATGACAACGAAGTTGAATGACCCCGTGAGTCGCCTAAAACCGTTAAGGTAATCTCCTTGCCTCCCATCGACTCACAACCTTCCGATCAGGATGGTTGAACTTGAAGATCAAGTAAAATTCCTAATGAGTTCCTACGAAAATCCTAAGTCTTCACACTATGCGAACAAAGTTTCTTCCTCGTGGTGAGCTGCTTTAGATCCTCATAACACGCCGACTAGCACTCGATCCCCAAACATGCTTCCGCTGATCAAGATCCTCGCAGACACGGAACGGAGGAAGATTCCCTACAATACCCGGACCTAGGAATTTCAATGAAACCCGAGAGGCATGGAAAGGCAAGTCCGACTTCACTGGGACAAACCAAGGAATTCAATTCCAATGATTTTTCATGGCCCCACCTAATCGTTCTAACCAACAAAACATCGAAGGATGTTGCAAAACCTTGTTGCATCCAAGAATCCCAAATAGCTAAGCTCGGATCGCTTTAACCAACAAATGTCAAATGGATGGGAAGATAGACAACCTTTGAAAGCCATAACCAATAGTGATAGGAAGGTTAATGCTATCTCAACTCCGAGCCTTCGTGTAGAGATTAATGATCCAAGTAAGCTAGCTAAGGTGTTCAATTCATCAATACCATTGCCTTGGTTAAACCTAATGGAACAAATGACCAAGAGGACCATACACTTGAGAATAATGAAACAACCGAGGAAGTAGATGAAGTAGACAATGAATATTTCAATAAGTTTCCTACTGAAGAAGAACTATCTCACCACCCTCACTTAGTGCGTGACCTCCGCCACATGTATGTTAGAAAAGCCCTCGAATCAAGTTTGGGAACCCTGGAATCTTAACATACCATGTTTCATAGGACACCTGTGGCAAAGGCCTCACATTGATCGCAATCCTCAATCAACATAATGACTAGCACCTACTACAATTGGGTAATAAAGAAGCCTATTCCAACTAGGCAAGACCCCGATAATCCTAGGGTTAATGCAATTTTCTTGGTAGAGTTAAGGGATTGCCCATTTATGTAGGTAGTTTCACATTTTCACGGACTTCATAATTGTGGATGATATTAGTACCCACCATAGACCCTAGCTTGTCCCATGTTATTCTAGGAAAACCTTTCATAGAAAGCACCGGATGACCTATGATCCCTCGTTAGAGAAAAGCGATTCAAGGATGAGACCGATGACATAGTTACCAAATGCCGCTTAAGATTGAGAAGTTTTCATCACTTAATGATGAAATGAACTTAAACCGTTGGTCTATTATAGGAATGATGAGGATAGGAAAAAGGAGTTGATTATGTTATGGCTAAGATTTTTGGATTCTATAAGGATTGCTTGAACTTAGGACCCAAACATGTGACCAAGTGGGGAGAGGACTAACTCTTAGAGAGTGCATCATAGGGCACTTCTACAACATGGAATCCCCATTAGAGACCAAGGTGGCGGTAATGAAGTAACGAGGAACACGACTCACGAGTCTAGCTACAAGAATCTTAAATAAAGAAAAGCGCCGGGAGGAAACCCATGCTTAATTGTTTGTTTGTTATGTCATATATCTTTTATTGATTGTTTATTCTCATGTTTAATTTTGTAAAATGCTTTATTTTGTTTTAACCTCGCCTTAATTGCATATAAAGGTATTTTACATAAGGGATAAGTGTAGGAGGATTACACACGCTTTCAAGGAAACGAAACATGAGAATAACAATTCATTAAAAGATATATTTGTGTGTTTGTTCGAGTCAAATGCTTGTATCGAAGTCATAATGGATAATTTGCGTAAATTTCTCCGCATTCTAAAGATGTAAATTTTCCAATTTTTCCAAAATCGCAGACCGCTTTTTGTCGATAACCCGACGTTAGATCGCAACCGACGCGCCGTGAAGGAGTAAAACAATGATTACTTTTTTCTCGCTTTCGAGCTACTTAAAATTTTTGAATTTTCCGTGTCTTAATTTTCCAAAAATTTTGTAAACATCCTTCCACAAGCATTATATCCTAGTTTAAATCGAGTCTATATATATTATTACCACCGATTTTACGCGATGGTTTCGCTTTGTTTTCTTCAAGTGTGCAGTGTAATTTATCGAAGAAGTTACATAAGATTGGAAGGAGCTTTTCACGATAAATTCTTCGAAAGGATTTAACCACCACTTCACACACGGATCCTACCGAGCTAATCGTGAGTACTAATTTCTTTCATTTTAATTACCTTCCAATTATCAAACTTTGATATTTTTGGGGAACATTGGGGACAATGTTCGCTTTAAGTGTAGGAGGGAAAATAAAACGGAACTTTGAAACTATGCTTATCCTTGATTATTTGCTTTGTCCAATTGTATTTGTGTAATCAACCATGACAAAATGTCGGTTAGGGTAATTTTAGCACCAAATTTAAAATTTTTTGTTAGGAATTAGAAATTCCAGGTATTAAAGAGTCGGTCAACTCAAGTATATGTAATCGTTAGAAAGCTCGTAGTCGTAGTTATTTTAAGTTAAGTAGTATTTAGTTAAGTAACACCGTGGAGGACTGGACGAGTCTTCACCCACCTGTATGCCCGATCCACACCCGATGTGTGGCGTATTTATGTAAGACTATAAATACTCTCTACCTTCCAAGGTAGAGAGTTGGAGCTCATAATAAGAATTTTCTTTCTCTCACTAAAGTTCCCAAACCTCTAACTTTCTCTAGAATTCTACTTATACGCCACCTTGTTGTTATGGTTTGATGTATGTGAAAACTAATATCTAACAATTGGTATCAAGAGCCATGGTTAGATCATATCTTGCACATCTTTGGATTTCTAGTGGTTTTAGGTGGTTTTGAGTTTGAAAAAGTTTAGTGGTTTTTGCATCATTTGGGTGATTTCTAGTATTAAAGTTTGATTTTGATAGTACTTTTATGTTTAGAATCATCACAAGTGTTTAGGTTTTGATTTGGTAAGCTTGAATCATCGTGGTTGGGTAGTTTTGGATTGAAAAGTGATGTTTTGTGGTTTTCTTGCTAGCGACTGACATTCGGACTTCATTCTTCAGAGCGACTTGCTTTGCAATTTCGTGGCGAGTTACGCTTTGGAGCTAGCGACTTAGATCTAGCGATTAACAAGACAAGTAGTGGACTCTCCACTATGGGTAGCGACTGGTGGTAGCGACTTGGTCTCAGAGCTTAGTTGCTTTAGCGACTTGTATCTTTAGCGACTGAGTAGCTTAATTGTCACAAAATTTTGCTAGCGACTTGAGGCTTAGCGAGTTACTACTTAGTGACTTGCATTTGTCTAGCGACTTAGTGGTGTAGCGAATTAGGTGTTAGCGACTTGGTGCTTTATCTTCTAGCGACTGGGTGATTGTTTACGGTTTTCTTGATTTAGTAAAACTCGTGAAAGAATCTATTTCCGGTTTAATCATAGAGTTATAAAACCCGTATAACTGTTAACATGTCTACCAACGCTCCTACTATCATCTCCATCGTTGCCGAGGATGTTCAAGCAACTGCTCGGATACTCGCCCACCCATGCTTGATGAATCGACTACGATTCTTGGGCTCAACGAATCGATTGTACCGCTTTGAAAGGAAAATGGTGTCAACATTCTCAAATCCATTGATGAAGGACCGATCGAGTTGAGACGACTCGAGATATACTTGACACTAATAAAGATGGAACTCCTATTTACGGAATGGACGTACCTAAAATGTATGATGAGCTTGATGATAAGGAGAAAAGAGATTCGATGCGTATATCGTGGCTTCTAACATTGTTCTTCAAGGTCTTCCTAAAGACATCTACAAGTCGATCAATCACAACACCGATGCAAAGGCAAGATGGGATAATGTCAAGATGCTTCTCTCGTGTTCGTAATTAACTATGGAAGATAGAGAATCACAACTCTATGACGAATTTGAACACTTCAAGATGAAACCAGATGAGAGTGTCTATGAGTACTATGTGAGATTTCGTAAGTTGGTGAATGACATGAGGAACATCGAATGACTATGCCTAACATTCACCGAACTCAAAATTTGTGAACAACATGAATCCCGAATGGCACAAGTTTGTCACCTCCGTGAAGCTCACTAAAGGATTGAAGAATACAAACTATGAGCAACTCTATGCCTTCCTCTTTCGTAATGAAAGACATGCTATGTTTGAAAATTGGTTCTCAATCGCTCAAAACCAACCAGTGAGAGACAAGCTCGTCCAATGACTCAACCGCTTTCTACTCAAACATCGAATCACAACCAAAGCTTCACAAGTCATACCCTTGGGTAATGGTAATCACAAACTCATTCCCGATCCTATGTTCAAACAAGCTAATTGATGCACGCTGGTAACTTCATTAATCAACTAGCTCTTCCGATTAGTCAAAACATGAATTCTCTCCCACAAACCAACAACAACCTCAAAACAACATCTAACCCACACAATCAAGCTACCGTTAAAGATGGAAGGATCGTGGTGCAACCAGCTCAAGAAAGACAAGATGATCGTGGAAGAGGTGGAGTGGTAGAGGTTATGTTGGTAACCGTAATCGTGAAGGAATGGTAACCAAGGTCAAGCTAAGCCGATCAAATGTTATAACTGGTGGTGAGGGACACATTGCAAGAAATCGCACATCTCCAAAGCGCCCACGTACGCCGACACTTTAGAGATAAGATGTCGCTTGTACAAGCTCGTGACAATGGTGCCGCTGATGAAGAGGAATTGTCGCTTGCCGAGGCAATGCCAAGACCTATGATGCGATGTGGATGAGTAGCCTATTCAGAGATAGGTCACAATCATCGAATGCCTTTCAAGTCGCCGATTGTGATGCATACGACTATGATGTGGATGATGGACCCATCGCACACACAATTTTTATGGCTAGCATTTCTCCAATGGTTTCTCCCAAGGTCTCTTCTTCACCACAAGTGGCCCATCCAAGGACAAACTCATCTCGAGGTATTAAAACTATACGATGATGTCGATGTACAACAGATGCATGACAAAGTACAATCAATCGAACTATTGAATCAAATATTGAAAATATGGGTAATATCGATATTGTCCCATATGATCAATATGTGAAACAAAGTGAAAGTGAAGTTGTACCAGTGATGCATCTTCCGCATCAACAATGACTATGTTTTTGATGAATACACCGCAAATGCCCCGATGATTCTCAGAATTTCCAACTAAATGCCTATAAAGAACGTGTTGCTATTTATGAACAACGTACTAAATTTGAGTTGACCACCGTGAGCAGGAAATGGATGACCAAGCGCGACGGTAATTAGAAAAAGTAATTTTAGAGAAGAAGTATTGAAACAAGAATTAAATTCTTGCAAGAAAAACTTTCTAAAACAAATAAGCAAAACAAGAACTTCAAGAAAATGTGAAAATGCTTAAGCAAGAATTTAATGCAAAGGAATCAAAACTCTTGAGAGACTTTTCTAACTGAAACTTTGAAAACAAACTTGAAAACAAGTTGTACATACAAGGAAACACCATTCAGATCGCTCACATGGTCACTAAACATAGAGTTCTAAGCGATAAGCATAGTGTTCCCATTATAGATAAACCCAACCCCGAGTAACGGAAAGATAGCAAAAGCAACAAAGTGCGATCTATGATGGCAATGAGATTCTAAACCTAGACAAAAACCTAGTTGCGTTGAGTGCACGAGGATGATAAGAAACTAGATGAAGTCACTAGGAAAGATGAATAAGAAACTAAATGATCCTAAATGCAAAGAGAAAAAGTAATTATCACCTCATGACTACAAGAAGGAAAACCGGATTTCCTTGAACAAGTTTAAGCCTCAGACATTGTTGACTCCCTAACAAGTCTTCGGAAAATGGATTTAGATAAGCAAAAGCAAGAAATATTGTTGAAACAAACCCTCCCTTTGAAAATGCCTAGAGCGATCGTGTATCCTCCTAATACACCAATGCATCTTGTTCCTAGAACAATTGCCACTAAAAGCAAGACCTTAATTAGCCAATATGAGCGCACTAAAATATAATGAGATTGAGAGGAAGAACTTGCATACATTGAATGAGACTCTTATTATCGAATGTGTTGCTCAAGATATGTTTTTATCGCTCAAATTGCTCTATTAATGCTTCCAAATTTCATGAACTATCTGCTGTCTCGATCACGACAATTTGGTTAAACATTTTTCTAAACTAGAAGTTGAGCATTTTAATTTACAACTAAAATATCAACATCTTAAAGAAAATGTCAAAACTTCAACTATCAAGACATCATCGATGCCCGAGTTTGATGCGCTTTTCAATTAACAAACGCGATGAATGATTCAAGCTCTGCAACACGATCGAAAGTTGAAAGCCCAAATCTCTCAATTAAAGGGTCAAACGAACAATATGACAGCTCCCAAATGCCTCCTCCTTTAGATTCTCGTAATTCTCAAACGGTTCATCTTCAAAACCTAGTAAATGCTTTTACAAAAGGAAACGAAAGTTTTCTAGAAGAAAATGAAAAGGTTAAACGTTATTTCAATGAGTTATTTGAATCAATTAAGGTCACTCAGAAACAAAAATAACGAACAAATAGCTTCATTGCAAAAGGAAATTGAGAATCAAAAGTCGTGTAAAAGGAAAATGCCAATGACCAATGGGGAGAATGGTGTATCAAAGGTTCAATCTTGTAATAAATATGCTTTGTCTCGTGACATATGTCCCTCCTCATCTAAGGAACAACAAACTTGCTATTCAAACATACTTCTCATCTCTTAAGGATTGCTTAGAATGTCTCGCGTGAGATTGTTAAAGAGGATAAGCTAGAGAAACCTCATGATAATGCAATTGGACATGCATGCTTATATGCCAAACGATCTCAAGAAATCTTAGAATGCTTGATCACAATATGCCCAAAGTCATTAGTGAGAGAGTTAATCCTTTGATTCCATGCTCGATGCCTAATGCCAAGTATGATATGCATTCGATTCCCAATGTTTTAAATGTGAACCGTAGTGTGCCTTTAAGTAGTTCGATTCCAGATCCGTCAATGCTAAGAAAGAGAACTCAAGTGTGCCTTCTAGAGTACAAATCTCAAGACTCTAGTTTTAAGAAAGTGAACCTTAGTGCACCGCATGTAGTTTTAGATCCCAAAGACATCTAAACAGTGATGCAAAGAGTAGTTAAACCAACTAATGTTCCCATTCCTCTACAGAGTAATCGTGACATTAAACGGAGGTGTCAAAGTCTCAAGACAATACAAGGAATGATAGGACCTCTCAAGCTAAGAATGTGCACCGAAGAGAGAGAAGAACAATCTAGGAACTTTAAGCTTGAATTGAATAAAATGAATCGTGTTGATTCTAGTATTAGCCATAGGCGCATCGTAATTAATTCAATTCGATACTATTTGCAAACCTTGTAATCGATGTCTCGCTTGAATTCGCTTCTAATCATGAATGTGGTGTTAATGTTCGCCTAATGATGTTAATTGTCCAGCTAATATTGTTAATACTAAAATTCATGCTAAGAAGGCTAAAAGGCAAAACGAAAGAAAGTTAGAAAACAAAGGAAACCCACAGGAAGAACATTCAAGAAATAGGCTTTTATTGGATACCGTTGGTCATAAGACTAATCGATAATGCCCACTAGAAAATGGATGCCCACCGGTAGAACTATTCCTTAAGAAGTGATCACACCGTGAATGTGGCTAATACGCACACTAGTATCGCATCTATTCACAATGATTCCATTGCCTCACTTTCTCGATATGAATGCTTCTATTTCGATGCGGTGTTCCAACCATTGTAACTAACCAAATGGAACCCATTCTTGCATGGGATCCCAACTATCCAGCTTATCCATTCTTGTCTGTGTTCAACCGCAGATCGCTCAAATCGCTCGTGGTACCGGACTCGTGCTATTCCAAGCATATGATTGGAGACCGGTCGCGCTCATGAAATTCGTGAGCAAATTCATCGGACCGTTAGATTCGTAATGATCATTTCGGTGCTATTATGGGTTATGGAGATTACGTTGTTGGTGATAGTGTCATCTCTAGAGTTTACTATCCGGAAGGTTTGGGTCATAATCTGCTCTCGCTGGTCAATTTCGTGATTCGATCTAGAAGTAGCCTTCGTAAAACATACCGCTTTGTTAGATATCTTAATGGTAAGGAACTGCTAAAAGGAACTCGTGGCTCAAATCTTTACACCATCTCTATCGATGACATGATGAGGGCTTCTCCAATCGCTTGTTATCAAAGGCTTCAAAACAAAGTCATGGTTATGGCATCGCTGCCTCAATCACTTGAACTTCGGCACCATCAACGATCTTTCCGTAAAGGACTTAGTTGTTGGTTTACCTAGACTAAAGTATGAAAAGGATCATCTTTGTTCAAGATGCCAAATGGGTAAAGCAAAAGTTTGCCCACAAACATAAACCTACAATCTCAATTACGTAAGTTCTTCATACCCTTCATATGGATTTGTGTGGACCAATGAGAGTGCAGTAACATCTTTGGTAATAAATATGTGATGGTTGTGGTTGATGATTACCTAGATTCACGGTCAAGTTCTTAAGGACAAAGGATGAAACTCGATATCATCATCAAACTCATCAAACAAATTGCAGTTCGACTCAACAAAACAATGTAATTATCCGAATGCATAATGGAACCGAGTTTATTAACAAACAACTTAGTGACTTCTATGAAAGCATTGAATCACCATCAAAGAAGTGTTCCTCGAACTCCTCAACCGAACGGTGTAGTTGAAAGATGAAATCGAACTCTTGTAGAAGCCGCTAGAACAATGCCGATTTACTCAAAGGTTCCAATGTTTCTCGGGTCAAGCTATTGCCACCGCATGCTACACACAAAATCGTTCTTTGATTCACACTGCTCATGGAAAAACTCCATATGAACTTGTCCACAATAGAAAACCTAATCTCTTTCCTTCGTGTGTTTGGTGCATTGTGTTATCCAACTAATGAGGGACAAGACTTAGGCAAACTTAGAGCTAAAGTCGACATTAGAGTATTTGTAGGGTATGCTTCAAACAAAAAGGATACCGAATCTACAACAAAAGAACCCGAAATATCATGGAAACAATTCACGTTATGTTTGATGAGTCGATCGTCAAATGGCTCCCGGACACTCCACTCAGACCCGCACTTAAAAATAATCACATTGGTTCATCCATTGGTCCAAACTCTTCTCAAGAAACTCCATATGTACCTCCATCCAAGATGATTTAAAGAAATTGTTTGATCCTATGTTTGATGAACCTGTATGATTCAATTACTAATGAGGTGTTGATCCCTACAACAGAGGATGCTCATATTCTTGTGAATGAAGTCAATCCTCGGCCTCAATATCTTTAAGTCAAGAAGCACCGTCACGATCCTTCGCCTCATCAACAAATCATCATTCTTCAAATGTACATCATGGAAATGTTTCGCATCAATGATGAAGTTAATCCCTTGCTACTCTCCAAGATGCTCCATTTGAAAACATATTTGCTCCCGAATCATCATCGAACCATCTTCTTCAGAGACATCGACTCGCCTACCTCACCCCTCAACAACCGCCACATGAACACCTCGTAAAATGGACTCACGATCATCCATTAGACAACATCATTGGAAATCCTCTCGTCCCAGATCAACCCGAAACAACTTGCAACCGATGCCTTATGGTGCTTCTTTAACTCCGCACTATCTAAGATCGAACCAAAAGATGTTAAACCGCCATGAATGAAGATAGTCGGTTCAATGCCATGCAAGATGAAATTCATGAGTTTGATCGACTTGATGTATGGGAGTTAGTACCGCCCAGATCGTAAGCTATGATTATTGCTCTTAAATGGATCTTCAAAGTGAAACTTGATGAGCATGGTGATGTGTTGAAGAACAAGGCTCGATTAGTTGCTAAAGGATACCGCCAAGAGGAGGGTATTGAATTTGAAGAATCTTTTGCTCCAGCTTGCTCGAATCGAGGCAATCGTAATCTTTCTCGCTAATGTCGCTAGTAAGAACATGGTAGTTCATCGATGGATGCGAAGACGGCATTTCGAACGGAGATCTTAAAGAAGTCGCTCACGCCGCCCAACTCAAGGATTTGTGAATCAAGAGCATCCTACTCACGCTTATCGCTTGAAGAAGGCTCTTTACGGTTTAAAGCAAGCTCCAAGGGCATGGTATGATACATCACAAAGTTTCTTCTATCAACCGGATTCAAAGAAAGGAGCAGCTTGATCCTACATTGTTCACCGAAGTCGTGAAAACATTTAATTCATGTTCAAATTTATGTTGATGATATTATTTTGCCTCAATGCACCCTAATGGAATGTGATCATTTTCAAATGAAATGAGTTCAAAATTTCAAATGTCAATGATGGGACAAATGTCATTTTTCTTGGGATTACAAATTTCACAAAGTCCCGAGGCATCTTCATAAATCAATCTAAATATGCAATGTAGATCTTAAAGAAATTTGGATTTGATTCAAGTGACCGTTGACACCCCCATGATTGACCGAACCAAACTAGATGAGGACCACTGTGGTTCATGATTGACCAAACGAAATATCGTAGTATGATTCGATCCCCGATGTACCTCATCGCTAGTAGACCGTACATCTTGTTCATTTGCTTGCATGTGTGCTAGATACCGTGCTAAGCCTACTAAAAAGCACCTTGAAGTCGTTAAACGGTCTTTCGGTATCTCCAAGGAACCATCAATATGGGTCTTTGGCACCAAGGACACCGGTATGTCACTAACGGCCTATGCAGATGCCGATCATGCAGTTGTCAAATACACGTCAAGCACGCCCCGAGGTGCTCGCTTTTTGGGTGATAAGCTTGTGAGTGGTCTTCAAAGAAGCAAATGAGTACTTCTATTTCCTCTACAGAGGTGAATACATAGCCATGTCATCCTGTTGTGCTCAAATCTTATGGATGAGATCTCAATTATCCGACTATGGCTTTGTATTCAACAAAATCCTCTGCATCGTGATAATAAAAGTGCTATTGCTCTCTCATGCAACAATGTTCAACACTCAAGAGCAAAGCATATCGACATTCGACATCATTTCATTAGGGAACAAGTAGAAAAGGTGTGGTGGAACTCTATTTTGTGAGGTCCAATACCGCTAGCGTACATCTTCACCAAAGCTCTTCCAAGAGAACGCTTTGAGTTTATTCTTCCACGCCTTGGCTTGAAAAGCCTTCAACCGTAAACACTCAAACGCCTTCGTGAGGAAGACGAAGAGTAAAGGTCTATCTTCATCTATCTCTTGTATATATCTATTCGAAAAATCAAATAGAGAAATATAAAACTTTCAAAATCCATAAAAATTTGAAAAATTCGAAAAATCTTCAAAAAATATTGTCATTTTGTCATGTTTCTCTCGATTCGATTATATCTACGGTCTTGATGCTGTCATTCAAAGAATGACACGGGACTTTAGATGTTGTTCGAATTAAAAAAAAAAAAAATCAAAAATAAAAAAAAATATTTTGGGAGAAAGAGAAACAATGGTTTATTGTCATTTTCAGCAATAACCCGGTTTTTAAAGAAAGAACAGAGCCATGTTTTATCATGCTTTCAAAATTCCATGCTCGATTCTATTTACAATCATCTCGTCGAAAACTAAGTGCTTTGAAAAATAACTCGGTCTCTATTTTTTATAATCATCGTGACTTATTTGTCAAAATCTTATCTCTCAATCAACAACCTATGTCATTGATTGAGGGGAGAATGATTTCAATTAAATTAAAAAGTTATTTGGCATTAAATTGTTTTCAAAAGATGTACATGCATGTTTTATCAATGGAGTTTAAAGTCTTAAATCCGATCCTTATCGCTTAAAACGCTTTCATAATCAAGTCACAATTCCCTTAAAAGCCTTCAAAATCAATTTAAATCTATAAGAGATCACAAATCTCAAATGATTTGATAATTGTGATAGGGAGAATGTGTGATTTAAATTGGATTTAAACCGATAATTCGGTATATGGTTTTATAAGGATGTACATGTCGTCCTTCCCACATGTGACAAACGATTTCAAATTTTCAATGCACATGTTGAGGGGAGCATCTATCTTAAACCTATGATTTGAAACGTGATCATTTATCTCAATGTGCAGGTTCCTCTAGTATGTGCAAAACTCTCTTCTAATCTCGAGGCACATATCGGTGGGGAGCAAACTTGTGAAAACCTCATCCTTCCCTAAATGCTTTATCTTCTTGATTTGATCAGAAGTGATGTTGATATCTTTAGAAAATGGTAATCAAAGAAGTAAATTCTTCCTCTTGCCTCCGTGTGCAAAATGATTTCAAACATTTGATGCACATGTTGAGGGGAGCACTGTTCTAAAACTATCAAAAACAATTCGTGCACAAAATGTTTTGATAATATATCACAAGTATCCGGATTGATTTTCAAATGGTTTTCAATTGGTTCCAATGACGATGAACACTACCAAATTGACCGACCTACTTTACTTTATGTACGGTGATATAAGGATGATAAGGTTAGGTATGTGTTCCCATGATCCGCTGTAACCGGAGGGATCTACCCAGGACAATCCACTAGTTAGTGTAGAAGTCCTTAGGTATGATGATAAAAGGAGAAAAGTGAGATATGGGAAGAGTGTGGATCGAAATAGAGCAAGTATGGAACAAACCCAACAAGGTTCTTGCCAAGAAGTCTCGTAAGCATCAAGGGGTTGAAGAATTAAAAGAATTGAATGAGAAAGGGTGAAAACAAATAGCCCTCAATTTATTCAACCTTAGGGCGTAAACCGGTTCACTTCATATGCTACCGATGGTAACATCGGTATTGAAGACAAGACATCATGGACCCAAAGGACGACCGCACTTCAACTTTCCAAACCACTCAAGTTCCTCTTAAAAGGACTTGTTTCATTCTCACGGGAACCGACATTATCTATCGACTTTCTTAGAGATTGTTGATATGAAGAAGGAGACCCTCTCCTAGTCTCCCAAGACAGATCCAAATATGCACAAATTGAGTCTAGAGCCACGAGATCATCAATAAATCTCATTAGGACACTTTCAATGAAGACTCTCTGCTTCACACAATGTGGAAAGAGAGATTATATCTTGAGTCCCACGCTTTATCCTTGTGGTATTGCCGAACATCCGAGTGATGTGTTTACATATTCACAATGAAGATGGAAAGCCTTCGAGCCAACATCAAACAAGCTCCTCGTAGGTGACATGTGAGATCTATTATATGGATCACCATGTGACAACCGATCGTAAACAATGGGGCAATTCAATCTCTTGAATCAATCCCGATTCGTGTTATGGATTGACGGATACCTTTGAAAACCGGTCTTTGTGCTTAACAACTCTTTTCTTTAGCACATCGACCGTGTACTCATTTTTCAAACCAAAGGGTGTTTTTATGATTGATAGTTGATTTTCAAGAAACCTTCGTTGTATTGCAAAAACAATTTCTATTGTGCAATACACGATTGTTTTTCAAATATCTTTTCATCAATCGCTGGACTTAGAAATTACCGGTTCACTCACTCCGTGTTATCTTCTTTGAGATGTTCCGGTTTGAGAATAGCTAGAGCATTGCGAAACCCTGTCAAGGAAATTCTTCGAATTATACCGATCACAGCAAGACATGTATCGATCAACGAGGGAACCGTGGGTCGTGGTACCTCAATTCAACGAAGTGATCAAAGACACTTTCATGCGATTTATTGCTAATCGTTGTATGCAGTACGCCCGACGCTTCGTACCGATCGTAATGAAGCGGTCAATCCATAGCCGCATGCTCACGTAACACATTCAACTCAAAAGAAATCATGATTAGTGCATCAACGACTCGATATTTTCACTCCATGCTTCGCCACGTCACGCCAATATTATGATTCAACAAATGCTTCCGCCACTCGATGAGAAGATATCATGATCCGTAATGCGAGCATGTCGGTTCGCTTGTCACAACATCACATAATACCAACACCACAATGGATGTCATGAGATCTTTGATTGCCGATGATCTCTATAGTCGGCTCAAATTTACTATCACGTGGATCAAGAAAAGACCTCCACTTGAAGTAATCAAACATGCAATGTGAAGAATCAATGACTACGAGCTTAGGAACAAAGGACTACATCAAGAATGCAAGAACAATTTTTAAATGTAATATCCATTTGTATTCAATGTAATTTTGGTACATGATTGAGGTTACCTCCAGGGGAGATTGTTAGGATTTAGAAATTCCGTATTAAAGAGTCGGTCACCTTAAGTATATGTAATCGTTAGAAAGCTCGTAGTCGTAGTTATTTTAAGTTAAGTAGTATTTAGTTAAGTAACACCGTGGAGGACGGACGGTCTTTACCCATCGTATGCCCGATCCACACTCGATGTGTGGCGATTTATGTAAGACTATAAATACTCTACCTTCCAAGGTAGAGAGTTGAGCTCATAATAAGAATTTTCTTTCTCTCATTGAAGTTCCCTAAACCTCTAACTTTCTCTCTAGAATTCTACTTATACGCCACCTTGTTGTTATGGTTTGATGTGTATGTGAAAACTAAAATCTAACATTTTTCATGACATATAAGAGTGGGCCATTAGTCTTAACAAAAGCGTCTCACGGATAGGAAGTTGCATGACTAGCACAAAAACCCTTTACCACCTAAATTCCACCCAAAATGTGAGGATCGCCCTTAGATTAGTAGGAATTAAAAGCATTCATCTTCAATGCTTAGAGTGTGAACCGGTAGCATATTAGATTCTAGAACTTGTTTTGTGATGCATTCCGAGATCGCAAGTAAGACTATACTTGTGTAGTTAGGAATAACAAAATGATAAGAGGCATTAGGATAACCCTTGTTTGATACCCGTAATATAATTACTTCTTCCACATCGGTTGAGTAATTCCCCACACCCTTTGCGTTGTACTCATCTTTAGTACACGATACCCTAGTTAACCCCTCAGAGCCTATCCTTTTCGCAGTTCTCGTGATGTTTCGGTTTTTCCGGAATATCAATGAAGAGAATTGTTTACACCCCACCCCCAAATATACACCCAAATCGCATTAGCCTACCCTGTATGCACTCACTTTTAGTGCATTATTGTTATCACCCTAAACCCTTAGTTCAATTATCTAGTTGCTTGCATGAGTTGCTAAGTCAAGTCATATCCTTTGTATACAATTTTGGGACGATTGGGATTCATGGGAAAAGTTAAAGTTTATGAAATGACGGAAGGAACGTTAATTTAAATTCCCTTTGTTTTGTAATAATGTACCCCAAGTGTTTTGATCTTTTCAATTCGGTCAATTAGTGTTAGAGTAATAAAACTCAAGTGTAGGGATGTGCCTATAAATCCCTATTATTTTGATATTACTATAGAGGATGGTAGAGTAAAAGTGTATGAAAAAATAAAATAAAAACATACGGCTACCATCCTACATCTATCCTTTAAATTTATGTTTGTTTATTTAGGTTAGCTAGAGTTTAGAGTGTCGAGTCTTGGCTTAGCAACACCATTCTTCAGATGCTTGTAACATAAGAGATTTTTGACCTACCACCACTATATAGCCTATCCCACCAAACCCTTTGTTTCCTACCGTAAGCATAACATTACAACCCTTTAAAGACCTCTTTGATAGTATTTCCTAGGTGCTTACGCCAAAGCGATGGAGGTTTGATCTATTCTCAAGCCTATGGTAATCTATGTACTTGGACCGTTAATGAGTGTTTATCTTCCATTTCCAATTTGTTATATTTCATATACACCCGAGAGATGTGAGTATCCAAACACCCCATGTGAGGTGCTAGTATGTGATTTTCGTGCTTGTTATGACTTTTAAGGGGCTTATATGTGTTGTGAACCGCTTTGAATGAATGCTTCATGACCCTAACTTAGAAATTAATTGGCTAAAGCACATTTGCTTGAGGACAAGCAAATACCAAGTGTAGGGATATTTGATAAGGTTTAAAAGGTACCTTTTGAGGGTCGCTTAAGCCCTTATTTGATCACTTTTGTATCCGTTATTGCTTAATATCGCTCCTTTTCACTTTTAGGTCTCTTGAAGGCAAAATGCTGGAATGGCACTTATTTGGATGAAAAGGCGCGATTATACAAAGAAATGGCCAAAGTCAAAATCGAGACACTCAAAGTCGCCGAAACATAAGGTGACGGCGCCAGTGTTAATGGCGATGCGTCACGAGGATCTTTGTGACGGGACGAAGCCAAAACTCCCATTTTCAAGTGACGACGCAAGTTATAAAAGAGCGTGTCGTCGCAACTCGCACGACTTAGATGTAATCCGGACGGCGCGGCCGGTCAAGAGACGGCACAAGCATAAGGTGACGCGTCGCAAGTCTAACGTGGCCAAGACGAAACCCTAATGACGGCGACACGATCGGCCACAAAACATAAGGTGACGCCGTCGCGTATGTAATATTATATATAGAATCAATTTTTCAAGATTGAGTGTGTAGTCTTTTGGAGTAAAACCTAAACCGAACCAAGGCTGTCTTGTACAAGATTTTAGGTTCCAAACCCTATCTTACACCAAGATAAGTGTTTTACTTCATTAATACAATTATGTCTTTGATTATTTGTGTGTATGCTTGCATGTTCTCCATGTCCGGCTAATTTACTTGTTTGTTTGCTTAGGGAATATGAAACTTGATTATTGAATATTGATTGGTTATCTCTTATCTTAGTTGATTAATGATCTAGTAATGCGATAGGTCATTCGTTGTGTACTTAATGCTTGATTAAATCTTTGTGAACCTTAGAATATGACTCCTTGAGTAGTTGTAAGCTAAACCATCCAAAGAGTGCCTTAGAGTAAGAGTTTATTATCCCTAGTGGGTTTTGTAGACGAGACCCTTTGGTAAGTTCAAAGAGTTAGGAGAAACGATACCCTACAACCTTAGACACACAACACAACTAGGAATAAGGACGTGACAATTCAACCACCAATAGGAGATAATTAAGGAGTAGTAAAACTTAAGTAAACACATCGTTAAACTATCATACGAGCACACATTAATTAGACATAGACTACATACACCTTAGATTAGATAATTAGATAAGTAGAGTAATCGGTAGAAATACCAACCCCCCAAATTCAAACCCCAAGATTCGTACCTTTCCTTTCCTTAAAAAAATATAAAAAGATAAAAATAATCCTCCTCAAACCCAACCTTAGCGTAGTAACTTCTCACTAGCATTCCTATTCCCCAGAGAACGATATCAATTCCGTGGCTTACCCTAATACTACACTACAACGATTAGGTTCATCGCCTAGGTGTTGAAAACTTGCTCGACTAAAAGGAAGTTCCTTTGACCCTGAACGACGCGTGTAGCGTTATCATTTGGTATATCGGATTTACTTCACCAAGTAGTCATAGCAATAGCTGTCAGAATATGTGGAAGATGTGTTTACCAAAGTGTTTATCGGATGGTTGATGATATTGTTGATGTTGAAGTAAGAATCATTGATGAACCGCTGCATGTTCCCCTAAAACAGATATTCACCGAAAGCAAAGTTGTCATAACACATTCAAGCTGACATTGTTTACGGTTTTGTCTTGATTTTGTAAAATCCCGCGAAAGAATCTATTTCTCGGTTTAAATTATAGACTGGTAAAATCCCGTGACAATGGAAACATCCTGGTAATTGTAAAGTGCATTTCCAAATCTATCTTACGGTATATTCTTGGTTTTGTAAAATCTCACGAAAGAAACTGTTTCTCGGTTTAAACCATAGAGTTGTAAAATCCCGTAATGATGGAACCATCTTGGAGAAAGGAAATCGTATTTCGGGATATTATTTGATGCGGATGCTACGGTTTCTGTTTCGACAAAGTGATAAAAGGGTGTACTTCATGAATTAGATGTGTGTTTGGATATTCGTCATGGCAGTTTGGTTATTACATGGTTTTACGGGGTTATGTGCTTTTAACCATGGTCAGGATGAAAACCATTATCTTAGTTCACTTAAAATGTCAAAAAAGGCTTGATTTGAGCTTTTAACCAGAAGATGTGACAGCGGGGTTAATTCACTATTATTTATTTGAGGTTGAAGTGAAATATCACGGGCAAGTGTACTTAGTATCCGAAGGTATCGGGGATGGTTGGATGAAGATTCTTCATGATCCTTGTTCGAGCTTATTATAAAAATGAAGACTTGGAAATCTAGTTATTGTTGGGTGACTTTTCCTTTTCTTTTTCCACTGGGGAATTGGGCTCTTACCACCACAAAATAACTATCACTTTAAAGAGTTACGTTGTAGTGCTCAAAGGTCACATTCAATTGTGGATTTTCAAGAGGTGACGTCGCCTTATACTTGAAGGCGGGTTGGATGAAGAGTATAGAGTACTTAGAGATTCAATGGAGGATGAAGTCTCGGCACCGCTCTTTGTTTCATATGTGCAAGTTTAAGTCACGAGTTCGGGTTAGTTTAATTCAGGGTCAAATTCATTATATTCTATTGACTCCATCAGCTGTCACGACAAAGAGCCTACTGAATGATAATGGGGTTGATTACATGTTTTGCCAAGAGAGCTGTAAAGAGAGAGATTATGACGTTTGAACACAACAGTTCAAGCCTCGTTATCTAAAGAAAAGAAAAGTGTACGTCTCAGTACGCTTTATCTTCAAAAGAAGAGAAATCTTCTTATGACGTATGAACACAACAGTTCATGCCTCGTTCTCTACAGAATAGAAAAGTGTACGTTTCAGTGCTCTTTATCTTCAAAAAGAAGAGAAATCTTCTAATGACATTTGAAAACTACAGCTCAAGCCTCGTACTCTAAAGAAAAGAAATGTGTACGCTTCAGTGCGCATTATCTTCGTAAGAAGAGAAATCTTCTTATTAATGACCATTCTCATCAACATGCTTCATACTTTTTCCATGCGCTTTCAATTATCAAGTGAACCGGGTTACCATTGATTGTTTTCTTATTCCACTTGCTCAATTATAATGACGATGGCAACATCATATGCTACCTTTGAGGGGGAGAAGTGTGAATAGAATACATTTGGATGATCTTCACTTATTAAATCAAGAATGGCAACTCCGTATGCAATTCTTGAGGGGGAGAAGAAGTGTGAATTTACTGCATGGTTGGTTGTTATCTGAGAATAAATGGTCAAACGGCTCCAACCTAATGTAAGAACCGAGCTTCTTCTTATCGGGTCATCTTCACATGTAGTTTTCTTCTAAGATCCGTTGGTTGACATCTTCTTATGGACTGATGAGTTTAACGACAAAGTGCTTCCAGTTGCGGGGTGGATTTCCTTGATGAACATCTTTCTATTCTTGTTTGATTGGGAGGGATTTGATTTAAGGAGATTTGCTATATACAAGTTAACGAGAATGCATGTGGTTAGAAGAAGATGTTAACTTTCTATTCCCCATTTGGACAATCTTGAAGAAGGTCGAGTCTACAGTTGGTTCTACATTCTCTGCTAGATGTTAGAAGACTAAAGACGAGTTTCATTTGATTATCTAAAGACTTCTTCTTAATCTGAGCATTTATCAAACAAATTGTCGGTTTAGGGGAGAGCACTTATTGGGGGAGAGTGAAATGTCGAATTTAATCCCTAATTAGACTTGCTCATATTCTTCAAAGAAGTTGATTCTCACAAAGACTTCTAAGGTTCTTCTCAAATGATTTCAGTATATGGGCTTACAATGTGTTGCTTGATTCAAGTATCAAAACCAAGAAGGGAAGGAGACACGTATCAAACGCGATTAAACTTGATGAACTTAATACTTCTAAGTGATTGAAGATATCCGGAAGACAAATGTCATAACCGCAGAGAAACTCAAGGTTTGACTCATGGCGTTAGTGTTCTTATATCAACTATGTGGGGAAGAGATGGAAGAGTTAGTTTCGTGATAAAAGAGGTACAAGTGTGTGATGATTTGATGCTATCGCAATCATTAGGGAGAGAGATTGTGTACATTGGGGACGCCACTATTTCACTTGAGTGCTTAATCAATGATTCGTAGATATAATCACTTATTTCGAGTTGAAACCGCAGATAGTCCTCCGCAGATAATCGATGATTCGCCCGCTTCTTCAATGTTATCGGTTATTCTCTCTTGGGCATTTGGGTACTCGGGTTCTTGAGCTTCATACACTTTCTTCCGGGGAGAAAAGTATACATCGTGGTTATTCTTTGGCTATTGGACTTAACTGCTACTTGATGGTATAATTTTCTCCGTCTTTGGTATATGTATTCGGTTTGTGAGCTCTAGTCTAAGAGACCGATCGCATCAATTCATCTACTAGGGAAAGTGGTCTCTTGACACCTTTTGGAATGGATTGCTTGGTCTTGATGGAAAAGGAACTTGAGAAGATTATTTAAATGTGGGATGATACGCTGTCGTTGTTCATTTGGATGATATAACCTCGAACGAAGAATCACGGTGATTATTCTTAAAAGGAGACAAGATCGATGATAATGGTGTGCTTCTTCATACACCGCTAAGGAAGCTTGAAAGAAAGCTTTGAATCGTCACTAAAGTATTTTCGGTTTGGGAAGTCGCCAAAGTCTCACATTCTTAAAAGCTCTATTTCTTCTTTCAAGAGCCTCGGAAGCTTTGGTGGTGGACGCTAAGAGATGATGATTTCTATCTTCTACAACGGGTCGCTCGATATCCTTATCTCGGTATCAGTATCATTATCTTCTTAAATTATATCATCTACTCTATCTTTGTAAATATTTATCAAAAACCAAATACAAAAATATAAAACCAACAAAAGAAAATAGAAAATTATAAAACCAACAAAAACACCCTTAAAAATCAGAAAATTTTAAAAGACCAAAATATGTTTTCTCAAGACATGTCTTCTCGTATCAATAACATCTCTAGCCTTAGAAATGTCATTCAACAATGGCACGGGACCATAGATGAAGTTCGACGAGGAGGTGTAAATATTTCTTTTCAAAACATGTCTCTAAAAAATGGCTTGCGATTATTTTGATCAGAACCCGTGACTTCAAAATGATGGCTTACGCTACTTGATCAGAACCCGTGCTTAAACCATGGCTTGCTATTATTTTCGAGATAGCAACCCGCTCTTCAAGGAAGGAAAGTGCTGCGCTAAACCAATTTCCAAATATTTTGAGCACTTATCCTAAAAACTAATGAGGAAAGTATGTCGAAGTACTGCTGTCCTACTCAAATATTTTTCCTTCTAAAATTCTTCAGAAAAATATTTGTTGTTTTAAAAAGTGGTGCTAAATGAGTTGCTTGAAAATCAATCAGATTCAGAGTTTTCGAAAAAAAAATTGAAAACTCAATCAATGACTTCAGCGCTTTTAAACTTTTCAGAAAATGAGTCATTGATTGAGAGGGAGAATGTTTTCAAATTTATATCATATATCGGGCTTATCTAATTATCCTAAATGCTTAACTGAAAAATGATGTTAACCTACGTTGAAGGACTAGGTGCCTAGGATATGATTGTTAGGATTAGATGATTAGAGTTTGATGAACACATAATTCCCATACCTTTATATGATCTGATTGATATGTTGAATTGACTTTTATTAGTCGATTGCTGTTTGGGTGATGTCGATCACCATATATCTGTATGTGTGTTCACTAACATATGCAGGTATATTGGTATATAAGAATGTTCCCGATCCGGATCCTACAATTGAAGATGATTGGATGCCAAAAGGAAAGGGTAACTATATCTTGGGTTTACAAATGAAGAAACGGAGCTTAATTTGACTTCTATGGAAAGTTGGCATGAAAAATGCAACGTAAGAGGTCTCACTGCATCAGCAGATGGTTTTCTTCCTCATCAAATGAAGAAACGGAGCTTAATTGGACCTCTATGAAGAGTTGGCATGACAAAAGCAACATCGAAGTCTCACCGCATTAGCGATGGTTTTCTTCCAAACCCACAAAGAACATCAATGTATGTGACTCAACCACCTAACGATCTTATGCGGGAAAAGTAGTGAATGATACCATTTTCAAAATATTTGATAAAATTGTTTTGAAAATGGAAAATATTGTTTTGAAAATAAGTTGGTCTAAATTTTGAAAATCAACTGACTTCATTCTATCAAAACCTAAGTCACTCAATCAACGACTACGGTCATCGATTTAGGGGGAGAGTGATTTATAATAATGTATTTTCAAATGATATTGTTATACCCCTTTATCACGTATACCTTATCACAACAAGAACACGTCTCACAAACAGTTATGCGTATAAATGAAGCAAAGAAAGATTAAGATAAAGAACTTGGTGACTTGAATATGAATTGTGTGTATGTTTAGAGGTAGAGAAGAAAGATGAAAACAATAAGATGTTATATTGCTTTAAAGGAAAACACACACACATCAAGCACACCCTCAAATGACATACTTGAGGGTATTTATAGTAGAGAGGATGATGCCCTAAGGCTTGGCCATGGGCCGATATGGGCTTCAGTGGATTGGATTGACTTGGATTTGATATAAGGCTAGCTTATCTTAACTTCTAACCAATTAGCTTAGCCCAATCCACGAGCCCGCTGACTATTCTATCACGATATCTAACACACGTTACAAAGTTCCTAATCATGAATGACCATCACTTCTAATAAAAATAATCAGGCTAACAATCTCCCCTAAAGGGTGGTCATTCAAAAGATGCTCCACTTGAATAGGTCTTTAATCTTTTGAGCTTGAACTTTGTGAGTAGATATAGAATAGTCTTAATTTTTGTTCCTTCATGCTTTGTGATCGCTTAATGTGGTTGTCTGCCGTTGTCAACTTCGTTGGTTAGGTGTCTCCACGCCTTTCTCCAACATGCTCACACTTCTATTTGTCTTTTGGTTACCAATGATGTAGTTCTCGAGTCTTTAAACTTTCTTCTTTGACTTGATGAAGAATCATCTTAAACTTTTGTTGCCTTTGATTTTGATGAGAACTTTTCATGTGTTGTTGGTATGAGCATGTGGAGAATCTGACGATCAATCCGCCCGGCTTCCATAAGAAGAAAACATAAAAAAAGTTACTAATAAGCGGATTCAGACTTACAAGTTTGAATTTTGAGGGTGTTAACAAAGATAGTGTGAAAACACGTCTCTAATTTCACAAGGGCCGCTCTGAACCTGGAGTCCCACAAGTGAGATAACACGATATACCAAGTACATCTGATTCAGATGAGTCGTGAGGTACACCAAGTATCACCTCACGATCGTAGACCGCTTGAGATACACTAAGCGTAATCCACGGAGAATTACAGTGACGACCCGCTGTCGGGCTGTTTGATGTTGACCCGGCGAGAATTTCCATTCAATCATTGAAGATTACGGTTGTAAAACTTCTCATAAATGTTCCGCGATTGCTAAGATGCGTAGACTCTATAATATATCACTTGTGTCCTTATTGATGAGCAAAGAAGCGATGTCATGTCATGTGTTCCTATGAGATCTTTTGATGAATCTCGTGGCTCTAGACTCAATTAGTGCATTTTGGTTTTCCGAGCGGAGACTAGGAGAGGGTCTCCTCTTCAATACCAACGATCTCTAAGAGAAAGTCAATAGATTATGTAGGGTTCCCAGTGAGAATGAAACAAATCCTTTTAAGAGGAATTGAGTGGCTAGAAGGTTTAGTGCGGGCGTCCACTGGGTCCATGACGACTTTTAATCTTCAATACCGGTGACACTAAGTGACAACCAAGAGTATATGAATTGAACCCTTGTGCGCCCTAAGGTTGAGTATGGAGGGCTATTTCTTTTCACCTTTCTTTTACATTTCTTTTGATTCTTCAACCCCTTCTTTCTCCTTCTCACATTACTCCTTTTTTCAATCATTCCTAAGGACTTCTAGTTCTAAACTATTTGTGATGTCCTTGGGTAGATCCCTCCGGCTCTGGCGGATCATAGGACGGATTTCCTATCTTTAGTCACCTTCTAACTCCATGACTGTCCTATTGTTGCCATAAAACCATTTTTCTTGAAAATCTCTCAAAGTGTTTTTGATGGAAAACATGTTTGAAACACTCCGTGAGTTTTATATTTTCGTAAACACCCTTCACATGTGCTTATATGTTTTTGTAAATCGCACATAGAGGGTAGAGTTCGCACTTTTTGAATTGATCGACTTTACATGAGCTAGACCGATTCAAGACATGTTTACATCACTAGAGAACTAGCTTGAAATTATTACCCGTCCGGTCAAGTCCATAGAAAGTTTCTAAATGGTACATTTCGACTTTAATTCTCGTCAATTCATTGGTTACGATCGAGTCGAGCTCATTTTGAGATTCAAACAACAATTTTGATCACATTTTAATCACGTCTCCTCCCCCTCAAAAATAGCATATTCGTGATATTTTTGATATCATCGGATTAAACAACATTTTAGAATCTTTTGGGGAGACAAATGGATTTGATTTACGCATGAATTATTGGAACAATTTTGATTTAATACTCCCCCTTAACGAAAGCATATTTTTCATACAGAAAATTTAGAATCAATTAAGGGTTTAGAGGTAGTTATCTTGGTACCAAATGAGAGATTTTGAAAAATCTATTTGAAAAATTTCGAAACAATGGTACGCAAGATGAACAGAAGATTTTGAAAATCTTTTGAAGATATTTAGAGAAAAATTATCTTCATTTGTTTTAGGATAAGTGCTCGATGTTTATGAAAATCGATTTTGCGAAGCACTTTCCTTTCTTTGAAGCGCGGGTCCTGAACTGATGTGTTCAGAAGCCGTTATGTTAAAGTCCGGGTTTCGTACTGATGTATACGAAAGCCATTATTTTGAGAAATTTTGAGAAACAACATGTTTTAGAAAACAAATTAAAGAACTCTCGCTCAAGCATCTGTACATGCCCGTATCATTGTTGAATGACATTTCTAGAAACATATGTAATATCGATTATACAAAGACATGTCGTAGAAGAATATTTTGGATTTTGATTTTATATTGTTTTTGTATTTTTGAAAGATTTTCTATTTTTGTATTTTTCTTTTGATGGTTTTATAAAAGAAATGAAAAATCAAAGATAGAAGATAGAGAATGAAGAAGACGATTTTCTGAATTAGAACCCTCTCGATGAGTCGGGTTCGTAGATATTTGATTCACCGCAACCAAAGAAGAAGAGTTTTCACAAATAACGATTGTAAGAAGTACAAGATTCCTCACGGTGAGGGTGATCACTATCAACAGCTTGTAGTGGTTTCTACTTCCTTATCCCGATGAGTTTCACTATTATCCGTGTTGGAGCAAGTATCAAAAATCTTTCCGTGGGAATCCATCTAAGACCTATTTGGTTGAAAACTTTTCCGTGGGTATCCACCTAAGGTAAGATCTAGGAGTTGTTTTCTTATCGATGCGTGAAGACTCATTTTGGAAAAACTACGTCCCAAGAGATCCACCTATTAGGTTTCCTTTTGATGTTCATCTTATCAACGGGCTTGTTTCTATTTGGTGTCTTAGTGGATTGTGCCTTGGCATGAGAATTATCTTTCTTGAGATATTGTAAGGCACATGCATCATGATTAATGAAAAGATACATTTTTACATGTAGTACGCACAAATTCAATATTCTTGTTTAAAAAAATAGCTTTAACTTTGTTAGTACGTCTTTTGAAATTGATTCTTGTTCAAAAAGACTTAGGATTCCTAGTGTTGTTTTCTAAGGGCATAGCATTTTCTTTTACAAGAACTACTCTTAGATGTAAGCCAATCCCTAGTCTTTTGTAGAGTGTTCCTAGGTAATGGTTTACTACTACTAGCGTGCCTTGAAATCTTGTAGGATTCATCACCTAGATGTTGCACCTAGAATTCCATCTTTTCAGTCTCGTGCCTTTTTCCTAGCTTCTTCTAGATAGTGATTGTTGACCATGTTGTTAGAACCAATGATTCTTTAACCGGATTTTTGGTCACATTCCGTGTACTATTCCTAGAGTTGCAGTGTAAACACTTTTCTTTCTCAAAAACAGGTTTTTCAAACGCTTTGATAATTCTCTTTTAATAGGCAAAGTCTCGTGGAGGACTTTTTGACAAATCATTTTCTCATTGACTTTTGGAGGAAACCGAGAAATAGACATTTTGGTTTGAAAACCGGTTTGAACATTTGTTTTATCCTCGGTCAATGGTTTTGCAAACTTAGTATCCACAACCTTTCCTTTTAGACATCCCACCGAGCTCTCAAAAGATCATTTTGCTCTTGCATGTCCTTGTAGGCACGCTCATACGACAGCTTGTCATACTTGCATTCCTCTCGTTTTTCGATAAAGTTGTTTAAAATAGGACACGTTTTTTTTTCAAGTTTTTCAAGAGCATTTTCATATTTTGAAACAATTGCGAGGTCTCAAATCGAGTCTTTCATGATCTTCAATGTAATATGTTTGTAAGATAATGGACATGATATCGTAGTCATAACATCTTTGGAGAGAGAATCATTTAGATTTTCCAAAACTTTGATGTGTTCAAAACTTTCATTAGCTTGCTTTACCAGGGATTTATGGTCCTTGACAAAGTCAGCTGTCTCTTTCAAAAGTGCTTGTTGAACATGAATTACCCTTGCACTAATGGCATTCAACTGAGGGGCAATTTCAGTTTCAAAAAACTTTTTTTGTTCAATATCAAAACTAGAAAACCAGATGTTGGTTGTATTATGGGTTTTAGATTTAACACTCCCTTGAAGATACCCTATTCTCGTTTTAACGTCATCAAAAATGCTTCTAGTATCACTTGTGTTAAAAGGATTGTTTGAAGACATTTGTTCGATTTTTGAAAGAGATTTGGAAACTACAACTGGTTTTGAAACTGGTGTTGAAACGGGTGTTGACATTTTGTTTGAAACACTTGGTGTGATGGAAAACTTTGACTTTTCTTTTTGTGACACAAAAGTAATTCCATTAATTTTGTTCCATTTGTCATAATCAATTGGTTTAAGATCCGGATTCTTTTGTTTCATTTTTGATCTACTCTCCTCGAGATAGTTCCAACGCTTCAAGAGAATCACGAACAATTATGGGTTCATGCAAAGGTTTTCCGTTGTTCAACACATTCTCGAGATTTACGAGCTTTCTTGAGGAACGAAGGAGGTGAGTTACCAAGAGCCATTTATGTGAAGTATGAAAATCGGATTTGCTTGATTAGAAAGCATCTTGTTTGTTTTAGCGGAATGACCCGTTATAAGAAGCAAATTATCCAATTTTTGATTGTTTCATTTTATCCGAATTTCATCAAGAAGAGAATCTTCGTTTTGAAAAATCAACAATCAACTGTTTTTCTCTTTTCAAGATCGTAACACGTTGCTTTTTGTTTAGAAAGTTGGTTGTTTAGTTCGTAAATTTCCTTGTTTAAAGATTTGATTTTCAAGTTCGATTCACATCAAGTGTGTCATACTTGAGTTGCAATTGTTGTTCTCTTAAAATGTAATCTCGATAACCAATTTCTAATTTCGATATTTTGTTTGTATGAAATTCATAGGCTTTGGCGTGCTCCTTGTAACTTTCAAGCTCGCTGGTCAATTTAACATTCGCGGCCTTAACTTCGCGATTGACCTTCATCGACTTTCTCAATTTCAATACCACAAGTATTAAGTAATGGTTCAAAATAAGCACGGGTTTCCTCATCGTCGCAATATTTTGTGCCACACAACCTCCATTAGGATTCACATCCGGAGTTTCGAGTTCGTATTGCTACAACTCGGATTGTCCGTATGTATCATAAGTAGGTGCCGATGTCACAAAATGTCGCTCATCATGAGTAAACCGATTAGCAACATTACTATAATTTGGTACCTCATTGAGTGAATCATGTCATAGACCGGAGGTGTATCAAAAGTACCGCTTGATGTTGAGTCCTCGCGATTGATTGTAAGACAAGAGCTTGCATTATCATTTGGTTTCTCTGCCGATCCCGGATACGTAAATTGTATTCCTCAAAGATCAACTCTATTCCCAATTTTTCTTTCTTTGCTAACAACACCTGCACTTGAGGTTCGGAGGTAGCATGTCGAACCGACGATACCTCGAATCTTGGCTTTGAGGTTCGGAGGTAGCATTCGAACCAAGTCATAAACAGCTTATTCCCATTTTGATATCCCATATTCGATTCACAATCGACCCCTTGATGTCCAACATATCGCCTCGCATATTGCATCTTATTCCCCATTTGTATGCCCGTAGTAAGTCCATTCGATTCCAATAACATCAACCATGTGTCCTTCTTGACTCATATGCATAGATGGTTGAGCAAACTGCGTATGAAAAATTTGAGTTATGACAATTTTGACGCCAAATTTGAGACGATCTTTGTCAGTTTCCATTGATGAAGGTATGTGATGATAAAGTTGATGTAGGATCGATTCAATGATAAAGGAGTTGTGGTTGATGAAGATTAAGCTCGGTTGAGGTGATTCTGAAAGTCGTACTCGTAACCTTGGTCGTAAAAATTTTCTCCCAAAATTTGAAATTCACTATAAAATCAATTCTAAGGTCGTATGAAAATTTTGAGTTATGACAATTTTGACGTAAATTTGACCGAAAAATTTGAATTTAGGCTCAAAATTTGAATTTTGACCAAAATTTTCACAGTTAAACCAAAATTTGAATTTCGCGTAAAAATTGAACGTTTAGTCTCCTCGAAAAATTAAATTTTACTCAAGTCTCCTCCAAATTTTTTTTTTTTTTTTTTTTTTTTTTTTTTTTATCCTTAGGCGTAGACCAAAGAAGTTCTGAGTAGGATATGGTTACGAGTAGGATGTAGTTACGAGTAGGATGTAGTTACGAGTAGGATGTGGTTACGAGTAGGATGGCTTAGGCGTAGGATCTTATGCGTAGGAAGCTTAGGCGTAGGATTCCTTAGGCGTAGGATCTTATGCGTAGAAAGTATCTTACGCGTAACCTTAAGCTTATGCTTAGACAAAAGTTACTCGTAAACCTTACGCGTAATTGTGAAGTTATGCGTGAGAGTTACCGTAAGCTTTTAGCTTATGCGTAAACTATGGTTAAGAACCAAAATCCTTTACACCGTCACACAGTAGGGATATCCACAAGTCGGTGTTCCACACACTTATCCAAGTGAGGAAGCAATCGAGTAACCGCTATAGCTCAAGATTATTCACCAAAAGTTACGAGTAGAAAACTTATGAGTAGTTGACTTTCTTACGAGTAGAACTAGGGTTTTGACCTACTCGTAAAAATTTCCATTGAATCAACCAATTTCTCTTGCACGATAGCCTTAAAACACTCAAATAACACAAAATGTTAACCTTTTCACACAAAGTTCTTAGAAAAGTTACTTAGTAGAAAACTAGGGTTTTGACTTTTGACTTCTACTCGTAAGAAATTTCCAACGATTCAAATGATTTCGCTTGCACGAGATATCCTTAAAAACACTCGAACAACCCAAAAATGTTGACCTTTTTCACCCAAAGTTGCTAGAAAAGTACGAGTAGAAATGACCAATGAACCAAAACGAGTTCAAAAGTGAAGAAAACACGTAAAGCTTCCAACTTTTGCAAAAACTCAAACTTTAGCACCAAATAAACCTTAAAACACAAGAATCTTGAATTTTTAAGTGCAAAATTAAAGCTTTAAGCTTGACAACTATGAAAACGTGAGCCTTTACGACAATACCAAGCTTCAAAACAAACACAAACACTCCTAAACCATTGTTAGGCGATTGATACCAATTGTTATACCCCTTTATCACGTATACCTTATCACAACAAGAACACGTCTCACAAACAGTTATGCGTATAAATGAAGCAAAGAAAGATTAAGATAAAGAACTTGGTGACTTGAATATGAATTCGTGTGTATGTTTAGAGAGGTAGAGAGAAGAAAGATGAAAACAATAAGATGTTATATTGCTTTAAAGGAAAACACACACACACACACTCAAGCACACCCCTCAAATGACATACTTGAGGGGTATTTATAGTAAGAGAGGATGATGCCCTAAGGCTTGGCCATGGGCCGTATATGGGCTTCGTGGGATTGGATTGGACTTGGATTTGATATAAGGCTAGCTTATCTTAACTTCTAACCAATTAGCTTAGCCCAATCCACGAGCCCGTTGACTATTCTATCACGATATCTAACACACGTTACAAAGTTCCTAATCATGAATGACCATCACTTCTAATAAAAATAATCAAGGCTAACAGATATTTCTTCATATCAAGTCCGTTTTGTACAGCAAAAAGTGGTGATCTAAAGATTTAATGTTATGTCATGGTATGATTTTTTTTTTAAACTCAAAGATCTTTCAAAATGAAATTTTTTCTGTTCTTGTTTGATTGTGAAATTGTTTTATTTTTCTTAAAGATCTCTTAAAAACTATCATACCTGACACTAACAATCTTTAATGTCGAAAAATTGATTCGTATCAATCATTTTTCGAAATTAAATGTTGCCACGTCTTTCCCCAAAATTTTCTAAATGACTTAAATCAATTGGGATCCAAAATCTCAATTGGTTTGAAATTTTTGATCGGGGGAGAGATCGTGATTTAAATCTCAAATTGGTTTTAAAGGGTGATTGTTTCAAAAGCACTCATTCCTTCATGTGCCAAACGATTTTCAAATACAAGATGCACATGATTGTGGAGGATCATTTAACCGAAAACCAGAAGAGTATTTAAACAAGGCCACATATTCTCCCATGTTTTCCAAACCGTATTAAATCACTTGGGATCCAAAATCTCAAAGGGTTTGATATTTTTGATCGGGGAGAATTTGTGATTTAATATGAAATTTGATAAAGATGATCGCTTTGATTCAAAGTGCAGTTCTCTCTAATATGTGCCAAACTCTTTCGTGATATCGATGCACATATTGAGGGGAGCGAATGGTTTCTTAATGGCTTTTGTGATCGTGGATGTACTTCAAAGAACTCTTCCTCTATGTGATAAAATGATTTCAAATATTCTACGCACATATTGAGGGGAGAATTTACCAAAGAAAATCAAATGGCTTTTTCTATGAAAATTGTGATCAAAGAAAATATTTCTTGCCTCCATGTGCTAAACAATTTCAACATCATATACACATGTTGAGGGGGAGCATTTCTAAATGATCAAAACTATTAAGGTACAAAATGCTTTGATTTTATATCACAAGTACCTTGATTGATTTTCCAAATGATTTTTCAATTGGTTTCGAGAAGGAATGAACTGTACCAAAAGACCGACCATTTTACTTTATGAATAGAGTTATAAGGATGGTGAGGTTAGGTATTAGTTCCCACGATCCGCCAGAACCGGAGGGTCTACCCAGGGATAATCCACTAGATAGTGTAGAGTCCTTAGGTATGATGATGATGACGTATAGTCCGAATTCGGGTCACGAACCCGACCAATGACCTCTACTAGCGAGCCCAGTATGACTGGGCTAACCCGGTAATGGTTTGGGCTCACGAAGGCCCAAACCCGAAGTTATTTATGGCTTTGGATATCGGATATCTCTTATTTTTGGAGATATGTATTCAATGACCGACTTAGGCGGGATACGCCGAAGGTTGGGGAGCACGAAACCAATAAGGATTTCGGGTGTATATAAAGGGCATCCCAGCCCTCATTAAAAGGTACGATCTATAACCCTAACTCTCAACTAAACCCTAAAACCGATTACTTACTCACGCCGAGGATAATCGGGAGACAATCCCACGATAAGCCTAACGGTGTTTTCTGCTTACTTAGTGCAGGTCTCAAGCATCAAGGTCTAATTGATACGAGAACCGAGTCCAAACAAGGAACGCCAACTTTGTATCAACAAGTGGAGCCATCCGTGGGACCAATCACTAAGAACTAGAATGACAAAGCAAGGAAACCTAAGTCAGCGATTGCATAGTGACCTACAAGGGAAGAAGCAGCAAAGCGGATCAGCCTCTGGAACAACCAGTACGACTAGAAACCAAGGGTCAGGCCCAGATATGGTCTTCCCGACAGTGGAACCACGCACGGGGACAGCCCATGCCACCACAACAACAACCAGCGTAGAAGATCCACTACGCACCCTTTTTACCACTCCCCTGCAGTCAGTGCCAGAAAAGGACCTCACAAAAATGCCAGGCACGCCTCTCCGAAATAGGAGTCCAAATGTGGAAACAGACACCCTCGCGCTAGAAGGAGTCGCGTATGAACTAGCGCCAAGTGACTTCGTGTCTCAAAACTACGAAACCTTGGCTGCCCTCATGCAAGAGGAGGCGAAAAAGAGGTCAAGTCAGAGCCTGAAAGCGCGACTAAAATTCGACACAGAGTATGAGACATCCCCATTGCGTCATCAGAGGGAGAGGCGCAGGAAGGATAGCCGCAGGACCCCAGTGTTTACCAGGATTGGGAGGAGAGTTGAGAACGATGAAGCAACTGACCTGCAGCATCTGGAAGAACACGAAGAGGACGGATGGCGTACCAATGTCCACGCTAGGCTTGGTAGCCGCAGGGTCCATGACAGACTTGGACGACGGCACTCCCCAAGTGTAAACTCTTCAAACTCGGATTCTGAGGATAGTCGGCGAAGCGCCGAAAGAGGAGAGGCTCGTCCTCCGTGATTCCTCGAGCAACGAGGACAATAAACAGACACCGAAGTCCAGGGAAGGTATTGCGACCGGAGGAGAAAGATATGTCTCTTCCTTGCGCCGCCAAAAGGTGGATGCGCTCACTCGGCGCATCGCTGATTTCTCGAAGATAGAGAAGGCGATGCCCGCCAATGTGAAAACCTACGATGGAGCAGTGATCCTGACGATCACCTAAAAATTTTTGAATCGACGCTACCATCGAAAATTGGCCACAACTCGTGTTGTGCCACATGTTCAATTCCACATTAGTGGAAATGCGCGAACCGGTTCAAGAAGCTTCCACGCAGAGCATTGATGGCTTTGAAGAGTCATGAAGGGTTTCGCTAAACTTCACTCAAAGGAAGAAGTGTGCCAAAACCCCGTCGAACTTTCCGAGGTAAAACAGTAGTGGGGATCTACAAGCGCTTATGTGGAGCGCTACAAAGATGAGTGCATACATGTCAAGGCATGCCCGAAATACTAAAGATCTCAAGGTTCATGAACAGATCAATAAACCGTAACTCATCAAAGGTCGAACGACAAGGTTCCCAAACCTTTGATGAACTTATGAAGCGCACAAGGTCCTTTATCCAAGGAGAAGCTACCGCGGCGGACAAGCAGGAAAGGCTACTCAAACTATAGGTCACAAGAATGCCTCGAGACAATCCATTGACGTGAGTAGCAACCGCATGAACAAGAACTACCGCGACTGTGGGAGCGGACGAGATAATGACAAATATACCCCGCTAACTAAGACTCCAAAGGAGATATTCGCGACGAAGGCACGAACTTCCCGAGCCCCCACCAATGCGCACCCTTAAGATCGGCGCTGGGGAACGAATCTGCGACTACCATGGACAAAGGGCCACACCATTAATGAGTGTGTCCAATTGCGCCACCTAATTGATAAGCTAGTAAAAGAAGGCGATTGGACCATTTGGTTAAAAACATCAAGGAGGGAAAGATAAGCAAAAGATCGGGAACAAGAAAGAAGTACCCAAGGATAAGGCCGATACCATCTACATGATACTGATCATGACAATGAATGACTAGGCGTAAGATCACCAAAAGTTTTCCTTGAAGCGAAATCTCCTTCCCCACCTTGGCTGCGAACAACGCAGTGGTTGAATCGCTCACTATTGAAATTAATGCGGGGTCACGATATCCACCGCATGTATGTTGATGGAGGAGCATCCGCAGATATAATGTATGAACATCGCTTCAAACGATCGCGACCGAGATACGAAGTCGGTTAAGTCCTGGCCATGACGCCGTTGATCGGTTTTACAGAGAAAAGATATGGCCCATGGGGCAAATACGCCTACTAGTCAATGTTGGTAATAAGGAACACTCCACTAAAGCTCGAATGAATTTTATGGTGATCAAATCCCTTCGCCATACAATGGTATTATTGGAAGACCGGGATTTCACCATACGCTAGATCGCTCACAAAGACATGGATGCTCAAATTCCGGTGGAGGAGGCATTGTTACTCTACAATACCACCGCACCACACCGGAGAATGTAACACAATTACATGTGAGACGGCACACATTCCGAGCGACGAGCAACTAAAGTGCCAAACCCGAGAGTTGCAATTCCTCCCGATTACCAGAGCAAGAAGTATCGATCGGGGATCGCTATCCGATAATGGCGGTGGCAGTGCAGCGCACTCTTGCAAAAGAACCGGATATATTTGCATGGGAACCAAAACACATGACCGATGTACCACGCTCGATTACGTAACACAAGTTGAGAATCCGACAAGGATACTCCCTAGCACGACAAGAAGCGCCGCCCGAGCAGCGCACAAGCAATTCCGCGTAAGTACATAAACTTGTGGATGCGGTATCATGCGAGAAGTCTATTACCATGACCGGCTTTCCAACCCAGTGATGGTCAAGAAGAGCGACGGTAGTTGGCGGATGTGCGTAGACTTCACGGATCTCAACAAAGCATGTCCACAAGACTGCTACCCACTACCAGAGATAGAATGGAAGATAGAATCTTTGTGCGGGTACCCACTTAAATGCTTCTTGGACGCATACAAAGGATACCACCAAATCCATATGGCTAAAGAGGATGAGGAAAAACGGCTTTCCATACAAGTCAAGGCGTCTATTGTTATACTAAGATGCCCTTTGGCTTGAAGAACGCATGCGCCACCTACCAGCGATTGGTAGATAACGCATTTGAAAAATAGGTGGGCCGCAACATAGAGGTTTACGTTGACGACCTTGTCATAAAAAGCCATATTGAGGAGGAATTGGTGCGTGACATCGAGGAGACATTTAAGACACTAATAGAGATCAACATAAAGTTAAATCCTAAGAAATGTACCTTTGGCGCTACAGAAGGCATGTTCTTGGGATATTTGATAGAGCCCGATGGCATTAAACCGTGCGAGTAAAAATGAAGGTCACATCCAACTTCCTTCACCGCACACATGAAGGAGGTCCAGCTCTCGAATGGAAAACTAGCCGGTTTGAACAGTATTCTTATCCAAATCGCCAGATAAATCATTCCCTCTTCAAAACGCTCAAGAAGTGTACAAAAGGGAGATTTTATTTGGACTACGGAGGCGTAAGAAGCTTTTATACATTTTAAACAACACCTAGCAGCGCCCCCATGCTAGTCGCGCCCGCCTGTGGGAAGAACCGATTATGTACTTATCCGCGAACTCATGGAGTAGTCGGTGGTGCTACGACGGATAGGAATTCAAGACAAACACCGCATAGTTTGTAAGCAAAGCACTCAAGAAGACGGAGGTCAACTATAGTGCAATGGGGAAGTTGGTCCTAGCATTAGTATTCGCCGCCAAAAGATCCGCGCAGTACTTCCAAGCGCACCCAATAGCGGTGATCACTGCATCAACCTATCAAGCAAGTCATCTCCAAACCCGATGCATCGTGACGATCGCGAAGTGGAGTGTGTTGCTAGGTGAGTATAACATCTCCTACGCACCACGACTTTGCGGTGAAGGGGCGATACTAGCGCACTTCATCATTGAAAACCGGACATCGATGATACACCTTCGTAAAGCAAGGTGGAACTACAAGAACCATGGATCCTATTCACGGATGGATCCTCATGCGTAGATGGGTCAGGCGCAGGCCTTATCCTCACGAGTCCAGAAGGAATGGAATTCACTTACGCACTGCGTTTTGAATTCATAGCCACAAACAATGAGGCCGAGTATGAAGCCCTTATTGCTGGATTACGCATTGTAGCTCAAATGGGCATACGCAACCTAGAAGCAAATGTGGATTCCCGGCTAATGGCCAACCATGTGTTGGGCGAGTATGTGGCTAAAGAGGAAAACATGATTCAATATCTCGACAAGACCAAGTCACTAATCAAGGGTTTTGATAGGTTCACCATCAAACAAGTTCCTAGAGGGGAAAACAGAAAGGCGGATGCACTGAGCAAGATTGCATCCACAAGCTTTTACAAGACCAAAACAAGTATTGGTGGAACGTCAAGAGCAAGTCCATCTCGTAGATGGAAATATCCATGGTGATAGAGGAGCAAGGTCCTACATGGATGACCCAATAGTCGAGTTTATAAGCAAGGCGCGATGCCTAGGAGTAGGACGCCCGACGAGTACGCCACACATCACAGAGGTTAAAACTTCGGACGGCATACTATATCGGTGTTCATTTCTACAACCATGGCTTCGATGTGTCGCACCCCTTCAAGCGAGACGTGCTCCGCGAGATCCACCGGTTCATGTAGTATGCACTCGTGACCACGGTCCGTTGTGGCGCGCTTTACGGTCGGGATACTATTGGCCTACGATGCACCGTGACGCGGGACTTAATAAGAAAGTGTAGCGACCGCCAAGTTCACGCACCCATTCCACGCCAACCACAACAGAGCTAACACCTATTATGTCGCCATGGCCATTCTATAAATGGGGTATCGACATTGCCGGCCCCTTCTACGCTGCGGTGAGGGATTGAAATTTTTATAGTGGCTATAGACTATTTCACTAAGTGGATTGAAGCAAAGGCGGTCGCGACAATCACTGTGAAATCGGTAAACGATTTGTTTGGGAGAATATCGTATGCCGCTTCGGATTACTGGGAAATCATCTCGGACAACGGAAAACAATTATGTGACAACCCTTTCAAGGAATGGTGCGAAAAACTAAATATCGCACAGCACTTCGCGTCGGTTAAACACCCACAAACCAATGGTTTAGTCGAGCGTGCAAATCGAAGTCTGGGTGAAGGAATTAAAGCACGCTTAGACAAACACAAAGGGAGGTGGGTGGAAGAGTTATCGCATGTTTTGTAGGCGCACCGCACTTCAATCAAGGTTAGCACGGGGGACACTCCCTTTTCTCTTGTCTATGGGACAGAAGCCGTTATACCAGCCGTAATTGGGATGCCAACTATTCGTACTACCGAAGTTAACGTCACAATCAATGACGATGAATGGCATATCGACTTGGACCTGTTGGAAGAAAGGCGCGAGCGCGCAGCTATATGTGAGGCGAGAGCAAAGTCAAAAATGAAAGGATACTATGATGCTAAAGTTCAAGCGCCTCATTCAAACCAAAGCGACTTTGTATATCGCTACCGATGATGCGAGCCATGCGAAGATACAGGAAAACTTGGACCAAGAGGAAGGACCTTATGAGGTCATTGAAGCATTAGAAACGGCGCGCATAAGTGCGTGACATGGATGGTCGTGAACTACCACGCACATGGAACATTTGCAATCTCAAGCGATGTTATCTCTAGGAACGGCTATGACCAATAAGACGGACACCCCGCACTTTAATAAAGTGCTCAATAAATATTCGTATGTGCATTTTGTTTTACTTAGGCAAATGTCTTTCTTTTTCTTTTTATAAAAACTTGCAAGTATTAATAAAATGTAGCGGTTTCTAGCTAACTCCGCGACACATTTTAATTTGTTATTTACATATTATTAATATCCCAACATTGTTGTTATATTATCTTTTGCCTACATGGCGTGCATGCACTTAATAAACCTACGATGGTAAAAGGATGAGTAAACCTACTAAGTAACTCGTTGAGTAAGAGGGTTGCAAACCCATCTACATTGGATCATGCATCCTTGTTAAACACATTATTTTCAAGACGTTGAAATAAGTTCAATGTGCATCCCACGATGGATGCGCATCAATGCATACTGTGCGCGTTTAACAAACTAGAAATCAAGACTCTTGACTCCTTGATATGATATTTACAGTACGCTTCATATCACGCCTTACACGATTATGATACAAGTACTTAGAAATTATATTTCAAGTATGTTAGATCATGACTTTCATACACAATTATGGACTTCATATACTCCTTGCGCTTATATAACTGTTTGATTCTTAGACAACGAGGACGTTTTTTATGCAAAGACAGATAACTGAGTACAAACATTATAAGTCGCAACCACATCAACACACATTCAACAAAAGGAAATTTTTATTAAGGACCACGGGTTCTTGCAAAAGGATATTTACAAAGAAGATATAACTTATATACTACTACAGCGCCTAAGATGTGAGCTCTCCACATGGCTTGCAGCGTCCCCAGCCTCTTTTATCTTCTTCAACAAATCAGAATCTTGGCTTGATACCGTGGCAACACTAACAGGTACCCCGTCAGATCTAGGAAGATGCGCTGCGCCAAGACCACACATAATGGCCTTCCCCTTAACACCCTTCTTCTTTGCAAGCATCGTAGCATGAGCTTCTAAGGATTCCTTCAAAGGAATTTCCTTCTCAAGTGCGAAAGGGTTCAAGATGTCGCGGGGGCGAGCAAAAATAGGCACCTGCAGCTGTGACTCATCAGGCTTCACAAAATAGTCCGGCTGTGCCTCTGCACCATCAGCACGGTGGCGAGCCAAAGTCAACCCCTTCATAATCAAGCCTATGGGATAGTCCTGGTCACGCTCCAGTTGGGAAATCTGAGGAAGCTCTAATATCTTCATCTTTTCCATTGCAGCAACGAGATCCTCATAGGCATGATCATTATACCCAGGCACCTGGGCGGCAGGCACTTTCAGAAGGCCACCCTCATGAAGTTCCTCTATTGCCTCAACCTTGCCACGCGCCAGCGCGCACTGAACAACACCCACGAAGGTGTCGGCTACCTCCCGGGACTCCAAAGTAGTAAGCGCAGCAAGGCACAAACCGTGGCTAATGAGCCACCAAGGCCAAAGAATGGAGGAAACAAGCGAGAGGACCACACTCCTCGCCATACTCACATCGAGCTTACGCAGCTTCATCTCCTGCTTCTCCAAAGATTCCTCCCACGGCTTTACAAAACTCTCCCAACCGAGAAGTGCTCTTCCTTCCCTTTTCCAAATACTTAAGGGCCCAGATGCACGAAGCCTTGTAATCCGCTGATGCAGCACGCTCCTGGCTTATTTGGATCAGTAATGAGATTTTTTCCTCAGCAAGCTTCTGGGAATAAGAACTCGCCACCTCTACCTCAGCCTGGGCACTAGCTAAACGGGTCTCCAGCAAAGCAATCTGTTCGTCTTTTTGCGCGCACTGGCTACTCTCCCCAGTATACTTTGACTTTAGCCGCGTGACTAATGCAGCCTGATGCGCAGCAGCCAAACTAAGCTCCTCAACTAGCTGGTCCATTGGCATATCCCCAGATACCAATGGATCGGCGCCTTGGTTCTCTGGCGCAAGAGGGTCAGCACGAATGGGACTCGCCTTGGGAGGCGAATCCCCAGAATGCCCAGCAGCACTCCCCGCGGTTTCAAAACTGCACGCAAACAAAATTAATTTTGTGATTACTTCATAAAATAAACTAGGATGTACTAAGCACTGCGACAACAATACTTACTTGGGAGGAGTAGTCTCAGTTACGCGAAGGGGCGATGGTTCATCTGAGGATGACTCTACGTCCAGAATAACATGGCGCTTCCTCCTAGATGAGCCTGCGCCATCATCACCAAGCGCTCTCTTATGCTTGACCCCTTGGTCTGTGTCCTCTGGCTCAACATGGGTGGGCTCCACACTCTGCACCACTTCCGTGTGTGCCTGCTCCACTACAGGGGAGGGACCTCTGGGGCTGGGCACGCTGCGAAGAGGGATTGCCTCCAACGCGATGGAAGAATCACCCACCATCTCCTCCAACTTCATTTCCATGGTGCGCCCCGCAGTAGCTTCCAGAATAAGGACTTCCCCCTCTCTCAACGGGCGCACCCCTACAGTAACCTGGCGTGGCTTTGCCAACTTCACAACGCTCAATAGATCCATCTTTGCGCAGCAAGAAACAAACAACAAACAAGTTATATAAAGTACAAAGGTATAAAGAAAGGCTCACATTAATAAAGCAAAGGAGTACGAAGGACGAGCACCCACCCTGGTCGTCCGCGTCTAAGAAGGTTGGCACCTCATTAGGTCTATCAAAATAGTTGCGACTGATGCCCACGTGCACCAAAAATTCCTCGGAGTAGGAATTGATGGGAATACGATTGGCGTTTATCGTTTCCACATCATCAGCGCTGTATGTTCCAGGGAGGGAGCGCTCATCCTTCGGTAGCGAACTTTGGGTATAGAAGGCGAAACGCCAAGGGAACACCGCTTCATCAACCCAGAAATTTTTTTCCCTCTAGTTCCTAAGCGCGTCTAGTTTATCGGTATAACATTGCAGCCGCCCTGTGTGCTTAGCAAACGAAACCCATCTGTTTGACCACGTCGTGTGGTAAAACGCGCGGAAAAGGTAGATAGTATGGTTAATCGCCAACAAACGGCAATTAACCTCGAAGTTTGTTATTTTTGCTGCACCTATACAAAGGTACCGGGATATGTGCAGCGATAGTAATTTAACACGCCGCACAAGAATAGGATATGGGCACACGCTGATTCGCAAATTCAAAAACGCGTGTATACCCTACTTTCCTTCGGGAAATCATTATTGACGCTTGCGCGCCGGAATCACCGGATGCAAGACAAGCGAGATATAATAACCGAGGTGAACTCACAAGTTCATCCTCGGTCATATCGAAGGAAAAGTCCGTTAAACCAAGCACCATGATATGTTTTAAATGCGCACGCACTGTTACCTTTGAAAGATTAAGCGTTTTCTTGGTTGATATTTGAGTTTTCAACAATGGTGGAAATGCTTTTTTACTGTGATAAACACAGTAAATCGGAGGCGACGGTTTATATAGGGTTTCACATCCACGGGATGCTTGACGCGTGGATCCCACTTTCTCCAAACGTGTGGCTATCAGTTGCTGAGGTGGCACACTTTCCATGCACTTTCCCACATTTCCCGAGGGATGTATTTGACTCTACTTGACTAGCTTCCCCGTATTTTTAGGCGGGAAACCCTTGAAGCTTCTCCGCTACGCCTCGAAGAATTTATGGGCTACAACTATTAGTCTAGCATCCGCAGGTTTCACCGCGCATACTAGACCTGGGGACATTATGACGATAGTCCGCATTCGGGTCACGAACCCGACCAATGATCGCTACTAGCGAGCCCAAGACGATGGGCTAATCTCCGAACGGTTTGGGCTCACGAAGGCCCAAACCCAAGTTATTTATGGATTTCGATATCGGATATCTCTTATTTTGGAGATATATATTCAATGACCGACTTAGGCGGGATACGCCGAAGGTTGGGGAACACGAAACCAATAAGGATTTCGGGTGTATATAAAGGGCATCCCAGCCCTCATTAAAAGGTACGATCTATAACCCTAATTCTCCACTAAGCACTAAAAACCGATTACTTACTCTCACGCCGGAGGATAATCGTGGGAGACAATCCCACGATAAGCCTAACGGTGTTTTCTGTTTACTTAGTGCGCAGGTCTCAAGCATCAAGGTCTAATTGATATGAGAACCAGAGTCCAAACAAGGAACGCCCAACTTTTGTATCAACAGATGAAAAAAGGAGAAAAGTGAGATATGGGAAGAGTCGGATCGAGATGTAGCTAGTACTAGAATATACCCAACAAGTTTCTAGTAATGAAGTCTCGGTAAGCACTTAAGGGGTTGAAGAATGAAAATAAATGAATGTGAAAAGGGTGAAAAGAAATAGCCCTCCAATAATTCAACCTTAGGCGTACACCGGGTTCAATACATATGCTACCGTGGTTACTAATGTAACACTGTATTGAAGACAAGACGTCATGGACCCAAAGGACGACCGCACTAAACTTCCCAAGCTACTCGTGTTCCTCTTAAAAGGGCTAGCTTCATTCTCACGGGAACCTACATAATCTATCGACTTTCTCTTAGAGATTGTTGATATTGAAGAAGGAGACCCTCTCCCTAGTCTCCTGCATAGGAACCAAATGCGCACAATTGAGTCTAGAGCTAAGAGATCATCCACAATATCTCATTAGGACACAAAATTAATGAACACTTGTCGTTTCACACAATGTGGAAAGTAAGTATATATTGAGAGTCCCACGATTATCCTTGTGGTATTACCGTAACATCCGAGTGATATGTAAAGTATTCACGATGAAGATGGAAATCCTTCTAGAGCCAACATCAAACAAGCTCAAAGGGTGACATGTGAGATCTTTTCAAAAGATCAAGCTTGTGACAACCGGATAGAAACAATGGGAGATTCATTCTTGAATCAACCTTAGTCCAGAAATGAATTGACGAATACTTTTGAAAACCGTTTGATGTGTGTAAATACTCATCATTTTTGGTCAACCGAATCGCAAAACGCTTAAAAATGCTCGAAATGCATCAAAATACCGAAAATATCTCAAAATTGCATTTTATATGTTTCGATGCAAAATGTTTAAAATCGATGAAAAATGAGCTAAGTTTGCATAATTGGCGCTTCAGGTCCCCAAGTTTCAAAAGCTATCGGAAATAGTCCCTGAGCACTTATTTCAAAAGAAAAATCACCAAAGGTCCTTTTAAAATCATAACTTGTCATAATTAGTCCTTTGGCGAAAAATATCAAAAAATTTGAGAAATTACAAGTTTAGTCCTTTAAGTTTCAAAAATGACAAGTTTGGTCCCTGGAATATTGGAGATTGTCAAGTTTGGCCTTGGATTATAATTTCAGAATGTACATGATTGGTCCCTGGAAAATCAGAATTGGCAGCTTTGGTCCCTTGTCTTTCAAAAATTGCAAATCTAGTCCTTGTATTAATAACCTAAGCCTTTTTGGACCTTGACCCTTTGTATCCATTTGAGCCCCTGTCATTTACTTGTAACCCCCCTATTTTGACCACCCCCTTTTAATATCCCCAGGTCAACCCCAGTCAAACGACCACCCTTTTCCCTCCAAAGTCTCCTTCCTCCCACCTGCTTCACCTGCAAACTCAGACCTTCCATCCCTCCAGCTCACTTATCACCACCTTATCACACCACCAATACCAAACAACAAGTAGCAATTAATGCTTACCTTTCCCCTGTCCCAAATCACCAGTACCCATTTGCACAAGTTTTGGCGCCAAATTGTAATCAAACGGTTGAGATCAATTCTACCTAATCAATGGCCAAGAAAAGAGAAAAAGAACCCTAATGAAGGCTATAAGAGAGAGAGAAGGCAGAAGAAACAAGTGGTCAATCCTTTAGACCAAGTTCTTAATTTCATGTTTAATCGTTTTTAATTTTCAATGTAATCTTTAACTGGGTTTCAAGTTTTTATGTAATGTTGAATACACACAGACCTTGATAGATCTTAAGCACTCGGAGATCGTTAGTGTTGCCTATGTAATCACAAGCAAACTAATAGAAGATCTCTACAACTCGTATTCTTTAGCGGAATGTAAATACAAGTTATAATAACTAAGAACTCTTAGATCCTCTATGGATCTTTTGATTATAGAAACTCTATGTTTCGGATATTTTACAAGACTTGAAAGACTTAGAAAACTTATCTATTACAAACTATTATGGTTCCTTTTATAGGCAAGAAACCCTAATGACTCACGGCGTTTATAACGTACGCCCTAATACAAACATAAACAACGCATGCATCTAGACAAGCATGCAACTAATCATATTGTTTTACTAATCATTTTGTTTATTCCGAGTAAGCTCTATACAATACTGGCTACCAACCTATTCTTCATACTGTACACGACTTTTTCCGTGACACGGCCTACATACTGGCGCTTATCTTTCCCACGTGGATTCGCACCATCGCCAGAATCACGATCTCTCAGATTAACACTTCAAATGAAGTATAGCTTCAGCAGAATCCATTCTTCTTCGGCGTAAACTCTCAAACAGATCCAGAGTTTACCGTAATTCCCAACAATCCTCCCTAAACCGGAATTTGACTAGGTTAAGTTCGGTTTCCTTTGATAGATCGTTAATATTGTTGAGGATTGTACCATCTTATGAGAAAATTTCAAAAATATCCTCCCATACCATAAACACTTCGATCTAGGAAGGTCCAGTTTATTGAGCACAAATACTTCACATTAAGAGGATTGCATTCGAACATGAGCAAAGAAGATTCGTAAGAAGAACATCTCTATAATGACCGAAGCGTGATACACGGATCTTTGCAAAGAACATATGACATCATGTACATCAAAACATATAAGTTTCATACTATTCTCATCACTTCCGGTGTGTTAACTCGTGAGAGGTGAATCATTGAAAATAATGGGTTTGATGTCTCTTTACCAATAGCCATCACCACTGGAGTAGCCATATGTTTGAGTTCAAAACTATGGTACATTGATAACCATATGATTTATTGGCAAACCAAAGAACCATATAAACGGATTTGACTTGTCTTTACCGTAGCCGTTTGCTCGGGACTAGTCAATTCTTAGTATTGGTGAATTGAGAACCAAATTTGGATTCGAGTTGCCTTTACCACATTCCATATTCATGTGGGCTAGCCAATTCTTGGATTCCAAAAGGAATAGACCATGGTGAATTGATGACCATACAACCCTCGTGAATTAAGCATGGGTGGTTGTAGACTCTATGATTTTGAGCAAACCATTACGACTATCAACAGATTTGTTGTGTCTTTACCAAAGTCTGCACTTTGGACTAGCCAACTCTTTGACATACACAAGGTTTATCGGTGAGTTAAAACCATCGAATGGTACAACAAACAAACCGCATAAAAGTTAGTTTTTTTTTTTTTTTTTTTTTTTTTTTTTTTTTAACTAAGAAATTGAAACATAACACGAAATTGACAAATAACACAAATAACACAAACTAAATGTAACAAAACAAAGTAGTGCGAGAGAGTACCAAGGAAGATGATAAGGATGAGGATGAGGCCTATCTTTGTTGTAGAAGTTGAGTTTTGATCAAGCCCACCAATGTTGAAGCAGACGCCTTTCATTGCCCACCGGATCCGGAGGAATCTCCAATTTCGACTAAGCATCCGTTCCATAAGTCTCTTGGGCAATGGATACTTTCTTTCAAAGAAGCATCTGACACGGTGATTCCACCCTTAGTCTCAAGCACATTCACACGAGGAGAGGATAGAATCTCCGTGACGCAACCTTCCACCGATGTGAGTTCTCCCGGATGGAATGTGCTTTACTATTGGGAGAATGATAGTTTAACAGGACTTGAAGATCTCCGGTAAGAACATCCCGCACCTTGTGGTTCCTTGTTGCGATAATGGGTGGTAACACGAGTGTACTGAGAAAGCAAGTCCGCCTGCTTACCAAGTGTAGAATTTCCTTGAAAGGTGAATTCCATTGAAGTGGAGTCCTTCGATAAATGACATTCATCTCATCATCCTTGAGTTTCAATCGACCAACTCATTTTGATCTCCTCAGAAAATCAGAGCAGAACCTCTATAATGAAAGTTGATTCATCGACTTCAAGATCCAAGGAGATCTTTTGGCCATTCTCTTCTTCCCTACTGGGCTTATAGATTTCCCAGGAGGAGCATTTTCATCTTGAACATTTGTGGTAAGACTTGAAGAGGTAGAGGGAGACTTAGTTGGAACACGAAGTGCATTCATCCTGTGAAGCATCTTTATCGCCCTTTTTGTTTTTATTTCAGCGAGATCAGCTTCCTTAACTTTAGAATCTTCTAGTGTGACAACGGGTACCACTGATGAAGTGGGAGCTGATACATCAGGTGCTTCAGGAGAATTGGTAGAAGGTTCAGCAGATGGACCCTTGTCAGTAGAGGAAGCAACTTCAGCAGATTCTTCGCCTTGGGTGGAGCGTCATCAGACTTGAGTCTTTTGGCTTCTTGATCAACTTCATTCTCAGCAATCCTTTTCAAGTTGGTAGAATGTGTTGAAGATGATGATTTGTCCCTCATGATCTGCTTATATTTGCGAAACAGGACATGATCGTGAAAAGCCTTGACTTGTTTCATTGTTAGCCGAGTTGTACATCGAGCATTGATTTTTCACCACCATTCTCATTTCGATTTAGTAGGAGGTTTCTCTTTGTTCTTCCGAGCTTTGATGGCTCTCCTTTGTGCAATAGCTTCTTTCTTCCTTTGTCTTCCCTGAGCCATCATTTGCTCCACATAATTGTCACTGAGGAAATCTCCACCTAGTATACTTTGAGCAAGAGAAGGTCTTAAAATGACTTGCTGTGTTAGAACATCCTAGTGTTCGTGCAGCATCCGAACCCGCATTGCATCCAGTTCTCTTCTTCTCTCGTGAGTTAAAGATGAAAAGTCCTCTGTTTAAGTTGTTGAGCCAATAATGCACTTTTCTTTGACTTTTCAAACTCACCAATCTACTTGCTTGTCCTAGTCTTTCCTCCTCACTTACAGTGTCCGGACCAAGCTCATCTTCGATTATTACATCTTTCCCTTTATCATTAGGCTTCTTAGCACACTCATCTTCGCTATGTCAATGACAGAGCCTCGATGCAATACCTGTGTCCATCAGGAGAAACATGTTGATGCGGAATATCAACTGGAGTGGTCATGACAACAACATCGAAAGATCTCAAGGTGAAGGGCCTGTTGGTTCTTGAACATATGAAGATTGACCATGATATGAAGATACATCCTCCATTTGCATATCGCAGATGCAACACTTATCAACACCGAGTTCCTTTGAAGCTTCGTAAGAAACCTTATGTAAATAAGATCTCTTTCTTCTTTGTAAAGAAACAGTTCCTTCTTCTTCGAGGAAACAACAACTCTTGATGAAGGATCATTAAGAGATACATCACCTAACATATCAAGAGACCCAAAGCGAGGTACTTCTTGTTCTTCATCGAAGAAACCATAAGCTTTCTTTTGGAGCCCCTTTAAGTTTGTCCTCTAATTCCTTGACTTTAATCAGCGGTTCTTGATCGATTACCAAGAGAAGACTTGGTCTCGAAGCTCCCTTTTCGGACTAGACACTTGAAAGAGCATACACATTGACAAGAGCATAAGCAGATGAGAGTGTAATAGGGTCCTCGGTTCCACCAAGATTGCTCGTGGTGAGGGGCTTCATTGGACCTTCAAGAGAATCATGGTCATGCTCAAAGTGAGGAAGATCTTCATTGAGAGGATCCCTAACAGGACTTGGTGTGGGTAGTCTATTAATATCGACTCATCATGAGTAACTAGTGTGGGTGGTGGACCGGGACAAGGTGGGGTCTGCGAGCAACATGAGTTGCTTCAACAGTTGATGAGGGCCTCATCAATGTTAATTAATGGATTACCATCAAGAGCAACAGTGAAGAAGGACGATTATTAGCCACATTCTCCTCATCGCTGACCTCATTGCCTTGGGGCAACATGGCGCAAGCAAGGATGATGTTCCCCAGAAAGTGAGTTCTCATGGTTGCAAACAATTTAGCGATTAAAGCACCTATGGGATAAAAGGATTGTGCTTGGGTAGTGGTGTCTAAAATCATTTGCGAAACCTTGGGTACATTAAAACTTAGTCTTTTCCTTTGAAGATTTTCAACCATGTTGTCAAAAATATACTTAGAAAAATTGTAAGTTACCCCTTGGGAAAGACACACAATACCACATCCTAGTTGGGAAGAGAACTGGTCCCATCCTCTTGACTTGTTGCTTATGCATTGAAGCGGCGTGTGAACCAGAACCTCCACTTGGGCAAAGTTCCTTCTTCACCACATATCGGTCCTTGTACTCGATAGCCAATTGCTCTTAGCCCAAGAAGCACATCTTCCGATTAGAGTGAAATTCTCCATCAAGATCTTCCAAGTGAAGCTTCCTCCTTATTAGGTCCTCTGTTACTATGTGCTATGTTCCATCAATCATGCCCCTAATCTCTGTCTCATTCCTCCGCTCGCAGATTCCCAAACCGAGTAACCAGAGATTCATATATCTCATTCAAGAATGTGTACGAGCATAACAAATCTTGGACCTTTTCAAGAATTCCACCATGGGTTCGCATACCATATCCCTTACCGTTTCCGTAAATGCAACTTTGTTGTGATCATGTTTAAATTCAAGAGCCATGAGGGATATGAGTTTTTAGGGTTATGTTTCTCGTAATGGTGAGTGTTTGTAGATGTAGGATGAGAGGGAATTGGTTTGTTCTGAAGAGAGTGATGGTGGAGTGATGGTTTTTGCCCAAATTATAGTCAAAGAAAAATGGACCGTTTGATTGACCATCGCTGACGTGTATTTCAAATTTGACCAACCCCAAAATAACGCTTCAGTATAAACACATGGTCAATCTTTTGAAGTTATACACTTCAGCAGAAACCATCAAAGAGAAGAATATCTTCGGTAAGTTTCTAGAATTACTGTGCCACCCACTCGCATTAATTTTCATTGAACCTCGAACCCGCCTATAAAATGATCCCAATGCTACTTATCTCTTCATCAAGATCCCCAAATATTTACCACAAACCCTAGATGCAAAAACAAACCCCAATTAACCAAATTGTACCATGAATACCAAACCTGAGATCATAGATCTCACAACATCATCTTCATCATCCTCTTCATTATAATCAAGTGGTGATTCAAACCCATGGCTACATTACTTTCCTCAACCCTATCCACGACCAAATAAATCACCCTTTCTTCCTTCTTCGGAAGATGATAGTGTAGTGAATCCAGTGAATCTGTGATGATTACGATGACTCCTATAAGGAGGAACATCATACTCCCAACCTCCAAGACTCGGCCTCAACAAAGGCCTCGTGTGAACCGCCACTCCCAAAGATAGAGAGGTGGTTCTTGGTCTCATCACGCCATCTTTTGGTGCATCAACACACATCGTATAAGAGAAGGGCTTAAGGAGGGTGGATGGATTGCATTTGGTTGAAATGCATAGATGAAGCACAGGAGAGCGTTATTTTCTCCATCATCATGTGTGGTCATCGTCATCATCAACGTTGCATCAATCCATCCTCTCCATTTTGGTCCTTAGCATCTTCGTCGTATTGGTCATGCATATCCGACCATCTTGATAGACGGAATGGGTGGTTATGCAAGACCACAAACATAAAGCCAACATCTAATGCATATCCAACATTCACTTAGATGTTGGAATAGATGATATGTACTAGATTAGGATTAGCGTAAGTGTATAGCTCGTATCTTGAAGATGCATTTGTAGTAGATTGACTTTTGTGTCGTAAGTCAGAACTGCTATTTCTTGAATGAATGAAAGAACAATTTGACTTCAATTTATTTTTTTCAAGATTATAACTTCGGTGGAATCAAATTGTTTGCTTTAGTACTTTTGATTTCGTAAGAAACAAGCAAAAATCTTTTAGCTATCTTGACCATATACCAATGAACCACACTTGATGAATTTGATCTTGATCATGGGATAGACTAACCGCAATTCGAGACAAGGAATAGACAAAATGCAATCTAGACAAGCGCAAAATGTACACAAAACACACAAGAACAACACAAAGACAAACAAACTAAAGAATTATTAGAAAGTTAGTGTTAGTAAACAAAATAATACACAAAAATATGCGAGTTTGCACAAATCCTCCCGAGGCATATGCCTCCCCCGAGGCCTATGCCTCCCTTAAACTTTGTAGTCAAGGGTTTAGCATTCCAATATTGACCACAAGGTGTTGAAACCTTGGTCCATCAAAAGCTTTTGTTAACAAGTCCGCCACATTATCATCGGATGAATTTTAGCCACTTTTATCAAATGTTTTCATATGCATCTCTTATAAAGTGGTGCCGATTTCAATGTGTTTTGTTCGATTGTGAAAAATTGGATTTTGACTATGCAGATGGTACTTTGATTATCTATATGAATTGTTGTGTTCATGAAGTTGTACCCATAGTCCAAAGAATTGGTTTTGAATCAAAGGACACATCCACGACAATTTGCGTGAGAACATATTCTCCTTGATGAGTTAAGGCGACCACAATGGTTTGTTTCTTGCATTGCCAAGAAATCAACCTCTTTCAAGAAATTGGCAGCCTCGGTTGTGGATCTTCTATCCGTGTTTGCACCAAGATAATCACCGCCACTATATGCTTCCAACTTGAAAGGAGACTCTTTTGGGTACCAAAGGCCTAAAATAGGTTGGCCTTTGAGGTACTTAAAGATCTTCTTGACAAAGATTGAGATGGGAAGTAAGTGGAGTGACTTGATGTCGAGAACAAACACTCAAAGAAAAGTAATATCGGTCTTGAAGTCATTAGATACATCAATGAACCAATCATGGACACATGGATGAACATTCACGTGTAGATCCGGGTCATTATTTGCTTTTGTCTTTGAGCTTCATAAGGTGTTGTGGCGCCCTAACACCTTCCATACCAAACTTCTTCAAATGTCCTCACATATTTATCTTGATGATAAAGATGCCATCTTTTCTTGAACTTGGAGACCCAAAAGAAAGTAAGCTCTCCCATAGCACTCATCCGAAATTCGCCTTCATTAGATCCTCAAATTCCCCACTAAGCTTCGTTTGGAGCCAAAAATAATGTCATCCACATAAACTTGCTCAAGAATGATGTCTGAGTAATTCTTCTTGAGGAACAGAGTTTTATCAATAGCACCTCTCCGATAGCCATGCTTCAGCAAAAATGATGAAAGCCTAGCATACCAAGCTCTAGGTGCCTGATGTAAGCCATAGAGAGCTTTAACAACCTTGTAAACATGATTTGGGTGATCTGGGTCTTCAAATCCCTTGGGTTGAGTGACATAAACTTCCTATTCAATCTCACCATACAGAAAAGCGCCTTTAACATCCATCTGATACACCATGAAACCCATGTAAGAAGCATAAGCCAAGAAAATGCGAATGGCTTCAACTCGAAACAGTGCAAACACTTCATCATAATCAATCCCTCCTCTTGTCCAAGCCTTGAGCCACTAATCTTGCTTTGTTTTTATCACAACACCCCGAGCATCTCTTTTATTCTTCAAAATCCACTTTGTCCCAATGGCATATTTGCCATCGGAAGTGGAACCAAGATCCAAACTCGACGATTGTGAAATTGTTTCATCTCTTCTTGCATTGCTTCTAGCCGCCTTGAATCGTTAAGAGCTTGAGAAACACTTGTTGGTTTCACTTGAGAAAGAAAACAAGCAAGCAGACAATGCTTGAAGTCTCGTGTGATTGTCTCTTTCTTCGGTTGGAGACATAGAGAGAAAAGCAATATGTCTAAACCGAGGACTTGTTATAGCCCTTGAGTTCTAACAGTGCCGAAGATCGGCTATGACGTTAGATTGAGGATGAGCAATATTGATCCTCCGAGTAGCGATGCAATGACTTCAATGGATGAATCAAGATTAGTGATAGTTGGTTCAAACTCGGCATCATAAGAGGGTGAGGTGAAGATGCTGTGTTTGGGTTGATGATTTCCAAGATCCGAGGGTTTTGAAAGCGTGTATAAGGTTCTCCAAAGTCGAAGACACTTGAGAAGGAACATGAGAAGAAACAAGATAGCCTTGATGGAATTGTGGATGGTAGGTGTGGCAGAATCGACCAAAGAAAACATGGTTTCTAATCGACTCCATCATTAGCAACCTCTCCATTCAGTTTCTCGCTTCAAGCTTAGCCGCAAATTCTTGAGTCCAATTCTAGCAAGGTCCTCAAAGATAATGTGATTCATCTTCATCACTCTTATCGCCAATATCCTGGAGGTGGTACCGCAATATTGTTAGGGAGAAAGAAGGCACAAGTATAGGTTGCTCATCATCTTCAAACTCATTTTCGTAGTCATCATCTAGGGACTGCATTGTTAGTGGGAGACTCTTGAGGACCCGCATTTTGGTTAGCCAAATGTCTAGTGTAACCCAAATAATCGCTAAGTAGTCAAGGTCAAAAGACCACGTATGACCCCGTCCTTGAACATTAGGCTTATCTTCCAAAATCTCGTGTTCAACGTCTCCTCTATCTTCTTGGCTTGCAAATTATTCACCCGTATGCCTTACTATGAGCCGAATAACCCACAATATAACCATCATCGACCTTCTCATCAAACTTTCCCAAAGGATCACGGTGTTCGAATGGTCACTTGACAACCAAAAGGTTTTAGGTAGTGAATGACGGGAACCTTCCGAAGAGAAGTTCATATGGTGTTTTGAGTTGTGGTCTAGTAATGGAGACTTTGTTTAGCACATAGCACGCACCGTGCCAATGACTTCGCCCGTAACATAGTGGGCGGTTTAAAGTCTGCAAGCATTGATCTTGGCCTCTATTAAGGTCCTATTCTTTCTTTCACCACCCCATTTTGTTGTGGGGTTCTTGGATTACTATAGTCCCTTTTATACCTTTTGACCCACGAGTTCTATAAGAATAGCATTTTGAACTCGTCCCATTATCACACCGAATTCCTTAACCTTTTGTTCAACCGATTTTCAACGAGGGTGATGAATTCATCAAGACTTGAGATGTTTCATCTTTGGTTACGAGAAAGAAAACCCAACAAAATCGCTATAGCCATCGGTGATAACCAAAGTAAGTACTTATGATCAATGCTTCGACTTGAGTTGGACCAAACAGATCCATGTGGAGCAACCAAGAGGTTCGAAATGATGCTCATAGCATTGATAGCTTTGTAAGAGGCTCTGTTGTTTTCCTTTGTTGCACGCGACACAATTATGATCATTGGTGAAAACTTTGGAGGAAGACCTTCAACAAGACCCATTTTGGAGAGTTTGTTTATGGTCTTGAAATTCACATGAGCCATCCTCCTATGCCATTTAGTAGACTCATCAAGGGATGCTTTAGCCACCAAACGGTGAGGTCACCACCAGTTGAACTTCATTAAGGTTAAATGTGTATAAATTGTGAGTTCAAGGACTTTCAGAGAATTGAAGTATCTTCGGGAGTTTGAAGTCTTTAGACAAAGACAAGACATTCATTCTCGAGAGAAGAGTACTTTGTTCTTGGTGTCATGATTTGTGAAACGGAGAACAAGTTGAAATGTCAAGTTCCTTAACATAGTACACATTTTCAAAATCCAGATGAGGTGTCTTTATGGTGCCTTTCCACCGTGATACTTCCATCACTTCCTCCAAAAGTCACATTGCCTCCTCCTTCTATGGGAACAAAATTGTGCATCATATCTACGTTCCCGGACATGCTTCCGGAACAGCCACTATCAACAATACCAATATATTTACGCAATGGGATGATCCTACAAACAACAACAAAATATATACATACGAGTTAGCAACCAAAGAAGGTTCAAGTCATTCATCGACTTGAACCCGCCTTTATGGATCACTGAGTTTAGCCATGAAGATCTAGAGGATCCACCATTGTTCTTGGTTCTCCATTGATGATTGGGTCCCTCGATAGTCCAAGAACAACTCTTGAGGGCTTCACAAAGAAGACTCCCATATCCCATCCCGGCATACATAGAGTCAACATATAGGCCAATAACCATGATTAAAGTATGGGCTAGTTGGTTGCACATAAGGTCGGCAATGAACCTCTCTAATGAGAGTCAAGATTAATGCTTGTGGGACATAAGGTGGAAAATTATCAACATTGGTCCATTTTGATTTATGTTTCTTTGAGTAGCACATGCACCTAATCTTTGATCATAAAATCACAATCCTTAATTAAATGAAATTTACTTCCACACACAAAACATGTCTTCTTCATGGAAGATTTATTCAAATAGGAGATGTTCGATTACATGCGTAGTACTTAAATCGTAAACATTCAACGAATTGTTTTAACAGATCGATTATGCAAAGATTTAAAAGATAAATCTTCAAGAAACTGTCTTGAAGTTGATTCTTAGAAGCTTCCTAAGAAGGCTTGTAAGTAGACCGAGGTGCGTGCTTGGGTGTAGGCTCGGTGAGGGCTTGGGAAGGTCGACTTCTCATTTGAATCACGACTTTCATAGGAAGTAGACCCTTGATCCGATGAATTGTCTTTGTCGAGCAAGAGACAAAGTCATTAGATGAGGCATCGAGGTTTCGCAAGTCTTTTGACTTTTGCCATATAGATGATGTGATCCATCAAAGTCAATGATGATGGATAGGTTTATGGGCATAAATTCACCTCTAATAGGTCCGGGGACGAGATGCATTTCACCTTCTTTAGAAAGTTACCTAACCCTTTGGTGTGGATTTACGACCATCATACCTAGCTTCTACTCCTACATACTTTTGAAAGCCTAATCCTAAGCCGAGGTTCTTGATTGTTGTTAGAGATTTCTCTAGCCGATTATCACCGAAATTATCCATTCCTTAAGCCTAGCTATTTCCTCACTAGTTTTTCTTTGAGCTCTAGGTTCTCGAACTGACTTGACCTTTGCTTTATCAAAGCAGCTTTAGGTAATTATTTGCAACTTCTAGATCAAACTGTAACACCTTTATCTTTTCTTCATAAGCTATTTGATTCTTTTGAAACCATACTTTTGTCTTTCATCGTTTTTAATGCTAGTTTATGAGCTTCATTTTCAACATAGCATTCATCAAACTTAGGTTTCATAGCATCATACTCTTCTTTAAGTTCGTTGTATCTTAGACTACAACCAAATATACGATTGTGTACCGAGATAGTCCCATCAAGGCAAACCGATCATGCCTTTCATCCAAGTGCACCTTGCCAAAGAATCCAAGCTTATCAAGATCATGAGCTTCCTCATTCACGTGTTCATGTGCACCGGTGACTGCTCATCCATGGTGAGAATGGTGCTTTGAAGCTCCCACTTTCGCTATTCTCGCCGATAGGAAATGTAGTTAGCTCCATCTCCACTCTTCTGTCTTTGCATTCCTTAAGAAATGCCCCATCCGGTGGCAAGTGAAACACTTGACTTTTCTCCTATCAAAGCGGTGGTTCCTTTCCTTGAAAGCAAACTTCCTCCCGCACTTCTCTTCAAACCTTTGATGTCCACCGACGGCAATGCCACCGCATTTTCGGCCATCTCCTCCATTTCAAGTGGGTCCAACGATCAAAGTCTTCATATGCAAGATACCGTTGAGTATCATAATCAACAACAAATGAATGAATAACATCCTCCATCACACTACTAGTCTTAGTTTGAGAACATGGTGGAGTGGGACGAGTGTTATGTGGTGGAGTGGGAGCACAAGATGATGATGGAAAGTAGTTGGAACTAGGAGCATGTACCATCATGTTGGAGTGAGATGTCCCAACAAAAGTCGCATGGCCGTAAGAAGATGTACGGTAGGGAGTTCGACATCGAGTTCAAGAGTTCTTAGTCATTGTGCTGACTCATCAAAGGTGAGCATGTCCAACCCACCTTTAGCCTTGAGGGCTATACTTACATGTAACCACCATGGAGGCAAGGATCGTAGAACTTTGAGTTGCAATCATCATTATCGGGTTTTGCACTCGGCTAGTTTAGCCGACTCAAAATCCTATGGAACTGTCGTATCCCTTGTGAAACTTCTTCTTGGAGATATTAAAGTCTTGAAATTGTTGTCTCAAGATGGACTTTCTCATTCTCTTCGATTCTTCATTTCCACCGAACCTTGCTTTGAGAGCCATCCATATGTCCTTTGCATCATCCATATGGTGAAAATCACAGGTGATCTTCGTGAATGGCTTGAAGCAGAATAGTTTTACTTTGTGCTCTCTTTGCATAGCCAAGACCTCTTCGCCAGTTTTGGGAGGAGCCATGATAAACTTCCATCCCCGTCTGGAATCATTTTCTTTAGACTGCTTCCTTTCTTCACTACCTCCCACAGATTCCAATCAATATTGAAATCCAGTTTTCCATCTTCATAGTCCAAAGATCATACTCTTCCCTTTTAAATAAGGAAATTTACCATTCTTTGTTTGAAGGACTAAGTCGTTGCATGGAAGTGGTGTTGGTGTTGTTTGTGTTGGTGACTTGGTTTCATTATTAGATCCAGGCATGGTGAGGGTATGTTTAGTTGTATGGGGGTGAGACTGGTTCTTAGTATCGTAGAGACTTTCCCGAGGCTCTAATACCACTTGTTGAATACACACAGACCTTGATAGATCTTAAGCACTCGGAGATCGTTAGTGTTGCCTATGTAATCACAAGCAAACTAATAGAAGATCTCTACAACTCGTATTCTTTAGCGGAATGTAAATACAAGTTATAATAACTAAGAACTCTTAGATCCTCTATGGATCTTTTGATTATAGAAACTCTATGTTTTGAATATTTTACAAGACTTGAAAGACTTAGAAAAACTTATCTATTACAAACTATTATGGTTCCTTTTATAGGCAAGAAACCCTAATGACTAACGAGCGTTTACAACGACGCCCTAATACAAACATAAACAACGATGCATCTAGACAAGCATGCAACTAATCATATTGTTTTACTAATCATTTTGTTTATTACGAGTAAGCTCTATACAATACGGCGCCAACCTATTCTTCATACAACACGACTTTTCTGTGACACGGCCTACATACGGCGCTTATCTTTCCTACGTGATTCGCACTATCGCCAGAATCACGATCTCTCGATTAACACTTCGGTGAAGTATAGCTTCACAGAATCCATTCTTCTTCAGTAAACTCTTCACGCAGATCCAGTGGTTTACCGTAATTCCCAACATGTAATGAACAAGTAATTTATGTATCAATTCATCAGTTTTAGCAACTAAATTCCAGTTTTATGCTTGTTCTAATTTTCCCGCCAAAAACCAATCTTATCAAATTACAGTTTTAGTTTAATGAGAGTGTTTGAAATTGTTTGTTTAAGCTTGTTTTTGGTTAATGAAGTGAATTAGTGATGTTTCATGGTCTGTAATTCAAAAGTTCTAAATAGTCAAATAAAGTCAAACAATGGAGGATTTGAAGAAATATTGGGTTAAGCAGTTGATGAGTTGGATTTGGGGTTTATACCAGTTAGGATAGTTGAATGTGGTGTTGAGTTAAGCTGCATCATGGCTGCACACTTGTAAGTAATGTGAACATGCTCTTGAATTCCTTTTATATTTCTGTCTCATGGCATAAGTAGTTCAGTCCTTATTTGATTGTTACAATCATCATTATTGCATCTTTAGGCTCTAATTTAGTTGTTAGATCATAGAGTAAACCTGTTGTAGATTAGCACTAAGTACTTCATTAAGTAGTTTGTATGTCCATTTCCTTAAGTACTGTTTGGTTGTAAGCCCCACGTGTTAAAGATTGGTTCATAGGTTAAGACCAGTTTCTTTAATCCAACTTAGGCATATAAGAGTCACCCAGATCATACAATTGCATCATGGAACTGCATAAGTCAAAATCACTTTTAATCTGTTCCAAATTGCATGTCAGTGTGATTTCAGGAAGCTAGTGCTTGCAGTTAGGCTTAGAATAACTTAGGAAAGCTTCATTTAGTTTCATTTCATCATAAGGCATCATTTCCAATCAAATTTGCAAGATTAAAGTTCCCAAAAGTCAACATATCAATTCTGAGATCAAAGTCAAAACCATAAAACCAGTTTTTCACCAATCTAGGGTGATTTTTCATGGGTTCAGTTTTGGATCAAATTAAGTGAAACTTTAGGTTTATATACTTCAGTTGGTCAAGTCTATTAATATGATTTTTATAGATTTTTAGAAATTTTGTAAAAGCTTCAAAGTAGCTTGTCAAATGGGCTTAAAGTGCCCTGTGCACTAACTCAGTGAATACTGAGTCTGCACAGGGTTGTGCAGGGCTTGTCAAAAGCTCCTCAGAGCTTACCTTGGTCTAATTTTTGGTTTACAACTAGCTAGCCAGGTCTTCTTGAGAGTCCAACTTCTGGTTTTGATTTCCAGCTTATTGAGTGGCTTATTTTTAAGCTACAAAGTAGCCCCCAAAACTGTTTTTAGCATTTAAGTATTCAAAACCTCAAATCTGAGTAGCTTGTGATTTAGAGGTTTAGTATAGTTGTAATTAGTTGCATTTGGGTACTTTTAGCATTTTATAGCTTCTGTATCAGTTTGGTGTCCATTGGTAGCTTTTGGCTTATTTGGAGTGCTTATTCTTAAGCACTTTGCATTGCAGGTTCAATTTCTAACACATAAGCCACTGTTTTTATAATTTTCCTCGACTTAGAACATTAATTTAGACTTTTTCTGAATTTTTCATATTTTTCTAGGTCAGTTTGCTATTTTTCTTCATTTAAAACAGTTTTTAAGCCATTTTAATTAGCTTTTAATACAAATAAATCGTAAAAGTTTCAAAAAATAAGTTTTCATTTTTCTTAGGTTAAGATAAATATAAAAGTCAAAAAATATTTTTCCAGATTTTCATAGTTTAATTTGTAATTTTTAGCAATTTAATTAGTATTAAATAGTTTTAATTCATAGAAAATAGAAAATAATCGTAAAAATACAAAATTAGTTTTGAAAATTATCTTTAGTTATTTTAGATTTTTCTAAGTCATAATTTCATTTTTCTAGCTTTATTTCATATTTTCTTGTATTTTAGGCTATTATTAAATAAGTAAAATAGTTTTTAATTAATAATAATTAGATAAATAGTTTTAAAATAATTTTCTTTTCTAAAAATTTTCTTTTATCATTAGGTTTGTAAAATGTCATTTTTATATTTTTAGGATTAATATTGTTTAAGTTTCACATTTTCTTTTTACGCCACGTAGTTTTTAATTTAAGTTTATAAAAGAAAAATCAAAAATCATTTTGCAAATAGTGATAGCGTTTATATAATATATTTTATATTTTTAATTTTCTTTAATTTGCATTTAAGCCCCTGTAGTTTATACACTTTTTCCTTAGTATAATCAATCACAACTCTTTTCCGTTCAGATTCTCTCGATCACTATTCGTTTGGTGATTCATCGCACATCACCGCTGGGACATAACGACACTGGGAAACACTATACTCTCTCGATCTTCATTGCATTGGTGTCCGAACTGTTTTAAGTTTCTTACGGTTAGACATTCACAAGTGGCTAGTTTGTGAGAAAACTTGACTTCGGGACCGATCAAATTTTGGCGCATTCGGGAGTCGGTCGATTATCTTCCGCTTAGCGATTAGTGATTTGAATATTCACTCTTTGTTCATACCATCTATCTATATCTATATATATTTTCTTATAAAAATCCAAAACCCAAAACATCCAAAACATATAAAACACAAAAATATTTTTCTTTTGTTTCTACATATATATAAAATCAAAAACCCAAAAGATTTTCATTCTTTTTTTCACATCATGTTTTCAAAAATACCAAAAATATTCCTCTTTACCCTCTTACCCTTTTTGATTCTTTATCCCTTACCCTCATCCATTTGATTCTAACTCTTCTATTCTCATGGAATCTCTCGACTACGACGAATTCTAGGACGGTTGAAAACTTCGACTTTATCACAAATGTCAAGAATTCGTGTTGTTCGTGATGATCCATTAATTCGTAGGGAAATGGAACGAGAAACCGGGTGACAAAGGACCGGTACTTCCTCCGATAATGGAGGTGCTAAACACGTCCAACCCACGGTTTTCCAAAGATCTAACCCTCAATTGCTCCTAAGTCGCCTAAAATTGATCCTAAACTTTCACAATTTACTGTTAGACGCAATCATGCGAATTTAGACCGTGACTAGCAAGAATGACTTGCCTAATCTTCACGCTTCTCAAGAACCGAACCAGAGACCATAACGGAAGTGGTGGAAATTGCTAGCTCTCGAGCACACCACTTGTCCCACCTCCGGATTTTTCAAAATGTTCTTCGAGACTTGATAGTCATTCGGATCACCATGTTGGTTTTGTTGATTCTTTGAATAAACCGATTCCTCTCGTAACTCTCAAATGAAATCGTTTATTCCTTGCATCGGTTGTGGTGAGCCTCTTTTGGTTCACCATGTCGTTGGTGTATACGTGTATACAATGTGGTAATGATATTCAGAACGGAGTTGTTTGTTTTGTGGTTCGAGGAATTCATTTGATTATGATCCTAATCCGAACTCATTTAACGACCCTCAAACTTTTCCAATCACACACCACACCCGACCTATCTTCATATAATCAACTTAATCATTGTGAATTTTGTGGAGGTCCTCACCAAGGATTTGAGTGTCAATCCGAAACACATTTGTCTATGAACAGTCTTCCGTGATGCTCGAGAACTTTGGTTATGACCAATATCCATATAATTCACCAATCCGACTCAGCAGCTTTTATTGTTGTGAGTATTGTGGAGGTCCCCACTTCACTCGATTGTCAAATAGGAATCCATTTCCTTGTAACAATCATGACTCTCACATTTGACAAGTTCCAACCTCCACAAAGACCATACGGTTCAAACTCCACCGAGCCGTTGTTCCGAAATTTCCCAAAATTTTGAAACCGCAATGAAAACACTTGATGATATGATTAGTAACTTTAAGAATCAAGTGAGTAGTGAGAAACCATGGAGAATTGCTAGTCAAGAACGAGAGGCTCGCAAATCTAGGGAAGAATTATTAGTCCTAGAGCATGCGGCTCTACATGCTCCCAATTTCTTAAGGCACTATGTATGATGATGACGAGGAGAGTTTTATCCTTTAATATTATTTCTCAACTCCCCGATCGGTTGATATCCAGCAGCTTGAGATTCCATCTCAAACAATCGCTATCACACCCAAGCTCCCACTCACTCTCGAACATGGGGACGAGCATCTTGACACTGTTCACGAAAAGGAATCGAAGAATTCATAAATTCTAGTGTTGAGAACCTTGTCCCAATCCCGAGAGAGTCACAGGAACTTCGATCATATGTGTGATTCTCTTTCCTCTTGAGTGTTCAAAAGATCATTTTGAAACTTTCTCCAATTGTAGCAAAGATTGTGCTTCTTATGGAAACATCCTCTCAAAAGATCATTTTGAAACTTTCTCCAATTGTAGCAAAGATTGTGCTTCTTATGGAAACATCGAGTATGTTGAGGCATCACTTCCACAATTTGATGTCGATCATCTTCTTGAGGAGTTCACCGATGAACTCACTCACATCAATCCACTTTCATCGTAGTAACGATGTTCTCTTTGATTTGAAGCCGATCCGAGAGAGACCGAAAGTCTCCTTGATAATGATCGCTCACTCACTTCTCACCCTAACAATCCAATAGAGAATGTTGATCACTTTGTTCCCGAAACATTCAAAGCTACTTTCACCAATCCTCTATTTGAATTCGACTGAATTCACTTTAATTTCGAGAATCCACTCTTTGATACTCGCACCGAGGATAGTGATGAGCCCACAATGGAACAAGATTTCACAATTTCACTTCATGTGAATGATTCTTTTCATGAAGAGTTCTCCGGTGAACTCTCTCATGACATATCTCCTCCGAACATGATCATTTCTATTTTGATCTTGAGGATGATATTGGCTCGAGAGGAAGGTGTACTCTATCATACGAGTTTGCCTATTAATGATACTAACCTCACCCTTCCTCCCGATATGTTCACATTTGAGGATGAAGAATGGATCTTGATTGTTATCAAAATCTTTCTTCCTTTCCTCAAATATCTTGTGATTTCTCTTCATCTTCACTCCTTCGGAATGAAGACACTATCTTTGACCCCAAAGATTTTCATTTATCATTTTGAGCGGTTCTATGATATCTCATCGGTGTGGAACTTTCACATGCTTCAAATATTTGTCCAAACATCTTGAATGAAAGTCCGATGGAGATTGTCTCTTCCACTTACTTCCGATGAACAAATTAATTCGGTCGAGTCAAGCTAGCGACTGGAATCAAAAATAAGAGCATGCCATATGGGTTTTCACCCATATTTCGACTTCTTTCTACTTTCTACCACTCCTAGTGTGGGGAGTTGCCCCACCTGTTGTATATAAGTTTTCCAAAAAAAAAAAAAAAAAAAAAAAAATCTTTCAAATAATGGCCTTAGTATTTCCTTTTACGTTCTATGTTTCGCATAACTGCGGTACTTTGAATATTGAGGCAATATTCATTTCTAGTGTGGGAGGAATTCTCACGAATTTTATCATGTAATTATACCTCCTAATTCCCCGTTTTTGGCCAAAATTTTTGGAGTAAGTGTTTTGCACTTACTCGACTTATGGTTATCATCCGCCATGTCTAATAAACAAAAGGATTGGCTAATCCAGAGCAAACGGCTCTTGGTAAAGATATCTCAAATCCGTTGACGGCTTGCAATTTGCCCAAAATTGTATGGTATTCATTCACCATATCCTTAAAAGTGAAGAGTTGGCTAGCCCGCAAGTTTATGGCTTGTGGTAAAGGCGATGGAAAACCATAATTGGTAATCTCACCAAAGATAATATTGATAATTTATCTAAGAGTTGGCTAGTCCGAAGCAAACGGCTCGTAAAGACAAATCAAATCCGTTGGAAGTCGGTGGTTTGCTCAAAATCACATGGTTATCGGTGTACCATGGTTCTTACTTGAATCGAAACATTTGGCTACTTGTAAGTAATGGCTTTTGGTAAAGAGATTCAAATCCATTAAGTTTTTCTCAAAAGATTGCTAGGACTAGCAATAGTTTAGTGGGGATTGATGAGTGTGTAAATACTCATCATTTTTGGTCAACTGAATCGCAAAACATTTAAAATGCTCGAATGCATCAAAATACCGAAAATATCTCAAAATTGCATTTATATGTTTCGGATGCAAAATGTTTAAAATCGATGAAAAATGAGCTAAGTTTCCATAATTGGCGTTTCAGGTCCCCAGTTTCAAAAGTCATCGAAATAGTCCCCGAGCACTTATTTCAAAGAAAATCACCAAAGGTCCTTTTAAAATCATAACTTGTCATAATTAGTCCTTTGGTGAAAAATATCAAAAATTTGAGAAATTACAAGTTTAGTCCTTTAAGTTTCAAAATGACAAGTTTGGTCCTGGAATATTGAGATTGTCAAGTTTGGCCTTGGATTATAATTTCGAATGTACATGATTGGTCCCTGGAAAATCAGAATTGGCAGCTTTGGTCCCTTGTCTTTCAGAAATTGCAAATCTAGTCCTTGTATTAATAACCTAAGCCTTTTTGGACCTTGACCCTTTGTATCCATTTGAGCCCCTGTCATTTACTTGTGACCCCCCTATTTTGACCACCCCCTTTTAATATCCCCAGGTCAACCCCAGTCAAACGACCACCCTTTTCCCTCCAAAGTCTCCTTCCTCCCACCTGCTTCACCAGCAAACTCAGACCTTCCATCCCTCCAGCTCACTTATCACCACCTTGTCACTCCACCAACACCAAACAACAAGAAGCAATTAATGCTTACCTTTCCCCTGTCCCAAATCACCAGTACCCATTTGCACAAGTTTTGTGCCAAATTGTAATCAAACGGTTGAGATCAATTCTACCCAATCAATGGCCAAGAAAAGAGAAAAAGAACCCTAATGAAGGCTATAAGAGAGAGAGAAGGCAGAAGAAACAAGTGGTCAATGCTTTAGACCAAGTTCTTAACTTCATGTTTAATCGTTTTTAATTTTCAATGTAATCTTTAACTGGGTTTCAAGTTTTTATGTAATGAACAAGTAATTTATGTATCAATTCATCAGTTTTAGCAACTAAATTCCAGTTTTATGCTTGTTCTAATTTTCCCGCCAAAAACCAATCTTATCAAATTACAGTTTTAGTTTAATGAGAGTGTTTGAAATTGTTTGTTTAAGCTTGTTTTTGGTTAATGAAGTGAATTAGTGACGTTTCATGGTCTGTAATTCAAAAGTTCTAAATAGTCAAATAAAGTCAAATAGTGGAGGATTTGAAGAAATATTGGGTTAAGCGGTGATGAGTTGGATTTGGGGTTTATACCGTTAGGATAGTTGAATGTGGTGTTGAGTTGTCGCATCATGGTGCACACTTGTAAGTAATGTGAACATGCTCTTGAATTCCTTTTATATTTCATCTCATGGCATAAGTAGTTCAGTCCTTATTTGATTGTTACAATCATCATTATTGCATCTTTAGGCTCTAATTTAGTTGTTAGATCATAGAGTAAACCTGTTGTAGATTAGCACTAAGTACTTCATTAAGTAGTTTGTATGTCTATTTCCTTAAGTATTGTTTGGTCGTAAGCCCTTACCTGTGTTAAAGATTGGTTCATAGGTTAAGACCAGTTTCTTTAATCCAACTTAGGCATATAAGAGTCACCCAGATCATACAATTGCATCCTGGAACTGCATAAGTCAAAATCACTTTTAATCTGTTCCAAATTGCATGTCAGTGTGATTTCAGGAAGCTAGTGCTTGCAGTTAGGCTTAGAATAACTTAGGAAAGCTTCATTTAGTTTCATTTCATCATAAGGCATCATTTCCAATCCAATTTGCAAGATCAAAGTTCCCAAAAGTCAACATATCAATTCTGAGATCAAAGTCAAAACCATAAAACCAGTTTTTCACCAACCTAGGGTGATTTTTCATGGGTTCAGTTTTGGATCAAATTAAGTGAAACTTTGGGTTTATATACTTCAGTTGGTCAAGTCTATTAATATGATTTTTATAGATTTTTAGAAATTTTGTAAAAGCTTCAAAGTAGCTTGTCAAATGGGCTTAAAGTGCTCTGTGCACTAACTCAGTGAATACTGAGTCTGCATAGGGTTGTGCAGGGCTTGTCAAAAGCTCCTCAGAGCTTATCTTGGTCTAATTTTTGGTTTAAAACTAGCTAGCTGTGTCTTCGAGAGTCCAACTTCGGTTTTGATTTCCGACTTATTGAGTGGCTTATTTTAAGCTACAAAGTAGCCCCAAAACTGCTTTTAGCATTTAAGTATTCAAAACCTCAAATCTGAGTAGCTTGTGTTTCAGAGGTTTAGGATAGTTGTAATTAGTTGCATTTGGGTACTTTTAGCATTTTATAACTTCTGACGGTTTGGTGTCCATTGGTAGCTTTTGGCTTATTTGGAGTGCTTATTCTTAAGCACTTTGCATTGCAGGTTCAATTTCTAACACATGTTTAATTGCTTTTATAATTTTCCTAGACTTAGAACATTAATTTAGACTTTTCCTGAATTTTTCATATTTGTTTAGGTCAGTTTGCTATTTTTCTTCATTTAAAACAGTTTTTAAGCCATTTTAATTAGCTTTTAATACAAATAAATCAGAAAAGTTTCAAAAAAATAAGTTTTCATTTTTCTTAGGTTAATATAAATATAAAAAGTCAAAAAAATATTTTTCCAGATTTTTCATAGTTTAATGTATCAATCAGTTTAGGTTAATGGGTTTTGATATTTAGGTTTTTTTTTTTTTTTTTTTTTTTCCTTTTGCTAAAGTTCTTAATCCTTACTTTTTCAGGTGGAGGGTATTTCAGGAAGGCTATCAGGTTTTTGTCGTCAAAATCCCCCAAGCATAAAGATCATGGTAACATGTCAGATATCGATGCTATATCTGAGGCATCCAATCAGCTGGAAAAGAGTTTAAAACAGAAATTTGTGGTTCAAAATGAAGAGTTCAGACCACCTAGTGACCCAAACCGTAACGTCATTGATAAAGAGGTTTTATCTACGAATCGAACAGATTCGTTCCATGACGAGATACGTTCTAATTATCTACAACAAGCTTATACACTAACGAGGAGGAAGGACTTCTTACACCTCATGTGGTTTTATCCTGTCAAAAAGAAGCTGAAGTCAGTTTTGGGCACCTTGTGCGAATTTTCCTCACTAAATAAGTATTTAAGAAAGTCATTGGACTCTTCAACGGATGGATATTACTTCATGGAGATTCAAACACTAATTCAAGATCTTGAGGAATATTTAAAAGATGTTTCATTTGATATGGAGGCGTATTTACCTGAAGACTTGTTGCAGAACAGGCTGGGGCCTGTAGAATTCCAGACTCTAGTAATCGAAGCCAACTCGGAAATTTTTTGGTCAGATGTAACCGAAGTCCATGCAAAGTCGATTGAGTCTGCTACAAATCGAGCTTTAAGATGTATCACGGATTTGAAAGTCCAGATGCTTGGAATTTGGGGAAGTGGTGTTGAGGAAGTAACAGCAACCTTGAAAGATATGTCAGTGTTAAAAACTGTATTTGATATTGTCTTGCTTGTGCGTATTAAACGTCATACAAGCATAGAAGATCTTACGAAGGACATCCAAGAAGAGATAGATCTGTGGAAGAAAAGAAGCTCAGAGAATCCCAATAAAATAAATGTTCTGGACCAGTTTCTGAACTGCCTGTTGTTTGTAGATTGCAGTGGAGGTTTCTTTGATTTTCATGAACACCAGTTTCGTTTATCGAAATGGTTTCAAAATGTGCAGATAGTGATGACAAGTGGATCACAACTTGCTTTTTGGCAAGTAGAATTGGAAATCAGAGTTCAGGATCATCGTCTTCCTTGGAACATATTCGTTAAGAATGTTGGCATAGCAACAATGGGGGAGGATTCTGGCTTTAAACAATTGGCAGTAAGCATGGTTGAAAAGTGTGATGGACATTTACTTGCCATCATTTTACTTGCAAGGGCCCTAAGAGGTGTGGTTGAGATTGGTGTCTGGGAATTCGCCTTACAGGAACTAGTCTCATCATCACTATCTGGCGTCATAAGTGATGTCATGGTGAGGGTATTAAGATTCGTTTGGCCTCGAATGGAAACCATATCTCAAAAATGCATTTTACAATTTGCGTTGCAGTACACAGGAGCAGAGTTTGAAATATCTTCGTTGATAAATTGTTGGACTATAAGTGGTGTTGTAAAAAGTGAAACCGAGGCGGAATTTGCCTTTGGAGACCTTGAACGTCTTTTCCTAATAGAACGAGTGGCGGAAAAGTTTGTCAGAATGAGAGATGAGACTCGAGTTGCTTTACTCAGTCACTTTATACCTCGTACGAATGGACTTTATCTTCAGCAAGATGGTTCAAAATCAAACACATTGCCAAGCATTGAAGAGTGGGATGTCAGGGAGATCCATTTAACAAATAACATTCTTTCTGAGCTTCCAGATAATCCTAAATGCCCAATTCTAGTATATTTGTTCTTGCACTCGAATCAAGATCTGATGGATATTCCCATAACATTCTTTGATAACATGCCTAGCCTCCAAGTTCTAGATTTGTCCTGCACGAGCTTAAAATCCTTACCATCCTCCATTTCAAAGTTGACTACTCTTCAAAAAATATTCATCAGAAATTGTGATCTTTTGATGGAGTTACCACCTGAAATTGGATCCCTTAAGCATCTTAAGGTCTTTGATTCTGAAGGAACACAGCTTATATGCTTACCCGAGCAAGTTGGATCACTAACCAAGTTGGAATGCTTGAAGTTTTCGTTGTACAACTTTCCAGACAAATACAAACGAAGCAATCAAAATGTGCAAATAATTCCTGTAGCGGAATTATCAAAACTCGTACATTTAAAGGAACTAAGCATTTGTGTGGATTTGTACGGTGAATGGTGGGAAAATGAGGTGAAACTTATCATCAACATCTTGCCCAAACTTCGGAACTTGGAATCATTGAGACTTCATTTCCCGACCACTGAATTATTTTGTAAGTTCATAGAGCAAAAATCATGGGAAGGATTGCCTATTTACCAACATTTATCAAATTTCAAGTTCATTGTTGGTCACCTACAACAGCGTCTCATATCCCGCCTCCCATTCGACCTTGATAAGATGTTTGTAAAACTGCCCAAGAGTCTCAAGTTTACAAGTACGGAAGGGGAAATAGAAGTGATTTCTAGTGCAATGAAACACGCAAATGCTCTTTTCTTGGACCGTCACTGGACTATCCAGTCCTTATCCACATTTGGACTTGCAGAGATGAAAAATCTAAAGTTTTGCTTGTTGGTGGAATGCAGTGAGATGCTGGAGATTGTTAATGGGAGCTATTTAGAAGATTTTTCTCAAGGACCAGTCCTTGGATCATTAGAATATATATCAATTCATCGCATGAAGAGGCTCAGTTGCATCTGGAATGGGCCAATTCATTATGGGTGTTTATCTAATCTAAAAACCTTGGTGATACATGCATGCCCGGAGTTGCGGACCATTTTTACACAAGAGTTGCTTGATAATCTCACACGCATAGAATATCTTGCCGTTGAAGACTGTCCAAAAATCAGCAGTCTCGTAAGTTTGGAATCCAACTACTGCACACCAACTCAATTTCTCCCAAGCTTGAAGAAGATCTCACTTTTACACCTCCCTGAATTAGTCACCATCGCTAATGGTACAAGTATTGCTCCAAGACTAGAAAGTTTGGTCGTTTATGATTGCCCAATCCTTGAGAAACTCTCCGGAATGGAAGTTTCTGATAGCGTCAAGGAAATTAAAGGAGAAAACGAATGGTGGGATGGGTTACAATGGTGTGAACCGGAGTGGACTAGTGGTCAGCCTGAGTATCTGGCTAGAGTCTTCATTCCACTTGGAACAGATGGTGATATCATGGATGAACTAGCCGATGCTGTGAACTTTCTCCCACATGTAAGTGATTAGCTTTCTTCAATATAGCTAATTAATGTTTCTTGTTTTCATGTATAATCATTTGATTTCACGAAATAATGCCATCATTATTATTATTTAACCAATGGGGGTGACTCAGTGGTAAGGGTTTAGCCTCTTAGGACGAAAGTGCCTAGAGGTCTTGGGTTCGAACCCTAGGGAGAAAATTAATCCCCCATTGGCCACGGAGGTTCACCTGCGCCGACTCCGGGCTATCCAAAAGGGTAGTCGCCTTGGGATTAGTCGGCTCGCAATGTCGAGTCGGAAACCCAGGTATACCAAAAAAATGATGCCATTATTTATTGTCTGAAGTGTGAAAGCATATTATATTTGTCTTGATAATCGGTTCTCATGAAATAGCTCCATTCTTTATCTTATGAAAAGCATATGTGCTTATTCTAAGATGTGGAAAATGTCATAAACTCCACACATATTTTGCATTAATTGTAAATTTAACTATGGGAAAAAAAATTGTCGACTAAGTACACTCTCGAACAAGTTTCAGCTAGTTCATTTATACTTTCCATTTATTGTCAATTGAACCATGAAACAGCTGCAACTAGGACCTTCCTTGGCTTCTGTCTTGACCATTCGAATTTTTTATTGTTATTACTTGAAGTGGGGTAGTTACTTAGTTATGGCTTTTGGTGCTTAATTGTTTTAATTTCTGTATGCTTGAAACGACCAAAACGAATATGATATACTTATTATAAATACATTTCTGGTCTCCCCCATTGTTATACCTGTATTATCAAAAAATGGCACCTTAAAATTTATACTGGTGGGTATGGGTCGGAATTTAGCAAGAAAGCATGCTGAACACAAACCAAAAGGATAATTTATTGGGTTTTAAAACTAACCGGTTGTCGAATAGAGTTTTGGGAATATGCGTTGTTTATTAACAGGTTATTTTCAGAATTGTGTGTTTATATGTTCTGGATTTTAAGGGTTATGTTTAGTTTTTTCTAAAGAACTAGTGGTGCTATCCTCACATTGAGGCCGCGGATACTTTGTAATTAATATTTTTGAGAAATGTTTTTGGATTATTTATGATCTTGTCATTCTAAAAATATATATAACTGTGCGAGAATTTAATCGTCTTTAATTTTGCTAATTTGTTATTTTTGCGTCAAAATAATTACTAGTATATAGAGTAAAGTGCAAAAAATGTCCTTGAGTATATTCAAAATTGCATGTTTAGCCACTGAAAAGATAATTCTGCAAATTGTGCCACTACTATGGATGTTGTCTGCAAATTGTGTTCATCAGCCTAACGATCATTAGAAAATCTCGTTAGTTACTGTTTCAAGTCGGGTTATTTTGTCATTTCACTGTTTAGGGACATAATTTGCAACCAAATCATGAGTTATATATTAACTTTAACACATTCTGTTCATATTTAGATCAAAATACGCACCTTACACACACTTAAGAACACATTATATAACCTTATCAATCCAATCTTTGTACTTCACTCCCATTTGGCCAAAACACAACAACCCACACAATAATCTTTTACTTCACTCTGATTGTTATATATTTATAAATTTGTCCGAAATTTATAAATTTGTATCCTCTTTTGAGGCTGGAATGGATCTTATATTAGATTTTGTTTTTTTTTGCAATTCAAAACAAATTTCAATGAAACATGACAGGTTCAAATATCATCTATTGATAGCATCGAAGACGCCAAAAAAATAAGTTTTGCAGTAGAACGTGAAGAGAAATTCCGGAAAATTGCTGCTGAAGAGAAACAACAAATTGTTGATGCACTTTTTACTCACGATAAACAGTACAGAAGATACACAATTAATGAGATTGAGGTGGCAACAGAATCCTTCTCTGAAACTAAAGTAGTAGGTGCAGGATCTTATGGTAAAGTCTACAAATGTTATCTTGATCATACCCCGGTAGTCATCAAAGTTCCTAGGCGATATACATCTGAAAAGAAACGTGGGTTTCTACGAGAGGTTTCTTCTGCACCTATTCATTTCTAGAGATTTGCAATGTAAATCAACTTTTAGTTTGCTAGCTTACTTAATTCTATTTGTTTCCCGCAGGTTGAGGTTCTTAGTCAACTAAGCCATCCACACATTGTGCAGCTTCTTGGAGCCTGTCCTGAAAGAGGTTGTCTTATATACGAATACATGGAAAATGGAAGCCTAGAGGAATACCTCTTCAAAGAGAACACTAAACATCATCTTTCTTGGTATACCCGTTTTCGTATAGCTTTTGAAGTGGCTTGTGCACTAGCATTCTTACATAACTCAAAACCCGATCCTATATTACACCGCGACCTAACACCTAAAAACATCTTACTTGACCGAAACTTTGTGAGCAAAATTGGAGATGTTGGAATGGCAAAGCTTATTAATGCGGTGCCTGACAATGTAACGGAGTACAAAGACTATGGTATTGCTGGAACTATGTGTTATATAGACCCGGAGTACCTCCGAACTGGGACTATTAGACCAAAGTCGGATTTATATGCTTTTGGGATTATAGTTTTGCAGTTGTTGACATTACTTCAACCAGAAGCTGCTATATCGAAAGTTGAATCGGCTGTTTCTTCTGGTAGTTTATCTGACATATTAGATGACTCGATAAATGATTGGCCATTAGCCGAAGCTGAGGAGTTGGCTAAATTGGCTCTTAAATGTTGTAGTCATCGATGTAGGGATAGACCTGATCTCGATACAGAAGTACTACCTGTTTTGAAGAAACTTCATGAATTTGGTGTTACAAGTCGGAAGGTCGGGAAAATCAGCAATGATGCTCCTAGTCACTTCTATTGTCCAATCTTAAAGGTATAATCCTATTCGGCATACTATATGTTTATTAATTTGATCCGTTTTATTGAAATTTAGTCTCGCTTTAATTTGATCCGTTTTATTGAAATTTGTTAATTTAGGAAATTATGGACGATCCTTACATTGCTGATGATGGTTTTACATACGAGCATAGAGCTATAAAGATGTGGATTGAAAGAGAAAATGTATCACCAGTGACAAATCGTCGGCTACAGCACAAGACATTAATACCTAATCACATAATGAGGTCAGCCATACAAGATTGGCGATTGCACTCATCATCCTCAAAGTGACATTCTTCCACGTACAACGGATTCCAAAATCAAATTGTTTATATGCCATTTATGTTTTAGCGTTTCTGCAAATTTGAGTTATTGCATACTATGTTATCAAATTCATTTGTAATTGTTATGCGTTTTGTAAGTAGATTCGGAATATCAGTTATTGGATAGAAGGTCGATAAACTTTATTACAAATGTACCAGCATCAGTCTGTATAAGCACATGTTCTTTATATTGATTTCCTTAACCTAATATGCACATCAGTTTCTTGAAAGTAATAACTTCAGAAACTGCATAAACACTTTTATACTGCATACCTAAACCTGGTATATCACATCATCATTCAACCTGTGTGAACTCCAATGCACTTGTATCAGGGTCTCTTGTAAAGATTGCTGGTCTTCCGGAGCGGATAAGGGTGTAAGGAATGCCTGCTTTATCGAGAATAGCTTTTAGCTTTGAGACATCACGAATGGCAATGCAAGTGTGACGATCCCTGCCCCCATGCTCAGGCCGACCTATGTAAGGATCGAGATTTGGAAGTTCCATCAAGTGTATCATCTCAGAACCAACCCAGAGCCATGCACCCCTGTATGGGAGCTTATCGTGAGGTCTTGCTTCATTTATCTTAAGACCTGATTATGAAGATTAACATTAATCGCTTAGAGGATGATGAATGAAATTGCACTTCAGCAAAGGCAAAAGCAAATTACCTATAAGGTTCTGGTAAAAATTGAGTGATCGCTCAAGGTTCTCGCTAGTATTCCAACATGGTGAAGATTTACAAGTCCAAAATCTGTATGAATCCAACTTTGTGAATAACATATCAAATGTCAAACGGTCAGGTTAGAAACCAAGGAAGATTTACCGCTCGCCATCAGTGGCTCCAGAGGTAACTTGATATTTTGCCAAGTCCGCCTCTAATGGCGTTTTAGCTTTTGTCAGCACAAAATGCCTGCGGGTGTTTCTGTTTCCAATAACATATTGGACAATGTTTTTCCTTGCTGGCGTGTTTACAACAATGGGGCAAATACTAACATGGTTCATCTGAAACCAAACACCAAAAAAAAGCCATTAGTATACGATACAAACATTAACAAAACTGAAGACCAAAAAACAACAAAATAACACTTTCATATCAATGGTGTGAACATTTGCCATTGATGATCATACACATTTATCATTATCTAAAAACGTAATGTTTACAAACTTTGCTTGGCACAAATGTGAACATACAATTTAACCTTTCTTATCATGTTCAACTTAATGAGTGCAGTTTCTATCGGTAAGTGTACTGCTATTTATAGAATGTTAAGGTACGTAGTATGACATATTGAACATAACATGTCTGCTAAACAGGTTAAGTGGATCAAACCGGCCGAACATGACCCGAATCCTGTTTATACTAGGCCCTGATCCATTTATTTTCATGTCGATCTCAGTCCATGTTTTAGTTCGTGTTTCATGTCGTATAAGAAATTACCACACCTATTTTAGATTATATTTGCTAGAGCTTCTGGCTCGAGGGAGTTGTAGCTTACGGGATTTAAACTTGGACCACTTATTAGGACTTCCACGCCCTTACCTTTAGGCTACTCCATTGTGTTTCAACATGTTTTGAAAGGAATTAGGTGTGACATTTGTAGCTTATTTTGGTGTGTTATTTGACCCTTTTTAGGAACAATTAGATTGACACAAGTAACCATGTTTCAAAAAATATTAGCACTGGAATAAGTATCTTGGTCAAAAATGTTCTCTGAAAAGGAAAATTAATCCACATTTCTTGGATCACCAAGAATTCTTTTGCTGTAGAAATTTGTGGTGTTTAGAGATAGAAATGATATATAGAAACAATGCATCCATTCAGCCCTTTCTTTCCTCCTTCACAATCAAATTTGGTAGAACCGATTACAAAACTTCTCACAAACTACTTAGTGAGGGCGGTTTCCGACAATCAGGAGACCGCTCCCACAGCCGTAGTTTGCTATGTAACCCCGACCCGAATTCTTGTTTCGAAAGATTTCCAGTGAGAGCATCTCAATTACCCTAACTCCCTACATATGTAAACCTATACGTTCTTCTTGGTCTTCCGTGAAGTTTTTCAAGATTCATATTTGGTTGTTATATATATAAAATCTGTAAAAAGGTATTAGATCCGAAAACGGGTAATTAACTGAATTACCCGTTAAGGATCAAAAAGTATGGCGGAAAAGACGATTTGTCTCCTCTTTTGCCAGGAGAATGGGATCGTGGCAAAATGATTGGATCGGGATCGCTCGGGTTGTTCATTTGGGAATCAACAAATCTAACGGCTCACTTTTCGTGGTGAAATCATCTGAATCTCAAGAAGGGAATCAGTCTATCGAAAATGAAACTAAGATTCTCGAGAGCCTGGATTCCCCCTATATTGTACAATGTCTTGGGAAACACGTTTCTTTTGGAGAAAATGGGAACCCGAAAACAAATCTTTTCATTGAGTATATGGCTGCTGGAAGTCTAGGCGATGTGACAGAAAAACTAGGAGGAAAATTACATGAACGAGTCATTCGTCTGTATACATGTGAAATTCTTAAGGGTTTGAAGTATCTCCACGATAACGGAATTGTGCACGGTGATCTCAAGTCCCAGAACGTGCTTTTGGGTTCATGTGGAAACCTAAAATTAGCCGATTTTGGTTGTGCAAAACGACCAACTTCCAAAAACGGAGCCACAAATAAGAAGTTCTTATGTGGAACTCCGTTATGGATGGCTCCTGAAGTCCTCCGAAACGAAGGACTAGATTTCTCGGCTGATATTTGGTCTTTGGGGTGCACCATTATAGAAATGGCAACAGGCAAGTCCCCTTGGGGTGATCTTGGTGCCTCAAACCTTATGGCTGCTATATTAAAGATCGCTTCGAGTAACCAGAAGCCTACTTTTCCAAAAGAATTCTCGAAAGAGGGTTTGAATTTTCTCAAAAAGTGTTTGGTGAGGACCCCAGAACGGAGATCCAGTGTTGATGAACTCCTTAACCATCCATTCATTACAGGTGAACCCGAGACTGAAAACACACAAGAAAAGCAAGTATACCAACACATGTACTCTCCTGTGAGTGTTCTGGATGCAGAGCTCAATGATAACGGTTATGAGTCAGACTCATCAGATGGGTCGGTGGAGATGAAACTCGCGAGTAAAATACCATTTTCAGTTAGGCGTTATGAAAAGAGAACCTCATTAAAGAAGTGTACAGAAAATGAGATGGTGTCACAGGAAAACTGGGTCACGGTTAGGAGTTAGAAAGACGGGTGATTGTGTAGGACTATAAAAAAGTGTTGCCGAAAAAAAAAACAATGTACAGCCAAGAAATAGTTAACTGAAACCATGCTCATGTAGATGTAATTGTGTAAAGAAAATAAAAATATAAAATATGTATATATTAGAGTTACCATAGTCTCATAATTTTTGGACATTTTTCTGTCTACTGCCTATAGAATTTCAGTTCATATGAAATGTCGAAAAGAAGTTCGGATATTCTAGAGTTAGAAGTAAATTTTTGTAAATCAGTAAATTATATATTTTTCATGAAGCAAGAGTCTTAACTTTGGTCAAATTTAAACTCAGACAACAGGTGTTTACAACCCAAGTACAGCCTGTTTCGAAGTGTAATTTTGATGACCCATGTTGGCAAAGTTGGCTCTGTCAACTAACTTTAACTGTTAGAAGTAGAACCCCTGTTTTGTTCTGTTAATTTGACGGTTTAACCCAGATTAATGGATCGATACCAGTTAAAACAAAATATAATCCAACAGAGCGAGTAACTTAATTTTTTTATGAGGTTCATTGACTCTATCCCAATACTAGGGATGTAATTTGCACATTTTGTTTTTTGATTTTGACACGTCAGTGTTCACACGGGCAAAGCAAGATGTAAATATGATGTAACCATCTAAAAACTGAAATCATGTGTATCAATCAAAAGCTAATGCTAGCAAATCAGCTTGTTATATCGCTTTGAAAACGGTGAATCACTATCTGTTTTGAATATAGTTTTATACAAGGGTAGAAGACTATCAGGTAGCAAGTCTTTTGAACTTCAGTTTGAATGTAGTTCATCTAGATTCTAGATTTTCACATTAGGCTTTTGCCTGCAGAATGAAATTAAACCGATCGAGTGGCCCTATTTGAATCAACTCTTCAAAACCTATGGAGTCGGTACAAGAGGTTTAATAGTTATCAACGTCCACGTAACCTAAAGCAACAAGTGAACTTAGATAAAAGACATGTTTAGAGGGAAAAAGAAAAAGGTGCGTTTTTATCAAGGGTACACAAATTTTCACTTGGAGCTAACAAAAGAATGCAATCCGTGATTACAAAATTAAGTTGTAAGTTGCCACACCATCGCAAACCCTGAGCAGCAAGTACAAAACCAAATAAAGAACGCACCTATTGAAGCTATGAGCATCGATAAGATTTTACACGGCTTATAAAAGTAGCAGAACATGGTCGAGATACATATCATAATTTCCACCAATAAAAAAAACAAGGTGGGTTCGCAGTCACGTCCAAATCAACATATCTCAAAACTTACAAAAAAACAAACAAAAGAAAAATAAAAACAGCAAATCCTTATTAAGTCTAAAAGCCCTTTACAAACTGTTGTTTACCACAAAACTGAGCCTTTTTTCACTCAAGGTGTTGCTGAGGGGAGCCTAGGCCAGCCCATAAGTTGAGGTGAACCAATTGGGGTCGAGTGCTGGCTAGGTGCGAAGAGGCTCAATTCCACAAAGGCTCCCGAATGTTCAGGGTCATCTCTTTCCATTGTACGAAACGAGATAGACCCCTGTTTTGCCGAAGCTACAGAGTTTCTCCCGCTAACTTCATCAAGAGGGCTTCGGTTAGCAATTAGTGAAAGAGTATCGTTGTACTCTTCAATAATCCTTCTCCTATCCTCTATATCTTGTAGATTCTTCAATGCTAATGAATCAGCAATCGGGAAGTAAACAAGCATACAAACACCAATCACAGCACAACATAAAAGAGAGAGAAACGCCAAGAATGCAAGAACCTCGAACACGGCGTCTCCCGGCTTGGATAGAATGGATAAACCAAGTAAGATTACCCTTAACGGAAAGAAACTAGAAACGGAGATTATCAATACGAGAACCCTCTTTTGCAACCCTTTACTAATTACCAAACTTAGTATTCGCCTCCCGAGCCAAAACAAATAGAGTGTCAACAGAGTGGCGAAAACACCAAGAAAGATGGTGCTCATTAAAGGATAGTAGCAGCGAGCAACATCATTCTGGTAGTCTGATGTAAATTTGGAAAAAGTAGCCATATTTGTTGGTGTGCAAGTCGGTTTTATAGTGAGGTCCGACAAGAACAACCGTCATTTGAAGGGCAAACATTGTGAAGGAGCATAGAAGAACGTAGATGGCAGTTTTGAAGTTCCAGTTCTTGCTCAATGGGCCCGACTCGGTCTTCTGTAAGGATGCACGGAGAAGAAAGACAAGGGTGAGGAATAGACATGGTTCTGCAAACCCCAGGTTTGACATTATGTAGCATTTGCAAACGATATCCTGCCATTTTAAGTTAAGGGTATGTAATACCCGACCTTCTTGCCGAAGGAATTCAAGGCGTAAAATTTCTCCGAAACCCCACCAAATTGAGAATAAGATGAATATTATGCGAATGACCCAAGGACCACCAAAGTATCCGAGGCGGTTATAGCCTTGACCGCGAATGTGAGACCGAAAGTAAAAGGAGTATATGATGCAGAGTAAACCAATAATACCCAAAACAGCAACAAGTGATATTGTGACCACACCGAGTGCATCAGCAACTAATTTTGTCAGGGGCATCACCCAAAACACAGATTCCACGCATGCTCTCCGACAGCATGGATACGCAAAAATCCCAGGTAGCTTGGACTTCCCGCTACATGAATAGGAGAGAACTTGATCAAATCTCGATGGTGATAACAGTTTGTGGATGCCAGTAGCCAGCAGATACCTAGTGGTACCAATTCTTATAGCTTTCCCTTTGCAAACTAGATCATTCACAGATGACCACTACAGGGTGAGATGATCAACTTCGCTCCAATGATTATAGCAGTTTATACTTGGCAACAAATTCCGAGCTAAACCACCTATAGAAAATATGGAAACGTATCATCAGTGATTGATAGGAGTGGCGTGGCTGCGAGGCAATAAAAGATATAGAAGGAAAGATACTCATTATGCCTTAGATATGGTATATGATAAGCACGACACTGAATGACCAAAAGCTATACAACAGTCAAATGGAATTTCTTCTATCGTAAACATATTAGCAACGTAGCACATTCACACGTAATAAGTTCCATTCATATGTTAAAACAAGAAAGCAAGAAATGCAAGTACACTGTAAGATACGGCTCAACACCAATACCTATTTTAGAATAATTTCTGCACCTTCTTAGTTAAATGTCACTATAAAACCAAAAAATTTAAATGCTAATGGTACTCATACTCTCAACTAAGAGATATAGCTTACCTACAGAATTATATATAAGCATGTAGGACATGAACAGAACCTATGATTTTGATAAGTCTATATAGTTCATTAGCAAATAACCACAGATAATGTAATTTCCATACAATCCTAACGATAGGTAGTCCTACGATCCTACATAATTGCAGAAAAGGTGCTTCTAAATATGTTTCCTTACAGAGGCATGTTAAATGCCTAAACATCTCAAGAAAGATGGGACAAACAAAATAAGCCAGGTTTACCCAAAAAACAAAATAAGGCAGGTACATTTTTTGGGACAAATATGGATAAGGTAACAGAATTGAATTCAAGATACTGATTTCTTTCTTGACGTGACTTACACGAATAAGCCAGTGATTGTTATGCCATTTCAAACTTTTAATTTTAGTAACAACCCCAGCTTACATCAAGTGAGTAGCATGTTTTTACCACTACGACAGCACACGAGTGCATATGTCAACCAAATCTTCTGTACTACGTCATGTTATCTCATGTTTCCCTCGTGCACATATAGTTTTGATATCCTACCAAAATCTAACTAACTAAATCCTTACAAAAAAGAGAATAGTTGACAATAGCAACTTATGACGATCACAAACCTCTCTACACGCATGCAAATTTTTTTGTCTTCTTCAAGCTTCCGTGTTCTTTCTACATATAACAACTTAAATATGATTGCTTCACCAACGACAAACACTGAAACACACCACAATTCCTAATGGTCAACTACTATATCCTTACAGTCGCATTCAACAAACAGACAACCCGTTCCAAACTCCACATCGTATACTTAGGTATGATTCTGTTTTGCGTATCCACGTGCACTTGTCATAAAACTAACAAACTCCGTAAAATACACGGTTTGAACCATCACTTAGTAAATTCGATACACGCGCAGCCAACCAAGGTTCCACATAACTATGATACCTCCTACAAGGAATCCTAAAACTTATAACTACTTTCTATATAGTTTCCGTACACGACCATCAAAACGCACTAATAACCGCTACTTCCAACTTTTTCGAAACACACATCTTACCAAGGATCTATCTCCAACTACCACCTCTACTTTATAATAAACCTTCGAAACCGTAACACGAAAACCATAAACTCAACTTAATTCACCAATTACTAGACAAAATTAACACATAATTACACCACAATCAACATCATAATCAAAATAAACTTCAAAACCCTAAATTAAGCATTAAAAAAAGCAGTTAATCACAATTAAAACAAATATGTGATGAATTTAGCAGTAAATTAGAAAAAAAAATGAAAAAACTTACGGAGAAAAGTATAAAAAAAGTGTGGATCGAATGAGTTTTGAGAATGAAATAATGAAACCCTAGAGAGAAGAGAGAGAGAATGTAAGGAAGGGAAGACAACAAGGGGGGGGAGGGGGGGCTTTGTTTGTTGTTGTTGTTGAATGTTGATGACAGCCTGTATCCAGCAAATTACAATTCATCCATATTTATTATTTTTCTATTTTTGGAAATCTAGTAATATACTGTACTTATTTAGAATTTATTGTATTATGACTATTATCCAAATAATATTAGTTAGAGTTTATCCTAAATTAATTAGCTGGTAATCTTTTTTTTTAATAAGATAAAAATAAATAAAATAGTGGGGTTATTTTCAAATTAAATATGAGATTAATTAATTTTTTTTCCCTCTACATTATATTAACATGAGAGAAACTTGAAAGAGCTGAACATGAGATGATCTTTTTTTTTAAAGGTTTTTCGGAAAATTAAAAAATATTGAACTATAAATCAGTTATTAACTGAAGTATTGTACTATATTAAGAAAAAGATATTCAACTTTATATATTTTTTTGTGAAATAAGGGTAATTTTTACACTTTAAAGGTTAACATGTTGATGCGTGTCGCTATGTTAATAATCTCACAAAAGTTATCTTACTACACAAAAAAAATGAAACTTGAATGTTAATATTTTTTTGATAATATGGTACCTTGGTTATGAATTATCTTATAGTTTGAATTTTTTTAAGAAAACTTTTTATTAAATCTTAATACTTTGATATACTTTTAAAAAATAATAATAATAAATTGTTTTTTTTTCATCATTAAATATTAGACAATATGAAATCATATGTGATTTGTGATACAAGTTTAAAATTTCAAATCAAAAATTGCATGTGACTTTTTAGAGCGTAAATTTCAACACTTACAAAAAAAACTCAAAAAACAAAATATCAAAAGTATATATAAAAAAGTGCCCCTCTAATGAAAGATGATTTTATATTCGACATGAGATGTAATTAGTTTTACTTAGCGATCAACGGTTATGAAATATTTTTTTTTTTTTTTTTTTTTTAAATGTAAGTGTATTTTTCATTTTGATTGAAAAATAAATGGCTAACATTGTTTCATTTGATAATCTTTATTCATCTAAACTCATCAAAGAGTAATGATCACGGGAATCTTAGTGTAAACTTGTCATTTATTGTGTCTAGCCATTTCGTATTGCATTTTCATATGTACAAATTTGGCTATTGTTGTAAAAACGTGATATTCACAATGACTGCAATTGAGGTTATTTATATCAAAAAAATTATTATCAAAAAGTATTGTTGATTGTTCATTACCGAAAATATTTGCGCACGGATCATGTTACTGCGTAAACATTGTATCATTTGGATTTTCTTTAAAATATACTCGATAATGGAATACTAGTAGATAGTAGAAGTTGAGGGTTTCCATGACTTGGTCGGGAAATACATGGTGCATAGAGAAGATAGATTTTTGAGATAACATTAAAAGAAATGTTATTGCACATATGTTTAAAACTCTCAAAATGAAAAAGGTATAATTACTACTATCAATCTCAATTAGTATTATGTATTAATATGTTTTGAAATATATACCGAAGTCAACATATCTATTCTACATATATAATAGAAAAACAGTCAAAGTTGAAAAGTTGAATTGTTGAAATTAGTCAAATGAAAGAGAAATGCATCGTGTAATTAATACTCTTATTAAAACATCTCATTACTTAAAAGTACAATAATTTATTCACATTGTACAACCAATTAAAAACATATCTACCAAATTAAAAACAACCAATTAAAAAACTATTTACTAAAAAATACAATTAAATTTTCATAACGTACAATTTAAAGAAGCTACAACATAATCCAAAATATAAAATAATTAAACACACTAACTAATGATATTTTTAAAACATCCTAAAATAAAAAGTACATGTTATTATACATATTATACAAATTAATAAAACACACAAAACTTTATACAAGCTAACAAGTTGATGTTACATATAGTTTTAAAAACCGGACCGGACCGGACCGGACAAACATGTTCAACCGGGAACCGGTGTCGCCACCGGTTCGGCTAACCAACTAAAGTCATCCGAAAACGAACCAGAGAGGATCCGTTGAAACCGATACAAATTGATGAATCAGGTCTCATCGAGATCTATTTTTGCGGTTAAGCATCACAAGGTACCCGCCGCCAAAACGCGCGAGTACCCTACTATATACTATTAATACACAATTTAATTCACCATTCACCAAAATATGCAACTATTTAACCACAATGTACAATCTAATTAAGTTTTCAAAACAAAAAATATGAAATCCATCAGCCCAAAACATAAAACTGAGATCCATCAAACACAATCAAACAACCTAGACTCTAAAACTTAAACTGAAATAGAAAACACTATTGAACACATACGATTAATACACAATTTAATTCACCCGTCGCATGTTACAACCGTTTGTAATTACATATTGAAATTTTTCGTCTTTTTTTCGTTTTTTTTTTTCGAATTTGAGATTTGCATAAAAAAATCACATGTGATTAAACATTAATTTGAATATCACATGTGATATTAGTGTTAACTCACATATGATATTAGTGTTAAATCACATATGATATGATATACATAACATATGTGGTTTAACACTAATATCACATGTAATATTCAAATTAGTGTTTAATCACATATGATTTTTTTCATGCAAATTTCAGTAACAAAAAAAAAGCGAAAAAATGTAAGAAAAAAGGAAAAACACGAAGAAAAAAAAATTGTTAAAAGTATATCAAAGTGCCTATCTATAGAAAGATAATAAAATGCTTGTCCTAATGGTATATTTTTTTCGCTTAACGATTAACGGTTTGAAAAATATTAATATTTGGAAAAAAAAAAATGAAAGTGAGTTTTTTTAATTGTTGTGATTAATCTCATTCATTAGATCAAATAAAAATGAAGAGAAAATGAATGGTGGAGATTAATCCATTGGTATGTAAAGAATATTTTGTCATCAAATGATCTTAAATCCACACATTAATAGCCATTTTGTGAAAACCTTGACTTGAAACTGACTTTTAATACCACAAGTTCAACCAGTATACCTATACTACCCTTCTCTAAGCAAGTTTAAATGACAAGTTTTATTTTTTTTTAATTGTTATACACGGTTACATCCTTTATTATTTTGTAAATGATAAGTTTAGGTTATAATGACAAGTTTTACTTTTTTTAATGTTTAAATAGTTACAGCCTTCAACTTTTTGAAATGCTATATAATTTGAACATTTTTAAACTTTACTAATTTATTGTCAGTATCCATATTTGTGACACTCTTTATTAGTATATAATAATAGTAATAATAATAATAATAATAATAATAATAATAATAATAATAATAAATAGAGGGTAATTCTGTCAAACTAACAGTCACATATTACAACCGTTTGCAATTATATTTTTAATATTTTCACGTTTTATTTTGAATTTTATACGAAACACTTGTCACAATATCGCATATAGTTAATTGTCTGCCGCTAAAAGCCGCTGCCGCCAGGTGCGGATACTCGCCTAGTTTGTCAAAACTCATTTGATGGTGGTTTGAAATGTATTTGGCAGTCTCAACATCAATTTTTAAAAATACTTTTTTTCAATTATGGGAACTATTTAATAATTTTTTGAATTGTGTAATGCATGACAACTTTTTAGAAATGTTGTTTGTAAAATTTGCATCTACACCATAATGCACCATATTATTGTGTGAGTTGATTGTGTTATTCAACTATATTTTACTTATTTTACGTTCTTTGTATAAACATTACGTAAAACACCTAACAACAATATTGCAACTATAACTGTTTGATGCTATAAAATTTTATTGCTATGCATGAATACTCGTCTCATAAAGTATAAACTATAAATAATTATTGATCACAGTCTTATAAAATGAGAATTCAGTATTATTCTTTTAACTTTTTTTGTTTATCTGAATATATTCAACTAAGTTGTAATCTTTAATCTAATCTCACAAAAATCTCTACCGCACCTCCCCCTCTCACAAATGAAGTATGATTGATTCTGTTTGTTTACTTCGGCTATTATATCTCTAATGTAAAGAGCAACGACGGTGGCCATTTTATATTTGCTTAGCTAATGGTCGACGAGTGAGACAAGCTTGCTTACGTCACCGAGCTTTTGGGTTTTGTGTTTTGCACGTTTTGGGCCTTTTAAGATGTCTACCCAAGTGGTGGTATGTTGGTTTTCTTTCTTGGCTTTTTGTATGTGATGGCGGAGGTTGTTAGAGATGTTTTATGCCTTTTGTTTTACATGCGTGTTCAATAGGGTTGCTCTTTTAACCACGTGTAAAGGTGGTTATTATGAATGGCCAAACCGTAACAAACTTAAAACGAAGAAACTTAAAACGGTTCGTAAACGAATGCAATGAAGATCCGAGAGTATAGTGTTTCCCGGTCGTTATGTCCCAATGAGCTATGCGAAGAATCACCAAACGAATAGTGATCGAGAGATTTGAACGTAAAAAGGATTGTGATTATTATAACTACGTAAAAAGCCTATAAATTACAATGGCTTAAATGCAAATTAAAGAAAATTAAAAGATAAAAATATTAAATAAACGCTATCACTATTTGCAAAATGATGTTTTTGATTTTATGTTTTATAAAACCGAATTTAAAACTACGCGACGATAAAATGAAAATGTGAAACTAAATCAATATTAACCCTAAAAATATGAAAATGATATTTTACAAACCTAATGATAAAAGAAAATTTTAGAAAAGAAAATTATTTTTAAAACTATTTAATTAATTATTATTAATTAAAACTAATTTTAACTATTTAATAATAACCTAAAATACAAGAAAATATAAAATAAAGCTAGAAAAATGAAATTATGACTTGGAAAAATCTAAAATAAAAAGAGAATTTTCAAAACTATTTTTGTATTTTTCGATTATTTTGGATTTTCTATGAATTAAAAACTATTAAAACTAATTAAATTGCTTAAAAATACAAATTTAACTAAGAAAAATCTGGAAAAATATTTTTTGACTTTTATATTTATCTTAACTTAAGAAAAATGAAAAATATTTTTTTGAAACTTTTCTTAATTAATTGTATTAAATGCTAATTAAAAATGCTTAAAAACTAATTTAAATCAAGAAAAATAGCAAACTAACTTAGAAAAATCTGAGAAATTCAAGATAAGTCTAAAATAATATTCTAAAGCTGAGAAAAATATAAAAACAGGTGCTTGTGTGCAAGAAAATGCAATCGCAAAGTCAAATGCTTATAAATAAGTACTTAGAATAAGCCAATAAGCTACCAACAATCACCAAACTGATACTGAAGCTATATTATGCTAAAATTACCCAAATGCAACTTAAAACAACAAGCTTAAACCTCTGAATTGCAAGTTACAATGATTTGGCTTATTTGAGTATAAGTGCTTAAAATCGCTTTTGAGGTGCTAACTTTGGACTTAAGCACAAGCTTCAAAATAAGTCGAAAATGAAAATGAAAAGTTGGAACTTACACTAGACCTGGGTTGGAACTCCGTAAACCAAATATGAGACCTAGACAAGCTCTTGAGAGCTTGTTGCAAGACTCTGAAGGTTCTGTGCACAAAAGTCATGTCGATTCAAGTCCAGTGCACAGGCATGTAAACCCAATGACAAGCATCATTGAGACTTATAAAAATTCACAAAATGTACAAAATGCTAATAAGAAAATAGACCAGTTGAACTTTTTAAAATCTCAAGTTTCACTTAATTTGTCCCAGAAATGAGTAAATGATAAATCATCTCAGTTGGCTCAAAATGGCTTTTTCCAAGTTTTTGACTTTTTAGACAGATTTGAAAAGTTGACCAAGTTGAGTTTTGAATCCAATTTGAGGACTGATGATGATGTATAATGATGAAAGGGAACTACTGCAAGCTACCTCTATGTTATTTAAACACAAAACAAGATTATGTTTTTCCAAAATCCAAACAGTTAAGAGATTAAAACAGTTAAAAGGTAATTTTGACTTTTGATGTTATAAGGTGCAATGTGATGACAGATATGAGTGTAAAAGAGTTAGACAAGCCTAGCACAACAAGATTTAATCACTGAACAAGCCTTGAGCACAGATAAACCAATAGATCCAAACACCCTTTTTAACACTGATAGGCAATTAAATCTGAACTAACTACTGATCCAGTTTAAATAATTGATCAAACTAAGTAGAACTACTCTAATTACCACTAATTAAACCAATTTCAACTATTGATAACTACAAACACAGATTATACAATGGACTTGAGAATAACTTACAAATGGTCCCTAGCCACTATGGCTTGAAATCTGTGAAACCAGAACCCCTATCCTATTTGAATCAACTCAATGAATTCTAAATCACCCCAAATCCAACACTGCAACACCATTTTCCATTTCCTTTTCAATTCTTGCCCAGTTTGACTTTCTTTGACCAAAATCCAAAATAGCTTAAAACTTGAATACAAGCTTACAAAAAGCTATGAAAAGCTTGTATAAGCTTATTGAAACTGAGAAACAAGCTATTTGAAGCTTGGGTGTAAGAAATTTAAACTGAAATATTCAACAGTAAGCACAAAATTATGAATTTGAGATAAACTTTGAAACTGATGCTTAAAGTAGATTATATTGATAATTTAACTTGAGTTTGATACAAGACAACAAAATATTACGGATATTACACTTAACTAAATCTTTTAAGTTAAAACGACATTAGTGAAAATTAAAACTACAAGACTCTCTCTCTACTCTTCCTTTTGCTTTCTTTTATAATCCAAACTTCTTCTCTCTCTTCTCGAACATATCCCACTTTTATTGATAGCCATTGGATGGCTAGAAATGATCTTGGCCATTGAATCGGTTTTGGCGCCAAATTGAGATTATCAACCGAGAGGTTGAGTGAGGGGGTAGAAGGAGCATTAAATGCTTCTTGGAGGTTAGTTGAGTGGGGAACAAGAAAATGTGATGGTGATGGGGATGGGTGGAAGAGTGTTTGCAGAGAAGCGGTTGAAGGGAAAGACTTTGGCGCCAAGGTTGTTTGACTTGAGGATTTGACCGTGGGTTTAATAATGCAAGGGGTCCAAATGATATTGACAGGGTCCAAATGCTAATATGGTAGGGCAAATGGGTTTAAGGGTCACATCATGGACCATTTGTGTTTGACAAGGCCAGGATAAAAGGATATTAATAATCATAGGGACCATTTGTGTAAATTCTGAAAAACAAGGGACCATGGCTGCCATTTCATCAAAGTTGCTCCAAGGGCTAAAAGTGACAAGCTTCAAAAGTACAAGGACCAAAGCTGACATTTTCCAATTTCCAAGGACTATTTTTGCCAAATTTGAAACTTGGAGGACCAAACTTGTAATTTCTCAAAACTTTTGATATTTTTCACCAAAGGACTAATTTTGACAACTTATGATTTTAAAAGGACCTTTGGTGATTTCTCTTTGAAATTATGTGCTCGTGGACTTTTTTCGACAATTTTGAAACTGGGGATTCCTTTAACCGCCAATTATGCAAACTTAGCTCATTTTTCATCCGATTTTAAACATTTTGCATCCGAAACATATAAAATGCAATTTTGGAATATTTTCGAGATTTTGATGCATTTCGAGCATTTTAAACGTTTTGCGCTCAGATTTAACCAAAATGATGAGTATTTACACACTCATCAATCCCCACACTAAACTATTGCTAGTCCCTAGCAATCTTTTGAGAAAACTTAATGGATTTGAATCTCTTTACCAAAAGCCATTACTTCGGAGTAGCCAAATGTTTCAGTTCAAGTAAGAACCATGGTACACCGATAACCATGTGATTTTGAGCAAACCACCGACTTCCAACGGATTTGATTTGTCTTTACGAAGCCGTTTGCTCGACTAGCCAACTCTTAGATAAATTATCAATATTATCTTTGGTGAGTGATTACCAATTATGGTTTTTCCATCGCCTTTACCACAAGCCATAAACTTGCGGGCTAGCCAACTCTTCACTTTTAAGGATATGGTGAGTGAATACCATACAATTTTGGGCAAATTGCAAGCCGTCAACGGATTTGAGATATCTTTACCAAGAGCCGTTTGCTCTCGGATTAGCCAATCCTTTTGTTTTTTAGACAAGGCGGATCGATAACCAAATGAGTAAGTGTAAAACACTTACTCAAAAAAAAAAATTTTGGCCAAAAACGGGAATTGGGTGGTATAATTACATGATAAAATTCGTGAGAATTCCCCACACTTAGAAATGAATATTGCCCTCAATATTCAAAGTACCGCGGTTATGCCGAAACCGAGAACGTAAAAGGGAAATACTACGACCATTATTTAGAAAGATTTTTTTTTTTTTTTTTTTTTTTTTTTTGAAACTTATATATATACAAACACATGGGCAACCCCCCCCCACACTAGGGTGGTAGAAAGATAGAAAGAAGTCGAAATATGGGTGAAAACCCATATGGCATGCTATCGTTTTTGATTCCCGAGTCGCTAGCTTGACTCGATCCCGCATTCATTGGTTCATGGGAAAGTTTGTAAGTCCGGACAACCACGGGGGAATGTCCTCTCCAAAATAATGCTTCAACCGATGACCATTCACTTTAAAGTTTGGACCATCGGGTTGAGATAACTCAATGGTTCCATATGGAAAGACTTTAGTGATGGTAAATGGTCCGCACCGGTGGATTTTAATTTTTCCGAGAAAATCTTCAATCTTGAGTTGAAAAGAAGGACTCGATCACCGACGTTGAAAACGCGGTTTTTGATTTTGAGTCATGAATCTTCTTTGTCTTTTGTTTGTAGATCAAAGAGTTCTCGTATGCTTGATCACGGAGTTCATTTAATTCATTCATTTGAACTTTCCGGTGATCACCACCGTCTGAATATCAAAGTTGGCATGCTTCAAGGCCCAAGATGCCTTGTGCTCGAGCTCAACCGGTAGATGACATGCCTTCCGTATACTAGCTTGTATGGAGTGCACCGATGGGTGTTTTATAAGTCGTACGGAAGGCCCAGTGCGCCATCTAGCTTATCCGACCAAGAGGCACGGTTTTCACCAACCGTCCTTTCCAAGATTCTTTAATCCATCGGTTGGAAACTTCCACTTGCCCACTTGTTTGGGGTGGTACGCAGCGAGAGACGGTGAGTTACACCATACTTTTGCATGACTCTTTCAAACCGGTCATTGCAGAAATGCGCACTCACGATCACCGATTATGGCTCGTGGAGTTCCAAACCTAGCAAATAGAGATTTTAAGAATTTCACAACAACTCGGGCATCGTTGGTAGGCAAAGCCTTAGCTTCAACCCATTTTGACAAGTAGTCAACGCCACGAGTATGTATTTATTACCACGAGAAGAAGGAAATGGCCCCATAAAGTCAATGCCCCGGATGTCAAAAATCTCACACACTTGAATGGCGTTTTGCGGCATTTCATTTCTTTATGAGATATTCCCGTGACGTTGACAAGCGTCACGTGTTTTGACAAATTCATGGGCATCCTTGTAAATCGTGGGCCAATAGAATCCGAATCAAACACCTTCTTGGCGGTGTAGTTGGGGCTATGATGTCCCCAAGAGGTCCGTAATGGCAAGCCTTGAGAATGTCAATAGCTTCCCGACCATACACACATCGCCGGATGACTTGATCCGCGCAAATTTTAAACAAGTAGGGTCGTCCCGTAAGTAATGTTTCACATCTTTAAAGAATTTATTTTTCCGTTGGGACGACATCCCTTTCACCACAAAGTTACCCGCATGGTAATTTGCAAAGTCAACAAACCATGGGGTAGAAGAGTCTCCACGAAAAGAAACCACATTGATTGTTTCGAGAGGAAATGTTTCGTTTATTTCCTTTTTCTCGAACACATCTTGGTGAGGGTTTTCTAGACGGACGAGATGATCGCACCTAGGTTCTCGGCTCCTTTTTATCACGATAATGATATCAAATTCTTGTAGGAGGAGAACCCAACGGAGCAATCTCGGCTTTGCATCTTGTTTTGCAAAGAGATATTTGAGAGCCGAGTGATCCGTATACACCACGCATTTGGTCAAGATAAGGTATGGCGAAACTTTTCAAACGCATACACCATGCCTAATAATTCTTTTCTCGTAGTGGTGTAATGGGTTTGAGCTTCACCATAGTTTTACTTGCGTAGTGGATAGGTGAAAATGCTTGGTTTTGCGTTGCCCCAAGACCGCACCGATAGCAAAATCACTTGCATCGCACATGAGCTCAAAGGGTAAATCCCGAGTCGGGGCAACTAGAATGGGTGCCCGTAGTTTTTCTTTAGTGTTTCAAAAGCTTGATGCACTCGGAGAGAAGATAAAGGAGCATCTTTTCAAGAAGATGGGTCATAGGCCGAGCGATTTTAGAAAAATCTTGAATGAATCTACGATAAAACCCGCATGACCTAGAAAACTCCTAATACCTTTGACGGTAGTAGGATGAGGTAATTTAGCAATAACATCAACTTTTGCTCTATCTACCTCAATCCCTGTTTTTGAAATCTTATGGCCAAGGACTATGCCTTCTTTGACCATAAAGTGGCTCTTCTCCCAATTTAGACAAAGATTGGTGTCTTCACACCTTTGAAGCATTCTTTCTAAATGGGAGAGACATGTATGAAACGAGTCCCCAATGACCGAGAAGTCATCCATAAACACCTCCATTGTTTCCGATCATGTCGTGGAAAATTGCCATCATACATCGTTGGAACGTGCGTGAGCATTACATAAGCCAAAAGGCATACGCCTCAGAGGCAAATGTTCCGTATGGGCGGTGAATGTGGTTTTTCTTGATCCAATGGATCAATGGGGATCTGAAGTAACCCGAGAAACCATCAAGGAAACAATAGTACTCGTTCCTCGCTAATCTCTCAAGCATCCGGTCCATGAAGGGTAGAGGAAAATGGTCTTTACGGTGGCTTCATTTAACTTGCGATAGTCAATGCACACACGCCATCCCGTAACCAATCGAGTTGGAATTAACTCGTTTTCTTCATTTGTGACAACAAGAATGCCACCCTTTTTTGAACGCAATGAATTGGGCTAACCCAAGGACTATCGAGATCGGGTAAATTAAACCGCATCAAGAAGTTTGAGAACCTCTTGTTTGATAACCTCATGAATCTTAGGATTCACCCTTCTCGATGTTGGATCGCTGGTTTGAAGTCATCCTCCATTAAGATTTTGTGAGTACAAAACTCGTGGTTGATACCCTTAATGTCGGAGAGTTTCCAAGCAATTGCTTGCTTGTGTGACTTCAAGACCTTTATGAGAGCGATTTTCTCCTCCTCGTTAAGTCTTTAGCAATTATGACGGTAATTATCATCACCCTCCAAGAATGCATACTCGAGATGAGGAGGTAGGTCCTTAAGTTCAACCTCGGAAATTCTTCAAGAGAAGTTTGTACCGATTTGATTTCCTCAATTGTGATTTCTTTCGGAGGAGTGAAGGTAATGGATCTTCATTTAGCAATTGCTCAAGATAAAGAATATCCCCTCCGAATCATAAACACCATCAATTCCAGCGGAATTGATTCATCGATAGCAAGAAATTCATCGATCTCTTCCAGAAGAAGTCACCTCCCTCAAACGGAGAGAGAGGGGAAGAGTCGGCAATGATAGGTTCGAGAAGATGTGGTGGAATCCCCACCCACGTAATTATGAAGATAACCAAGAAACTCTTGAGAGTACTCCTCCAAGCAATATCAATTAAATCGACTCGATTAACCGATTCAAGATCATAATTTGAGGAGTACCTTGAAGTTTGATCAAGGTTAAAGGTAACGACTTCATTACCCACACGTAAAGTGATTTCTTGCTCAAATACATCAATAAGAGCACGCCCATTCTCGTGAATCCTCGTCCAACAATGAGAGGAACCCGATGATCGGCATCGAAATCAACAACCACAAAATCACCTGGAAAATGGAACTTTCCTACTTTCACGAATACATCCTCGGTGATGCCAAGAGGACGCGAGATAGAACGATCCGCAAGCTCAAGAGTCATGCGGTAGGAATAAGTTCCTAAGAGAAAGTTTCTTCCACATCGAATAAGGCATCGATTGATGCTTGCACCAAGATCGGCAAGGGCAAAGCATTCAATCATCCGTGAAAACACAAGGAAGAAGAAATTTTCCGGGATCTCCTAGCTTCTCGGGAAGCTTCTTTAATGTAATCGCCGAGCAATTCTCGTTCAAAGGAGTTTTAGCCATTTCAAACAAACTTTTCCTTATTGCTCAACATGTGTTTGAGAGTCGATGCAAACTTGGGCATCAACATGATGGCATCCGCAGCTTATGTCAAAATGAAGTTCTTGGAAAATTTGAAAGAATTTTTCCATTTGATGACCGGCTTTTTCACGGAGTTTTTGCTCATTTAAACGTGAGGGTAAGGAATAGAAGTTTTGATTTGGGGTTACCAACCGGAGGTTCAAAACAACCTGTGTTTGGTTTTGGGTTTCGGACAACCCGAGGATGGATATTGCTGGTACTTCCGTTATTAGTAGGAAGTTCCTTGTCCTTTGTCGCCTCGTGTTCACTTTCCACTACCTTCGGAGAGAAGAAGAAGAGGTAGTAGGAATAGCGGGTCCATCATAAGAAGCACCACTTATGGTTGTGATCGCCTTTGCATCGCCCCTCGGGTTAGCGATCGTGTTGCTAGGTAAAGTACCGAGCCCGAGGGTCGATCATTTAAAGACTTCTTAATGTCGAAATCTAGCTTACCAACAACCGATTCATTTCCTCTTGGGATTTCATGAATTGTTTCAACAACTCATCGATGATGGTCCAGTTGGAACAATGGCTTGAGTTTGCACAGAAAATTCGCCTCTATTGTTTGGATTAGGGCCTTGATTTTGAAAATTTCCTTGATTATTGCCATGAAAATACCCAGGTTGAAATTTCCACCGACTGGTTTCTATTGAAATTTCCTTGGTGTTGGAAATTTTGATTTTGATTTTGAAAACCGTTGTTTGACCGAAATTACCTTGGTTTTGAAAACCTTGGTTTGGTCTATTTTGATTTTGATTACGGTTTTGGTTGAAACCGGAGGTCCAGGTAGTGGTTAGGACGGTGGTTCGGTCCATAGGAGCACGATATTGGTTGCCTCCTTGATTAGAAATCCCGCCCACAGCATTAGCTTCAAAAGGGTTACCATCGGTGGCCATACAATTGTAATAAGCATGGGGACCACCACAAGTAACACAGACTTCCACTTTCTTAACTTCAGCAGGAGGTGAAGTTTGTGGAAAAGAGACTTTCTTTTGGTTGGAGAGAACCAAAGCTTGAATAGCTTCCGTGAGTTTGTCAATCTTAGCATCGGTGCTAGATTGACTCACGGCGATGAAGAAGAAGGACCAACACCGACTTGGGAAACAACCGCTTGCTTCGCAAAGGCGGACTTTAGACTTGTTTTCAATGATCGCTAAAGCTTCTTTGACAGCTTTGCTTAAGAAATTTCCTCCAATGGAGGAATTGAGAGAATCTTGATCGATTGACTCACTCCATTGTAGAAAGTATCGAGTTGCATCAACTCGGAGAAACCGTGGTGAGGACATTTGCGAAGCAATTCCTTAAAACGATCCCACGATTCATCAAGGATTCATCAAACTTTTGAGTGAACTTGATGATTTCATTTTAAGACTCGTGGTTTTGGAAGGTGGATAGAATTCATTCACAAATTTCTTCACCGGATCTTCCCATGTCTCAATTGACCGAGGGGTTGTTTTCAAGCCAAACCGGCTTGCCCTCAAGAGAAAATGGGAATGTAAGAAGCTTAACAACATCGGTAGGGACATTCTTGTATTTGATGGTAGATGCAATCTTGTTAAACCATCGAATATGAGCATGAGGATCATCCCGCTCAAAACCATAGAATTGATTTGAGGTTACAAGATTCAAGAACCCGTTTTGAGTTCAAAATTTTCACCACAATGGCTGGTATAACAATGGCATCTCCATACCCGCCGATGGGTGCTGGAGAAGCTCACATAGGCGTTCTTCCGCCATGATAACGGAAGTAGTGTGAGCGGTCCGGATCTCGATCCGATCGAAGGAGCAGAAGTTCACGGACACGCCTTCTTGGAATCTTGACAAGCTCACGAAATGGGCTCACAGATCTAGAAGAGCGAAGATACACTAGAGTTAACTCTAAGAGAACCTCGAGTTAAGGAGAGGAATGGGAATTATGAAGATGAATTATGAAAAATGGGGTGAGAAGAATCTTTTAGGTTTTCTCGGTTCGACAAGTAGATATAACAACAAATCCAATTAAAACAAGATCGAGGCAAAACAACGTTGAACTTAAACCAATAATCACAAGATGAATGGCTTCTTTGAAAAAGGTACACCAATCACAAGGACACAAAGGCAAGTTTTAAATCTTTGGTTCGGGAACTTATTATGGTCGTACCCCAGTTAGGTAGTACACCGCCTTGGTTTATGTGGTAATCTTTTATGTTGTTATTTATTAAAGAAAACGACAAATCTTTTTGTATTTTTATCTTTGATATATATATAGAAACAAAAGGAAAATATTTTTGTGTTTTATACGTTTTGGATGTTTTGGGTTTTGGATTTTTATAAGAAAATATGGATATATATAGATATAGATAGATGGATGGTATGAACAAAGAGTGAGTATTCAAACTACTAATCGCTAAACGGAAGATAATCAAGACAACTCCCAAGAATGGCGCTTAAAATTTGATTCGCTCCAAACGGTCAAGTTTTTTCACTCAAGCCTACCACTTGTGAATGGCCGACCGTAACAAACTTAAAACAGTTCGAAACGAATGCAATGAAGATCCGGGAGTATAGTGTTTCCCGGTCGTTATGTCCCAATGAGCTATGCGAAGAATCACCAAACGAATAGTGATCGAGAGATTTGAACATAAAAAGGAATTGTGATTATTATAACTACGTAAAAGTCTATAAATTACAACGGCTTAAATGCAAATTAAAGAAAATTAAAAAGATAAAAATATTAAATAAACGCTATCACTATTTGCAAAATGATGTTTTTGATTTTATGTTTTTATAAAACGGAATTTAAAACTACGCGACGCATAAATGAAAATGTGAAACTAAATCAATATTAATCCTAAAAATATGAAAATGATATTTTACAATCCTAATGATAAAAGAAAATTATTAGAAAAAGAAAATTATTTTTAAAACTATTTATCTAATTATTATTAATTAAAACTATTTTAACTATTTAATAATAACCTAAAATACAAGAAAATATAAAATAAAGCTAGAAAAATGAAATTATGACTTGGAAAAATCTAAAATAACAAAAGAGAATTTTCAAAACTATTTTTGTATTTTTCCGATTATTTTGGATTTTCTATGAATTAAAACTATTTAAAACTAATTAAATTGCTTAAAAATACAAATTTAACTAAGAAAAATCTGGAAAATATATTTTTGACTTTTATATTTATCTTAACTTAAGAAAAATGAAAAATTATTTTTTGAAACTTTTCTTAATTAATTGTATTAAAAGCTAATTAAAATGCTTAAAACCGATTTAAATCAAGAAAAATAGCAAACTAACTTAGAAAATCTGAAAAATTCAAGATAAGTCTAAAATAATATTCTAAAGCTGAGAAAATATAAAACAGGTGCTTGTGTGTAATAAAATGCAATCTGCAAAGTCAAATGCTTAAAAATAAGTACTTAGAATAAGCCAATAAGCTACCAACAATCACCAAACTGTCTGAAGCTATATTATGCTAAAATTACCCAAATGCAACTTAAAACAACAAGTCTAAACCTCTGGATTGCAAGTTACAAAGATTTGGCTTATTTGAGTATAAGTGCTTAAAATCGCTTTTGAGGTGCTAAGTTTCGACTTAAGCACAAGCTTCAAAATAAGTCGAAAATGAAAATGAAAAGTTGGAACTTACACTAGACCTGGGTGGGAACTTGTGAACCAAATATGAGACCTAGACAAGCTCTTGAGAGCTTGTTGCAAGACTCGCAAGAACCGCACAAAACACTCGGTGCGATTCGAGTCCTCGTGCATGTGGCATATAAACCCATTTTGATAAGCATGTTTGAGCTTTTAAAAATTCACAAAAATGTACAAAATGACTAATAAGAAAATAGACCAGTTGAACTTTTAAAATCTCAAGTTTCACTTAATTTGTCCCGAAAATGAGTAAATGATAAATCATCTCGGTTGGCTCAAAATGGCTTTTTCCAAGTTTTGACTTTTTAGCGCTTTTGAAAAGTTGACCAAGTTGAGTTTTGAATCCAATTTGAGGACTGATGATGATGTATAATGATGAAAGGGAACTACTGCAAGCTACCTCTATGATATTTGAACACAAAACAAGATTATGTTTTTCCAAAATCCAAACAGTTAAGAGATTAAAACAGTTAACAGGTAATTTTGACTTTTGATGTTATAAGGTGCAATATGATGACAGATATGAGTGTACAAGAGTTAGACAAGCCTAGCACAACAAGATTTAATCACTGAACAAGCCTTGAGCACAGATAAACCAATAGATCCAAACACCCTTTTAACACCGACAGCAATTAAATCAACTAACCATCGATCCAGTTTAAATAATTGATCAAACTAAGTAGAACTACTCTAATTACCACTAATTAAACCAGTTTCAACTATTGATAACTACAAACACAGATTATACAATGGACTTGAGAATAACTTACAAATGGTCCCTAGCCACTATGGCTTGAAATCTGTGAAACCAGAACACCTATCCTATTTGAATCAACTCAATGAATTCTAAATCACCCCAAATCCAACACTGCAACACCATTTTCCATTTCCTTTTCAATTCTTGCCCAGTTTGACTTTCTTTGACCAAAATCCAAAATAGCTTAAAACTTGAATACAAGCTTACAAAAAGCTATGAAAAGCTTGTATAAGCTTATTGAAACTGAGAAACAAGCTATTTGAAACTTGGGTGTAAGAAATTTAAACTGAAATATTCAACAGTAAGCACAAAATTATGAATTTGAGATAAACTTTGAAACTGATGCTTAAAGTAGATTATATTGATAATTTAACTTGAGTTTGATACAAGACAACAAAATATTACAGATATTACACTTAACTAAATCTTTTAAGTTAAAAACGACATTAGTGAAAATTAAAAACTACAAGACTCTCTTCTACTCTTCCTTTTGCTTCATTTTATAATCCAAACTTCTTCTCTCTCATCTCTGACCAGTTCCCACTTTTATTGATAGCCATTAGATGGCTTAAAATGATCTTGGCCATTGAATCAGTTTTTGGCGCCAAATTGAGATTATCAACTAGGAGGTTGAGTGAGGGTAGAAGAGAATTTAATGCTTCTTGGAGTTTGTTGAGGTGGGGGACATGGAGGAGTGATAGTGAGGAGGGGGGATGAGAGCTCTGGTTTTGCAGAGAAGCAGTTGGGGAGAAGAGACTTTGGCGCCAAGGGGTGTTTGACTTGGGATTTGACCGTGGGTTTAATAATGCAAGGGGGGGTCAAAAGTATAAATGACAGGGGGTCCAAAGGCTAATATGGCAGGGGGTCACATGTGTTTTGACAAGGCCAAGGATAAAAGGATATTAATAATCATAGGGACCATTTGTGTAAATTCTGAAAAACAAGGGACCATGGCTGCCATTTCATCAAAGTTGCTCCAAGGGCTAAAAGTGACAAGCTTCAAAAGTACAAGGACCAAAGCTGACATTTTCCAATTTCCAAGGACTATTTTGCCAAATTTGAAACTTGGAGGACCAAACTTGTAATTTCTCAAAACTTTTGATATTTTTCACCAAAGGACTAATTTTGACAACTTATGATTTTAAAAGGACCTTTGGTGATTTTTCTTTGAAATTATGTGCTCAGGACTATTTCGACAATTTTGAAACTTGGGGACCTAAAGCGCCAATTATGCAAACTTAGCTCATTTTTCATCCGATTTTAAACATTTTGCATCCGAAACATATAAAATGCAATTTTGGAATATTTTCGAGATTTTGATGCATTTCGAGCATTTTAAACGTTTTTAGCTCAGATTTAACCAAAATGATGAGTATTTACACACTCATCGGTAAGAAGGTAGACCTTAATGATGAGCCTTCAAATCGTGCGGGCCAACGATGGTGTTAGGGGTTAGATGCTAGCGTGTTAGAGGTCTGTTCTTCCGCGGAGATCGGTAAGGATGTTCAAAAGCATCTTCCAGTTATTGGTATTAGTCTGTGTTACAATGTAGCTAGCGACTGTGGTACAATGGCTGTTGCGTCCGTTGTTGGAAGTACTGGGAAGGCTGATGATGGTTATGGTTATAGTTTGGATTCCTTTCTTGTTCGGGAGGAACAGAGAACTGATTTAACAACGGGGTCTGCTTTTTATGTTAGCGCTTCGTTGGCTATTGATAAGAACCCTAGGAGTTTGTGGGCTGTGGGACCAGCGACGGTATGAAGGTACTGTTTTGTGACTTAAATTTATGTATCTGTGTTTTGTGTCGTCCTATGTTTTGCGTTCTGTTTTATATTGCATAACTTTTGATTTTGCTTTCGTTGCTATATATCTTATTAAAGGTGACGCATGCACTCCGGTGAACTTGGATTTCCAGTCAGGGGTAGCGTTTTACGAGGGGCATACATATGTTATTCATCCTACCAATTCTGTTACTGATTTACCTTTGAGTGCCCTTGGCGAAGAAATTGTTGATCCTGGATGTTCCGATTCCTGCTCATGGCTTGCAAGTTTTTCTCAGCAACAATCTCCTGAAGTTAGGCAGGTCAGGGATGGCAAGAGGTGTTCTGATGATTGGTTGGAATCTTTTGGCAGACTTTTCAAGAGGCGTAGATTGATGTTGGACTCCACAGGTACATCGTGCTGGACAACCGTACGCTTACCTTTTATGTGCCTTTGCTTTTTGTGTATTTGTTGGATAAACTCTAACGTTAGCTGATGCAGTTTCAGGATCGTTTCAAGAGGGTGTGGATTTCGGTAGCACACAAACATCATCGTTGTGCCGAAGCAGGCTTAGTGGTTTTCCATTTTGTACTTCCATGGGTAACTATCGGCTTGATGATTTTGAAGTTTTTCTTACAAGGTTGTCGCTTATGTCATTCGTTGTTACAGTGGTAGACATTTATTCATTGTTTGTGTTGCTATAGGTTTGGTCATTGAATTTCACATCTGGGGTAGCATTTTATGAGCTGTCATGTCCATTCTCTTCTTCAAAGTGTTCACAAGCAAATTTACCTTGGGATAACGTATGTGGGGAGGATGTTGAGCGGAATATTGCAAGCACGGTAGCGCCATTGCGTGTTGGTGTTTCTCGTTGTCCCACTTCTATAGATCATGGATTAGGTGTGGATGTTGGTACTGATGGTTTGCAATCGTTAGCTAAACAACGCTCTAAAAGACGACGTTTAGCAACGGCTGGGAGTCTTCAAACCGATGGTTTGGGTTCTGCGGCTCCTGCAGTGGGTGATCCTGCCGTTGTACCCCGTGCACCTGTCCGGCCGGAATTGGCAACTTTGGAATATAGTGGCGGCAGAAGTGGGTTCTTTTTTGCCCATTCTTCATAGCTTTGCTTTGTTTATATTTTTTCCATTGCTTGATGTTTGCTAAAAACTTTGTCGCAGGGTCAGAAACGGTTCCTGTTGGTTCAGGTGTCGATTTAGCAACTACAGTCGACACCAGACAAAGAAGTATCAGACGACGCGCAGGCTCTTCTAGGGGAGGAAGAAATTGTTCAAACGACGCTGACAGCGCTTCGTCTGCAAGTAGAACACGTGGTTCGGATTATCGAGGGCTCAGAGACGGCGCAAGAAGAACAGGTACCATGTTGGGTTTTTTTTCCCGTAGTTGGCATGCCATAATTGCTATTTACATGCGGCCTATTGCTTGATGCTACTATTTGTTGGCAGGGCCTCCCTCAGACTATAGGCGGTTTGGTCCATGTAATCGTGTATCCCGTCAATGTAGCGCGCTCTTCTGGGACGAGGAGAAATTATCATACTCTACTAGCTCTACTGGTCCAATTTACAATAGTTGTTGTCTGGAAGGGAGAGTTAAGCTACATACTGTGAAGGAATACCCGGTGGTCGTGCGGGAGTTGTTTTCTAATAGTCATTTTATGGACAACATACGTGCTTACAATCAAATGTTCTCGATGACTTCTTTGGGCGCAAGTGTCGATGATTCGGTTAACCTTGGTAGAGGTCCATATGTTTTTAAGGTATCTGGTCAAATATACCATCGCATAGGTAGGCTTTGCCCGGAGCCTCAAACACGCCCACGATTTCTTCAACTGTACATTTACGACATTGAACATGAGGTCCACAATAGGCTTGCTCCCTTTATTGAAAGCCATTCAAATCGTTTGAGACCAGAAATCATACAGTCATTGATTACATTGCTAGATGAAAACAACGCGTTAGTGCAACTTTTTAGAACCGCAAGGGACAAACTGCAGGACCATGATGTCCCGCCTTTCAAGGTGCAGCTTTTCAACAAGGGTAGAGCGTCACAGTATAAGCTACCGACATCATATGCTATTAGTGCTTTGGTATTTGACGATACAGAAGAAACGGAAAGTGATTTTGACGTGATATTGGAGGCTCATTATGGAGAGGCAAAAAGAATAAACAAGTTGCACGCTATGTACATGGGAACTCAGTTTCCGTTGCTTTTGACATTTGGTGAGCACGGGTATCACCTGGACCTCTGGCACCGGAATATTGAAAAGCCTACACGTCGTGGGAAAAAAATGTCTATGAAGGCGTTTTACTGCTACCAGCTTCACGATAGGTAGGGTTACAATAATTTTCTGAGTAGGGGTGGGCGATTGTTTCAGCAATATGTTGTGACAGCATATTGTAGCATTGAACAAGACAGGATGAACTTTGTGCGCAAAAATTAATCAACCATACGGGGTGATTATCTTTCTGGATTGCACGATGTTGTGGCAAGGGGAGATGTTGACTGCTCAGACGTAGGTTTACGAATTATTTTGCCATCGTCGTTCACTGGAGGACCTAGATACATGTACAACCATTATTTGGATGCTCTAGCTATTTGTAGGGTTTATGGCAATCCAGCCTTTTTCGTTACTTTCACATGCAATCCAAAATGGCCGGAAATAGAGGACTACATGATGGCGTATTCGCACCTGACTGAAGCAGATATGCCTGATGTAATTGACCGCGTCTTTGAGCATAAAATACATTTGCTAATAAAATACCTACGTGATTCGCTGCCTTTTGGAGCTTTAAATGCAGGTTTACTACTTTCTGCAACTCATTTATCAGCTGTTTTGCCATTTTGTTGATCATTTGTTTGTTAACTTTCTTTGTCTTATTCTCATTTCAGTGATGTATACCGTTGAGTTCCAGAAAAGGGGATTACCGCACTGCCATATCCTGTTGTGGGCGTTAAAGCGTGCTGAAACCTTCGAACCGCAGGATGTGGACAGGTACATAAGTGCAGAGCTGCCCGACCAGCACGCTGATCTGGAGGGTTTTAGGGTCGTATCAGAGTTCATGATTCACGGCCCATGCGGAATTGCTTTTCCGAATGATGTTTGTATGCAAAACAGGACGGAATGTAAGAAGTGTTTCCCAAAAGAATACTGCGACGAAACATACATGGATAAGGCTGGCTATGTGCATTACAGGCGCCGAGAGATACAGCTTCATGCAACCAGGAACGGGGTTAGGCTAGACAATGCATACGTTGTTCCTTACAGTCGTCGATTGTGTATGGCTTTCTATGCGCACATAAATGTAGAGTACTGTGGTTGGACGATGCTGATAAAATACCTATTCAAGTATATTTCGAAGGGGACAGACAGGATTATAGCTCGGGTTAGTAGGCAGATTGGTGAGCCACCACAAGGAGTTACTAATGCTTCAACATCAGGTAACACTGCAAGCGTGCAAGTAGACGAAATAAAAAATTTTGTTGATGCGCGCTTTATTGGTCCACACGAGGCTTGATGGAGAATTTTTGGTTTTGACATTCATGCCCGACAACCTGCTATTCAAATTTTAGCTGTTCATCTAGAGAACATGCAACATGTGTCTTTTCGCGCTATGCAGACGGTGCAATCAGTGCTTGATAACCCAGTTTTGTGTAAGACAACTCTTACTGAATGGTTGGCTTATAATGATTCGATGACTATAGACAGACATCTTACATACCTGCAATTTCCATCAGAGTTTTTTTGGTGTAAAGCAGACAGAACATGGAATCCAAGACGTGCCTTGAATAAACCAGCCATTGGCCGATTGAGTTACGTGCACCCAACTGCAGGGGATCTGTTTTATCAGCGTATGCTGCTACGTCATCAGAAAGGATGTAGATCGTTTGCAGACATTCGTACTGTTGATGGAATTACATATACCACAGGTAGACAAGCTTGTGAGGCTATGGGTTGCTGCAAAACAACCAGGAGTGGGTTACAGCTAAGCAGGAGAGTTGTGCAACCGCTAATGCTGCGCAGTTGCGTGCGTTATTTGCACAGATATTATTGTTTACAGATATTACGAACCCCAGAAATCTTTGGCAAATGTTTTGGAGACAAATGTCTGATGATGTCCCACGCATATTATCTGAACTGTTGCACCTTCGACCTCTATTTGTTAATGACCGAGAGCTAGAAGGTGGCGTTTTATATGAACTTCATGCTCTTTTGGCAATTCATGGAAAATCACTTCGGGATTTTGGGTTGCCAGATCCGCCCCCAGATCTGCTAGGTTTGTTTAGCAATGTAATGTCATGGAAGAGACATGTTATAACAGCCGTAGATGGCGTGAGAAGTCAAGGTTGATCCTCAACTCAATCGAGAACATCGCAGGTATTTGATACTGATGATAGATGTTGTCCGAACCACCGGCAAGAACTAATGTTCGTGTACGGACATGGAGGTACAGGCAAAACGTTTTTATGGAAAGCTATTATCATGACACTTAGAGCCGAGGGAAGAATTGTGTTGGCAGTGGGTTCCTCTGGCGTTGCGTCATTGTTGTTGCCTTCGGGTAGAACTGCGCATTCAAGATTTTAAATTCCAATCAAACTCACCGATGAGTCTTTCTGCACAATAAAAAAACACACAATCAGGCGAGTTGCTAATACGTATAGAATTAGTTATATTGGATGAAGTGCCGATGAATGAAGAAAGGTGTTTTGAAGCGTTAGACAGAACTTTGCGCGACGTTCTTGGCATGCCTAATTTGGCTTTTGGCGGCAAATCGATAATGTTAGGCGGCGATTTTCGCCAGACGTTGCCGGTAAAAAAAGGCGCTTCAAGGGATGCTATTATTTCAGCATCAATAGCAGAGTCCATGTTGTGGGAGCGTTTTCAAGTATATTTTTTGCTCAAGAATATGAGGTTGCAAAGACCGGGAATGACAGAAGATGAAAAAAGTGAATGCAGCGCGTTTTCTCAGTGGCTTTTAGATATTGGAGATGGGAACATTGGTATAGAGGATCATGGAGATCCAGAGAATACCTCTTGGGTACGCATACCATATGCTCATTGTTTTCAACATGGCGATGACGGTGTTGAACAACTTATAGAATTCATATACGACAGTGATTCGTTTCAAACACCTGGGGTCACAACGTTTCAGGATAAAGCGATAGTATGCCCAAAGAATGAAACTGCAGATGCAATAAACAAGAAGATTCTGCATCGCTTACGCGTGCGTTATGAGTTTTACATCAGTGTAGATGAGGCGATGCCTTTGGGAAATGATGGTGGCGCCTCAGAGCTCCTATATCCAGTGGAATACTTGAATTCCATGGATTTCCCAGGATTTCCATCGCACTCACTAGAAGTCAAGATAGGCGTCCCAATAATGTTAATCAGAAATTTAAGTCTTACTAGTGGCCTCTGCAACTGTACACGTATGGTAGTCAGCCAACTTTTATCGAAGGTGATTGAGGCAAAGTTAATTACCGGCACACGTATCGGTCAAAAGGTGTTTCTCCTACGCATACTCCTGACTATGAAAGAAGATAAAATGCCTTTCGTCTTCAAGCGCAAGCAGTTTCCAATAAAGTTGTGCTACGCCATGACGATTAATAAAAGCTAGGGTCAATCGCTGGCCAAGATTGGTGTTTACTTGCCGGAACCTATATTTGGGCACGGTCAACTTTATGTCGCGATGTCAAGGGCTACATCGCCAAAGGGGCTGAAGATCGTTATAGATCCGCAGCCGCAACAACCGCCAAATACTACAAAAAAATATAGTTTACAAGGATTTCCTAAGAAAGATAAAAAATTATTTGCCTTAACACAATTACAAATTAGTGCATAGGTAGTTTTAGCGTACTAGAAGTAGCGTCATCGGTCTTGCATAATCTTTGTTGGCGTCGTCTAATATCTTTTACATTTGTTTTGTCCTTATGTAATGTTCTTTTCGTAGCTATGCAATCGCATTGCAGCTTTTAAACAAGCCTCCTCTAATGTAAATACTTCGACCATTTATTAGTATTCATTCTTGTGGTAATTTTGTCACCTGACTGATGCATACAAGCGAATGGTTGCAGTGGTAATGTAATCACATCATAAATTTTACAAGCTTTTTGGTTAACTTATACAAATGAACAGGTGCATATATGTTAGTCATAGGTATCCCTTTACAACTTATGTAGCATACCCTAATGCGTGATTTCTATGAGGCATTTCAGGATACCTACATATGGTTGTGCTACGATATTATACGTTTACATACAAGCATTCCTATTCTCTGCAGAACTAAGGCGTATAAAGAAAAAGGTCAACGATCAGACATGAGTGCAGAAGAGGTTGCGTAGTCGACATTCCTAAATCTGGCACCGCTTCAGTAAAAACCCATGTTACGATTACTGACATGAAAGAAAAATGGAAGCAATCAGTTCCCAAAGTCGGCAACACCAGTATCATAACGGAACAATCGAAACCGCGACTATACAAGTTGGTATGACCAGCGATGCTAACGATGAAGGAAAGGTTATGCTGCAAGAAACTGGAGTTGCTGACATAACAAATGTCCAACCACAGGACCTCCAGAAGGAATTGCATGTGAAGGCTTATCGCAAAAAACCCCACCGCAGTACGGCGACGGGTTTTTTACTCGTTTGAACTATTCCGCACTTCTAACATTGGTATTGTTATTTTATTGTTCTTTATTGTTTTGTAGAAAATGAATGCTCCATTCGATGTTAATGCCAATGACTAAAAACTCCTAACCAAATTAAATTAAGGTAAATTCATGTTTCATGTGCTTGATTATGTTGGGTCTAATTTTCCACCGCAACAAGTGTCATATATTACCACACATACACTGAAAACTAAAATGAAGGAAAAAGAAAAAGACACATACACATATTCACACAAACCGAATTTTCTTGAAAAATACACATTGTCGCTGCTATACATGAGTACCTGACTATGTCTATTAACAGATGTATGTTTGAAACGATTCTCTCAACACCATCGGTACTATGTACGGGCATGTTGTGATCTAAATAAGTGAAGAGCTAGTTGCCGTGATCCTTGTTGCTTAAATGTCGATAACTATAAACCAGTAGTAATCATAACTTCAACATGTTATGATTCATAACTACTTTTGCTTTCATTGATTATAACTTGATTTTTATCAACTCGTGAGGGTTTCGTAAAGCTTTTATTTTAACCCTTTGAACTGAAGCCAAAAACTCATAATTTTACAAACGATAGCTGATTATAGAAATTTAAAAGCTACTTCTCGATAAATTACTCTTCGGTGTTTATGACAACTATATTCCATCCATGTGTATATTAGTGTATTCACCAAATCAAATGTGTATGTCGGATGTTTGAAAATCTTGATACATTCGACTGAATAATTAATTTAGCAGTTGCGTTTATTTATTTAGTGTTAAAAGAAGTCTCATGTATCTCGTATTTGATGAGGTATAGTCCCCTCAGGATATCTCGGAGGAGATAATCACACTTGAACCACTAAGGACGATAAAGTATTCAGGAAAGGACTAGCACATGTTGGAACAGTCCTCCGGAGTAGCTGGGGTGACGAAGGCCACCTCAGGTCCGAAGGCAATGACATGGGAGCAAATTCTACTTCGGAACATGGATCGTACATGCTAACAATTGTTGTGCGATAAGGTACAGATGAAACAGAAAGTGGTCCACAATGACCACTTGCGACATCACGACAATATGGTCTCTGGAGGCACCACCCCCTCAACAACTATTTCCTCATTGTGCCTAGACGACAATCTCATCTCCACAATACTTGTGCCGTGGAGCATAGACCAGGTAGTATAAATAGAGTCGTTCAACTGACTGAACGACACACATTCACATACACTCTCCTACTCCGTCACTTACTTTCTCTCTCTATATATTTTCTCTCACTATATTCAATACCAAGCAAACACTTATTCACACATTGGAGCTTGGTCTCGGATTAACACCCCGAGACGAGCTAACAGTGTTCTATCTTATTTCAGCTTAAAGCTTAAAGGACGAAAGAGTTAGCACTAACCTGAACTTGAGCTGAAGGAATGGTTATGGAAAATTACTTCAACAAATATGCATATCTATACTACATATAACGCACGAAGGCACCTCACTCTTAATTTTAAGACGTAGAAGAAATTAAGCATGGTTTACAACACTTTAATGCACCCAATTTTCAGAATTACAACAAAGTAAGCGTATTGTACAACAAAATAAAGCGGGGTGTCATTTTAAGACCAAAATTCTATCAAACAACATTAATTCTATTAAAAACACCCCTTCACCAAAAATTACAACCATTTAAGCACAAAGTACAATAGCTGCAACCAATTTTCAGATTTACAACAAAATAAGCATAGTGTACAACAAAATAAGAATGATGTAATTTTCAGACTTACAACATTAATGCTATTAAAGTGGTCAATGTTATTAATGACTATAATGACTACTATTACAAGAAAAGAAACATAGTGTACAACACTTTAATGCACATAATTTTCAGACGTACAAGACAAGAAGCATATTGTACAACAAAACACCACATTAATGTTATTTAATGTAGTCAATTATTTAACTGGTCAATAAATACGATTAATACAATTATTAAAACACCCCTTATATAAGAAATACAAATTATCAAGCATATTGTACAAAAAAATTAAACACAATTCCTGCATTAAATTTCACTATTACAAATAATAAAGACATTATACAAATATTCAAGCCGAATGGCAACGGCCAAATAGGTTTGTCGGCGAGTAGCGGACCAAACGCAGACTCGAGCCCAAGCAGACACGGCCAATGTGTTCGAGCCCGAACATGCACATGCTATATGAAATTTTGATATCCAGAATTTATTGTTAAAAAACATAATAAACTAAAATACATTCTTTATCGAATTTTTATTTTAGGTACCTGTCATTTTAATGCTTGAAGACCTCGCTAGTTACATATGATGTGTAAAAGGCAAAAATACAAGGATGTAACGTATATCTAGTTGCTTGATACGGTCAAAAACATAAAAGTTATCATTTTCGTTTCAAGGAATTTTACATATATACACTTATTACACATAAATCAACGTACACTCATATATATATGTACACTGTGCAAACATATACCGTGTCACTTTATTTTGTTTACCTATAAATCCATGCTTATCAAGGGACAAATCCCCACCATCCATCTAGTTTGATCTAATGGTTGGGATTAACCTAAGATTTAGTAAATAAACATAAGTCCATGTTGTTGTTGTTGTTTTTTTTTTCTTTTTTTTTTCACATTTTTTTGTTTTTTTTTTGTTTTTCTTATTCACGTTTTTTTTTTTAAATTAACGTTTTTTTTTTCTTCTTTTTTTATTCGTGTTTTTTTCTTCGATTTCATACGTTCTTATACGTTTCTTTCGTTTTCGCCGTTTCATACGCCGCCCGTTTTCATCATTTTCTTTCATTTCGTCCGTTTTCGACGCGTGTTTTACTCTTTCATACGTTTTGCCCATTTTCATTCGATTCGTCCATTTTCTTACGCTCGTCCATTTTCTTAAGTTTTCGTTCGTTTTCACACGTTTACGTATCACAAGTGATTTCGTGAAATTCGAATATCACTTGTGATTATCTGAATATCACTTTGTGATATTATGAATATCACCGTGATTATTTATTTTACGAATATCACATGATTTTCAATATCATTTGTGATATTCGGATATCATTGTGTTATTATGAATATCACGTGTGATTTCCATGTTACAAAACATTAGTTGAAAATCACTTATGATATTCAAAAATCACTTGTGGATTCGTAATATCACAAGTGATATTCGAATATCGCTGAATATCACATAATATCACTTGCGATATTCACAAGATCATTTGTGATATTCGAATATCACGATATCACTTGTGCTATTCGAATATCACTTGTGATATTCGTAAACGATGAAACGCTTAAAAACGGCCGAAAACATTTAATAACGGACTAAAACGATGAAAGCGAACGAAAACGTAAAAATGTATTTAATATGTATGAAAACGTAAAACACGTATGAAAACGGACGAAACGTATGAATAATGGACTAAAACGGACAAAATGTATGAAAACGGACAAAACGTATGAAAACCAAAAAACGTATGAAAGCAGATTTAAAAAATAGATGAAACGATGGAAATGGACGAAACGTATGAAAGGAAAGAAAAAAAGCGAATTTAAGAAAACGTAAATAACGTGAATTAAAAAATCAAACAAATAAAAGAAAACGTGAATATAAAAATGTGAATTTAAAAAAAAAGTAAATATTACCAAAAGGGTTAAAAAAACGCGATTATAACTAAAAGCGTGAATAATTAAAAATACACAAAAACAAAAAGAAAGAAAGAAAGAAGAAAAAAAAATGTGTATAAAAAAAAAAAGACAAGAAAAAACATCGACTTGTGTTTAGACATATTAAATATTGGTTAATCCTCAATTAGATCAAACTAGATGGATGGTGAGTGATTTGTCCTAGAAACATAAAAATAAGAGTAAGCATTTGAAAATTCCTCCATACATAGTCAACTAAAATATACACAAATACGAAATACAACTATTCATCATTTACTACATACTTTATTTAATTACAATTATACTCGTATATACAAAAAAACATTGATTGGGATGCCTAACTCGTATGTCTAATAACATGACTAAACATATGTGTCAACATCTTATTAGGGACAACATGTGACCCACTTATTCACAAACCAATAAATAATTGACACATCTATTAGGCACACAATTAATCATATATTTTAAGTCTCCCAATCATTTATCTATACGAAATACAAGTTATATTTGCAGATAATGGAGTATTTATACTACTTATAATATGAACGACTTCTCTCATATTAATTATTTTAAGATTTTCATATATAATTTTAAGAATACAATATTGAAAGATTATTTACAAGATCTAAAGACATATAAAACTAAAACACTACTCATATATTACAATTAATACACTATTAAAAACACCCATTCATTCAAAAATACATGTGAAAAACATAATTTACAAGAAGGTAAAGATAAATAAAACAAAAAACACACATACAATTAATACTACACAATTTAATTCACTCATTTACTAAAATATACAACTATTCAACCATAATGCATTATCTAATTAAACTTCCAAACATAAATCAATCCAAAGAATTTCAAAACAAAATAACGTTTCGTCACCGAAAAATTTAGTACAGCAGACATGCGCCAGATCACGCAGCATTCTGCTAAGATATACATCATACAGGCTGTTCCCAGCTGGAATTTAGTGAATCCTACATGGCAAAGTGTGGCTGTTGCGTCGTATACGGGTGAATGTTTTTCCACTTATAATTCTTATTTTATTTAAGTTTAATTAAAAAGACATTTTTCTTATTTGTTAAGTTTTAAGTTGTTTAGCTGTCAACCGTCGACACTTTATTTCTTTCATTCCTCTCTTATATGATTCTAAAACTTTGAGTTTACAAGTCAGAGTTTGAAAAATAAATCATTCTATACAATGACAAATGATCACCTGTCACCTTTGCTAGAAATTTTGGTTGGATAGTCCCATTCAGCCATTTTTGACATATTGACCACATTAAGTTTCTATTTTTGCATACTAGTCAAAATCTTGAATTCCTCCAAATTATGGCTTGTTTTATTTCACATCTTAATTTGTTTAGTTATCAGCAAAGTACTCGTGCAAAACGGCAGAAAAATCTATCCTTCAATGTTATTATATCAGTAGATTAAATATACTTCGGGTCACTTGTTTTCGAGTGTTCCCGGTTTTGAGAGTTTTGAGTCTCGTTTTCAAACCAAAAAACCAAGTAATCGTGCAAGTTTTTTTTATTTGTATGTCAATATTTATGTTTGTAATTACAACTACTGTAGTTCTATACTTTTCAGTTAAATACTCCGTAACTCCTATCAAAATAAAAATAATAATGGAGTAATGTTTTTTTTTTCCTCAATAATATAGGTATCACTTATTAGTCATGACATGACTCATGCAATACAACGTGGGATCATTCCCTTAATTTGTTTTTCAACTCTTATCATTTTTCTCATATGGCTCACAATGACAGCTTAATGAAAAGGAAACAAATAAGGATTTTTATTAATAGCCTAGAATAAAACACATTATAGTGTATGACAACAATAATGCAATATGGTATCCAAATAAACAAATATGTAAATACAAAGGCTGGCTTAACTAAGCATAAAAAAGATGGAGAGTGACTTGTGAAATTTAGATTAAAAATAAAATATTTGGCTAGAGAAGTACTTTTCAAATATTAAGGTGGTTGTTAAGATATGGTATTCAACTTAACCATTTCGATTAAGTAACCTAGTTTAGAAGCATTGATGAAGTCAAGACAATGTCAACAGAAGTGTACAAGTGGATATATTGTCTTTTTTTATGTTCAAAAGTTAGAACACAATTATAACTTGAAAGATTGTTGTTCCTCACAAAATTATTAGGCAGGGCACAATCACGACCCCAACATCGGTTGGGCAACGAAAATTTGTAACGTCGACCGATGTTAATATTGGTCAAGTGGGATGTGGGTGTCGGTCGACACATCGGTCGAGGGAACAAAAAAAGCAACATCGGGCTAATTTTCAACCGATATTCCAAACGTTCCATTTCCACTTTATTTAACCGTTGCATTAAAAAAAAAAAAAAACTTTTTTAAAAACTTTACCACTCTATAAATTCTAACTCAAACACATTTCTAAAACACACAATTTCAATAAACCATTCTAACGAAATACCCATGAAACACAATCTTTAATATGTCGTTCGAGCTTTTATTCGGTTGTTCTTCATCTTCCGACGATGAAGAAGTTTTTAGTGAGTTTGTCGAGTTTGCGGATTTTGCTTGGAAAGCTTACAAAGCATCACAGCCAAAATTTCGACGAAGGTACATACGTAGGGATCATGAGGGTGCTCATAATCGTTTAGTGGTGGCATACTTCTCCGAAAACCCGCAGTTCGACGCAAGAACATTCCGTCGCGCGTTCCGTATGAGCAGAGAACTATTCACATAAATTGTTCGAGAGGTAATACTTATTTTCAACAAACTCTTGATGTTAGGGGCGTACCTAGTATTAGCCCATTGGTCAAGTGTACTGCAACCATTCGTCAATTGGGATACGCGGCCGTTCCTGATTCTCTTGACGAGAATCTGTCACTCGGTGCAACAACATCCCGTGAATGTCTCCGTAAGTTTTGCGAGGTTATCATGGAGTTATATGGTCGTGAGTATTTGCGAAAGCCCACGTATTCGAACTTGAAAGAATATATGCTCATCACGAGCATAAGCATGGCTTTCCGGGATGATGGGAAGCATTGACCGCATAAGTTGGCGATGGGAGAATTGCACGAATAGTGTGAGAGCTCAACATTGTAGGGGTGATCACGGGCACATCCATTCATTTTATTGGAAGCTGTTGCTTCCCAAGATTTATGGATTTGGCATACGTGCTGGTGTCTTGATTGAATAACGGCGTAAACGCTTTCGTTGTTCCCTGCTTTCAATGATATCAAATTTGGGAGAGCACCAAACCTTGAATTCGAGGCTAACGGTGTGGCTTATAAAAAGGGATATTATCTTACTGACGGGATATATCCACAATGGTCCGTTCTTATGAAGTTCATTTCAAATCCTCCCACGGGTGATCATAAAAGAATATTGTACAAGAGGAGGCACGAAGCAGCAAGGAAAGATGTGGAACGGGCTTTTGGTGTGTTGAAGAAGAAGTGGAAAATGCTTAAAGTCCTGCTCGAGGGTTGTATATAAAGGATATCCAAGATATTATGTATACATGTATCATATTACATAATATGATCGTTCGACACAAGCAGCGAGCGATATGTCCTACATGGTTCGAAGATTGGGAACACAAAGATCATGATCCCTTAAGAACGCATGAAGAATCATTGGTGGTTACTCAGGAGCTAATGGACTCATCAACTCATCAAAACTTAAAATCTGATTTGGTCGAACACATTTGGAGAAATCGTCGAGATCATGTCAATGAAGTGAATCAAGTCGATAGTGACGATGACGATGAGGAAGAGGATGAAGATTTTTTGTAATGTTTTTGACGTTATTTGAATAAGTTACGTAATGTTTTTAATGTTTATTTGAATTTCGATCTTGTAATGTTTTTTTTTTTTTTTAATTTTAATGAATTTAAATTTGTTGTTTAAAATGTTTGAATTAACCAAAAAAAAAAAAAAAAAAACGTCGGTCATCGATTGTGGCATCTGGTCGTATCCGGTCATTGGAGAGAAAAGCGACGCGTGACGATGACTGGTCACGATCGTGCCTCACCTTACAAGATATATTTTGAAACTTCAAGTTTGTGCTTATTCATCCACATACAATTAATGTCTTATGAGAATAATACCCCTAGCCTTTCTCTTACCCAAATTACTTTACCAGTTACGCCTTAACAAAATAGCTTCACTGTTTGGACTTTACCGACGGGATATGCCAAAATGATGCATAAAAAAGGAAGAAGCATAATTTACATAACACCAGCAAACGTAAATCCCACCACTGTTTAACAATAAAAACCCCGTCAATCGATCTTTATGTTTCTTGCTTGCCAAGCGAACACATCGTGTAACCGGTTGAATGACGGCGGTGCCGAAATCCTCAATCCTCCACCTCGTCTAGAATTGATGACCATACATGAATGAAGCTTTTGTCACACTTTTATCGAATCATGGTCAATGAAACAATCCTAAAGTACAGTGACCATGACGGATCACTGTTAGGTGCTAAATGCCTAACTAGTGCTTAATAGGAACAATAAAAATGTGACATAAAAATAAGTTAGGTGTTGAATGCCTAACTAGTGCTTAATACGGTGATACTGTGATAGGCTCAAAGAAAATGTAAAGGTTCAAAGAACAATAAAAGCCATACAAATAGGAACACATCGTGTAACCGGTTGAGTTTTGAGAAGCCATACAAAAAGGTCACACTTTATGGTAATTGATTATATATCTTGAAGAAAATGTAAAAATATTACTTGATGTTGATACTGTGATAGGCTCAAAGAACTATCACTGTAACATTCAAACTGTTTTTTGTTTTAAATAAGATGTTGTCGAGAAACAACAGTGGCACGACGGACCGGTAAAAGTGTGGGCAATATAATCAGATATGGAAGAGAAGGTGAGATGGGTTTTGACGTGACTGTGTGACCCGATGAGAAGAATGAGATAAAAGAAAGTCAAGGGTAAAATTGTCTAAACACAATAATTTTCTGTGAATAAATAAAAAACTTTCGTGGAAATATCAATTCCCATGCTAAAAAGGTAGTCATAAAATAACTCCTAAATATAACAATTTTTCTTTTTTTTTCCATAAGCAAAACTAGTTTATTATTTTCATGTTTAGCCCAAGCCAATGTTCCATAGCCTGCTAAATTAATTTTGAGGGGCATATTTTATTGGTTAGTAATCAGTACATGAATCATATATTATTTGTTAACCACCGAATGCATTGCAACATAGCAGGGATAATGTTCCCAGATTAATAATTAAGGTCAAGGTTTGACGTCTAATAAATGTGAGAAGTGATTTACTAATCATTAACTATTAATGCTAACTATTAAGATGATCATATTGATTAATATGATGACTCTTGTTAGGGTAAATAACTATCAAGGTGGCACAATGGCATGGTGTATCATGATGACTTATTTAAAGGTAGTTAAGGAAAGGATAAAAACGGTCACTAAAATATTTCATTCTAGCCGCATACATATAAGTCGAAAATGCGCATTCTCTATATATAGCATGAAGAAGTGAAAATGCGCATTCACTAAAATATTACATTTAGTGTTCGGGTAGCAACGTAGTATAAATAATAACTGTCATTTAGTAAACTTTTAATAATGCAGTAATGCAGTCATGCAGAGCTACACAAAATATAATATATGGTTTCTTAAAAAGCAAAGTGCAGTACCAATGGCTCACTAATAACATGGCATACTACACCTCTTTTTGTATGTCATTCGTCCCTAGCCATTTTACTAACTTAACCGTCATTCACTTTTTTTTTTTTTCTTTTTCTTTAGTGAGTGAAGTATTTTGGGCGAAGTATTTTGTTGGACCTACATGCACCAATAACCAATAAGTGTTATTGGTTTTTTTGTTGGAGAATGTCTTTTTGTTATTGATGTGTTATTGGGGAGGTGATAACATGTCGTTAAGGTGACACACCAATAAGTATTATTCGTCTCACACTGCACCTAGCTCTCTTACAAGTATGATCAATCTCACGACAAGTCCACCTATGTATCTATTTCATGCCTAATTTCGATTTTAAGCTAAGAAAGTATTAAAGATTATTGGTAACCTATGATTTTCAAAGTGGTGCAATGGTTTCAAATGGTCCATTATGGCTTTGGGAATTTTGTCAATTTAATGTCGAGTGTCGTTGATGTTTTTTCATAGTTGTTAGGATCTCGATCTTTAACTTAAGATCTTACGATTATATGATACTATAAAACAAAAATGATCCGGATCTTATGTAGGATCTTAGCACACTTATATAAGATCTCGATCTTGATCAAAAGATCTTAAGATCTAATCGGATCCGATCTTACTTTTCTCGAATCATAAACTAAAAAACTAAAAAGTTATGAATCATATTTTATTTAGAATTTAATAAAGGGATTAAGTTGTAGAATATCAATGCATTTTTCAAAGTGTCTCGTTTTGGTACGTGTATTTTTTTAAGTTGTAGAATAGTAATGTACTTTCATAAGTGTTCGATTTAGTGCGTGTATTTTTTAAGTTTTAGAATAGCAATGTACTTTCCATAAGTGTTACCAGTTGGTACGATGATGACGTACCAAATTGGAATAATTATGGAAAGTACATTGTTATTCTATAACTTTAAAAAAGTACACGTACCAAAATAAGACACTTTGAAAAGTAAATTGCTATTCTACAACTTAAAAAAAGTACACGTACCAAAACAGGACAATTTAAATAATACGTTTATATTGTACGACTTAATCCCTTTAATAAATAACGTGTTAATATTCTTAAACATTTTATATTCATAATTTAAAACAATATTTTTATGAAACATTCATATAATTTTGTGTTAATAATATATAATAATTTATAGATTTGAATAATATTACAAGAACTATTAAAAAAATAACATTATAGTATGATTTTAGGATCCTGATCCGATCTTACAATTCCAATCTTGAAAAAACAAAAACGATCCTAAGTAGAATCCCGATCTTGAAAACCTCGGTTTTTTTCCCATAAGAAACTTTTTATTCTTTTTGTTTTTCATATGACAGCCATGAGAAACTGGAAGACCATATCACACCTAAAATTTGCTGATTTTTCTACAAACATACATAAGAGTTATATTGATCTCAGGCTTATGATAAAGCCAACATTGTTACGCAAAATAGCTTATGCACTTATAAGAGAATTGTGATTTAGCGACAAATCCCAAAAGAAATTGTTTGATTTGGGGGTTTTATTACCGAAAACTTTTAACTGTCAAAACATAAGACATGGAATTCGATCTTGCGCCACATGCAATGAAGTTTGATGGCCATGCAAAAAAGCTTAGTGCCACAATGAAACAAAACATATTACCTCATCACACGAATGAGACGATTTGAATATATAGCAATTATTGAGCAACATTTGTGATAAAGTTGTACAAGTTTCGGCTACTGCACGATAGTTAATATGCTAACAAGAAGTTTCACAAATAATGGAAATTTGCGCTAGTTAGCCAAACATTTGATTTGGAAAAGGACAGTACCACATAACATGAAAATGCTTGCAAGTCTTGATGAGGTACATGAGGGTAATAAAAAAGCCAATAACCAGAAGGAAACACATACAAACTCACATGACCGTTACATGCATGAAAATAAGATGAAATTACCAAACAAAGTGTAGTCCAAATCACCATCGACTTTGTATTTTCAATTGCAAACTTACCAACGACTTTGTATTCCCTCGGATCAAAACGTACACCATGGGAAGTCTTGAAGTGTTCCAAGTTTTACATTAATTATTTAATTTTAGACGCCGTCAAAATACCATTCATGTTTTACATACAACTTGTTGGAATTATATAACATGACTAATCATAAATATAAACAATAAACATCAAGTACACATGCGAAGCGTATAGGAAAGATTAACGAATAATTAATTAACATAAACAAGAATATCGTGACATTTCTTGATTCTAGCCGAACAAGAATCAAATCCACAAAACTAGCAATTGGATGAACCCTAATTAGCGTTTATAGGATTATGTGAATTACCCCTTACCGTTTTGTAATTCAATCCAAAAATACTAACAATAATGTGTTAGTACCACTTTCTTGTACATACGTACTATACCGAATTAAAGGAATGCTAGTTTTAGTTAAACAAAATAACTTTGATTTGGAAAAGCTATGGATCGACACCCACAAGATGTTTGTCAACCGAATTAAGCAAAACACACACAAACAAGTTTTAGGTTTTAGCTTAATGAGTACAAGAGATGCAAAACACAAGACCCCTAGCCTTGTATATATACTCAACTAAACTTGGAGAACAAGTTGAGTTGTAGATGGTTAGGTTTCCTCCCTGGCCGATCGGCTTGTATCCCAAGAGGTGATTCCGGAACCTTCCAAATATTAATTTTGCAATCTAGTTCTTTTCAATTACATTTAACGACCGTTAGTCCATTACACTTAATTACATAACGTCCGTTATAATTATTTCGTTTAATTAATAAATAAATATAACATTTACATTTAATTATTAACTTTAATTCTCATACGCAGTGTGCAATCCGTGGTCTCGAGTTTGATCCTAACACACGCCTATTAATTTATTGTCCATTAAACCAACACAACTCCCAATCTTGCGAGAGAAATTTATATGTGGAAGAGTAGAGTCATATATAAACATACAACACATGGTCAGTGGGTGGGGCTTTGGTCTTGAGTCAATAGACTCGTGTTCGAATCCCATCCGTAGCACTTTTCTCCCAGATAGGTACCCACCTCCGCAAAATTTATGGGCTCACTGGAGAGACTTTGTGGATAAGAGCTCAAGAGTCCGAGAGTCTCGGCTCACTCCAGTTGGTGCCCCACTAGGCCAGGAGAGATGCCCGGAGCTATTCCGGCCAGGAGAGTTGCCCGGAGCTATTCCGGCCAAGAGAGTTTCCCGGAGCTATTCCTTGTGGGGTTGATAATGGCCGGTGCCAAAAGGCACCCGGGGTCAGGGTGTTCCCATCAATCTACACCTTTTTTATGGATAGAAACATATAAATATAGTGCTATATAGAATCATAAAAGAATAGAGACATGTAAGCATCAAACGCATAAATACATAATAGCAGGGTCGTCTAATAAATTTTGAAAGCCCTGTGCCTTATTATGCTAGAGGCTCTTGAATAATATATATGCGTCACAAAATCACTAAACTTGACTAATCATGCACAGTAAAGTCTTTAATCAATTTGATAATAATTTTTGTACTTTTTTGTTCGCCTTATGATATATCTTATGTATGTTTTTAATATAATTAATTCAATTTTTTCAAATCGTAAAATTATCTTTTAAGTCCTAAAAGCTAACATTGAGGTTTTATATATTTATTTATTTTTAAAGTTATATGTAGAATCTTTTGACACATACTTATACTCAAAACATTTGTTACAAATTCAAAATTTTAAAATCATAATACATTTTTATGTATTTTATTTTCGAGTTCTTTTGAGTTTTCCTTAAAAGATGCTAAAGTGTTAAACAAAATACCATACAAACATGACAAACCGACAAACTATAATTTTAAGGGTTAAACTTGTAATTTACCAAAAGTAAAACAAAAAAGTTAGGTTTTGTGTCATCCCCTCAGCTGGAACACTATATCTTGCATATTCACACCATTAGGCTAGTCACAGTGGAGGTTCACCCACTCGGTTGAGGACCGGTTACCACCGGTTGCCCCATTGTGGGGTGTTTGGTTGAGTAATAAAATGAGACAAACTAGGTTGTGTATTCGACCGAGTATAATGCATCAAAAGTGGACAAAAAATCCACCCGTTTGGCTTTAAAACAATATATATATATATATATATATATATATATATATATATATATATATATATATATATATATATATATATATATATATATATATATATATATATATATATATATATATATATATATATATATATATATATATATATATATATATATATATATATATATATATATATATATATATATATATATATATATATATATATATATATATATATATATATATATATATATATATATATATATATATATATATATATATATATATATATATATATATATATTAAAACTATACCACTTTTACAACATTATAAATACCAACCTCAAACACATTTTTAAACACACAATTCAAACAACTTCTCATAAACACTTGCAAACATATTTTGATAATTATGTCTTACGAGATATTTTTTAATTCTTCGTCTTCCGACGAGGAAGAAGTTATGAGCGAGTTTACGGAGTTTATAGAATTTATGAAGTATGCTTGGGACGCTTACCAAGCGTCACTGCCAAAGGCTCAACGAAACTACACGCCTAGGGATCATGAAGGTGCTCATAATCGTTTAGTTGCCGCTTACTTCTCCGAAGAACCGTTGTATGACAAAAAAACATTCTGTCGGCGGTTCCGGATGCGCCGAGACCTATTCACTCGAATTTTTCATGAGGTAACCAATTATTCTCCTTATTTTCAACAAACTCTTGATTGTAGGGGTGTACTTGGTATTTCCCCATTGGTCAAGTGTACTGCGGCCATTCGTCAACTGGGATACGCGGCCGTTCCTGATTCTCTTGACGAGTATATGCAATTGGGTGCAACAACAGCACGTGATTGTCTCCGTAACTTTTGTAGGGTTATTATAGAGTTATATGGTGCTGAGTATTTGTGAAAGCCCACGTATTCTGACCTTGAAAGAATATATGCTCATCACGAGCAAAAGCATGGGTTTCCTGGGATGATGGGAAGCATTGATTGTACAAGTTGGGAGTGGGAGAATTGCCCAAATAGTTTGAGAGGTCAATATGCTAGGGGTGATCACGGGCCACATCCATTCATTTTATTGGAAGCGGTCGCCTCCTAAGATTTATGGATTTGGCATGCGTTCTTTGGTGTCTCCGGGATGAATAACGATATAAAGGTTTTACATCGTTCTCCCGTTTTCAATGATATCAAATCTGGGAGAGCACCGGAACTTGAATTCGAGGCTAACGATGTTGCTTACCAAATGGGATATTATCTTACTGTCGGGATATATCCGGAATGGTCTGTTATTAAGTCCATTTCAAATCCTCCTACGGGTGATGAAAAAAGAATAATGTACAAGAGGAAGCACGAAGCAACAAAGAAAGATGTAGAACGAGCTTTTGGTGTGTTGAAGAAGAAGTGGAAAATGCTTAAAGTTTCGGCTTGAGGGCTGTATAAAGAGGATCTCCAAGATATTGTGTATACATGTATCACATTACATAATATGATCATCCGACACAAGCAGCGGGCGATATGTCTTACATGGTTTCCACAAGAGGGCCACCGTGATCATGATCCGGTAAGATCCCATGCAGAATCCTTAGTAGTTACTCAAGAGATAATGGACCGATCAACTCATCTAAACTTCAAATCTGATTTGGTCGAACATGTTTGGAGAAACCGTGGAAATGCAGGCAATCAAGAGATTGAAGGCGAAGACGAAAGTGACGAAGACGAATCGACGATGAAGATTTTTGTGATGTTTTCGTTTTCAATAAATCTTGTAATGTTTATGTTTTATTAGTTTAAGTTTTTAATTATTGTTGTAATGTTTAAGTATTTTATTAATGAAGTTTAATTTTGTTTTAAAAATATTTGAATTAAAAAAATAAAAAATCTCAGTCACCTTTGTGACAACTAGGTCGTCGTCAGGTCGTCGGAGAGAGAAAGCTGATGTGGCAAGGTCGACCCAGGTTACCACTGTGACTAGCCTTAGAGCATTAGGTGTGGTGAAGAGGCTTCACCGCCACGTCACTGTCACATCACTATAATAAACCTCCACAACTAACCACAACTAACCCCCCTCACTCACAACAAACCTCAACCTTTTCATTTGAAGCCCACCACTTACAACTTTATTTTTTTCACATTTCCAAATAAACTAAATTTATTTATTAAAAAAAATACAATACAAAATATTTAAAAAAGTTATAAATTAAAAAAATGTAAACGTTATTTATTACAAAGCCCAACCCACACTTTCTTCATTACTTGTCATCTTCCCGATTTATAAAAACTTGCACACACATATTCTCACACACACACGCATTACGTTACACAACCAATTTTAAATCGAATAAAGAAAATAAAAGAGAACGCAAACCTATTGTGGGTATGTCGATTTTTACTCGTTGTGGTGACGAAGAAGGACCTACGGAGTGACGAGGTCGGTAGGTGTGGCGGCGAACCTCAACGAAGCTCCACGTCGGACAGAGAAGTATGATGGCGAGCCCACACCTAATCCTCTTAGAAACAATATTTAAGCTATGTTTCTCCAATTTCCGACTCAAATCATTAAATTATACCGTTGTAAAACGTATTTACTCTATAAAACACCATTTACTATATAAAAACATCAAAAAATGAGTTTATACTAACGACACATGTTTAGAAATTAGGGCCCTAAGAAAATGGAGGCCATGTGTCATTGCACACCACGCATATACTTAAATCCAGGCCTGCATAATAGCAAATGTACATGGTACCTACAACATAATCAAAAATACGAATTAAAACATACAATAAAGAGGTGCATATACAAGCATAAAATGCATAAATCATAGAAAGCATGAAAGCATGCGAGCATTTAAGAAAAAACTAGGCCTTCGGGCAAAATATTAAGCTATGTCGCAAGGGTTGCAGCGAAATTCGTTGATGAATATTGCTATGTCTTTATATAGCCTCAAGTAAAGGCAAATAAGTACACATAGGGCTACTAAAAATAACCTAAAAATCATAAAAGAAATTGTCTATGTTGGAATATGTATATATTTATAAAACCATGCATGTCCGGATTCGAACTCGTGACCACGGGATTGCACACATTACGAATGAGAATTAAAGTTAATAATTAATGTTAATTGATTACGATGAATTATTATACAAAACTCAACTAACGATCGTTAAGTATTTAACGGAAATGACTAACGACCGTTAAATGTAAAAGGAGAGAATATATGGTGAATATCTTAAAATGAAAAGATTCGGGGTTCCTTTTTCTCCCTATTGTGGCCGGCCAAAGGAGGGCATTCAAGCCCAAAACCCCGACTTGTTCCCTAAGATTTTCATTCACTATATATACAAAGGCTAGGGTTAATGTTATTCATAGCTTTTGTGCACACACATTAACCTAAAGTTTCTTTGTCTTCTCTCTGCAAAATCGCCAACATTCTTGTTAGGGTGTTTGGTTTTGTTTTCTAAAACAAAGCTTTGTAGATCTAGCAATCTTTTAATTCGTTTGTTAATTCGTGTGTACAAGAACGTGGTTGTAAGACACTATTCTTACACCAATTGGTTTGAGTTATAAAGCGGTGAGGATAACTCGTTAAACCACTTTGTCACATCTATTGAAGAGATCTACCAATTGCAAGAGGTGCGTTACGCATCTATCGCTTAATTATTTATTTGTTATGATCCTAAGTCTTATTGTGTGTACTGTGGTGTCTACATGTTTTATTGTATGTCATATATCATAAACTCAACAGTGGCATCACGAGCCTTGTATAACAAGTAATTAATTCTTGAAACACATAAATAAAATAAACATGATTGTGTTATTAATTGTATCGTAGATCTAGGGTTTGCAAAACCTAAACCCTAATTTTTTGGGGGACGTTTTTGGTGCCCTAATTAGGGTTTTGTAAACTTCGATTTTAATTGGATTAGAAACCCTAGGTTGCATGCAATTTTATGTGTATTATGTAACTCGTTTAATTGCATTAATTGTTAAGTGTGATTTATATCCATGATAACTACATGCATGTTTTATCATTGATCGATTTTATTGTATGTTTTACTTGATTTAGTAATATACACTAAATATTATGATAGATCTAAAATTGGGGAAGACCTCAATTATTATTATTAAATCAATTATGTGCTATGTGGTATGTGTTTGATTTCGACTTACGCAATCGATGAATCGATGCATGTGGCTCACCTTCTTGTAAACGGGTGAAAGTCTTAATTAAACATGTACATATTGAGATCTAGAATTGATTTTTAATAGGATTTATCAAAAAGGTTTGCATGTGGCTATTTGATGTGCATGACTTATTATTATGTTATGCATTCATTGTTTATTTGTTTATTTTTAAATACTTGCTTGTTTGTTATGTGTAACAAGGGTATTTTTATAAGAAAAATAAACGACATAAACAATGGTGAAACATGTATTTTAAGCATAGTAATCGCAATCGTTTAATTGATTGATTTTTGCACAAAATAGTTAGAACGGCTCACCCATTAAGACAAAGCGTGTGATGGGTACAAGGTTGGTACGCATTAAATTGTGACCTTAAAGATGAGGGTATGTAATATGCTCACACGACCTAATTCTCCGCTCGTTTGTGCGTCTTAATGGAGCTACCAAGTATTCCTATGTGTATAAAATCTTAAGGGTGAATTGACCTTAAATTCTACGCGCCACTCTTGTGGTAATTATCCGAATAACTTGGGTCTTAGGACTCATGCAGCAATAGGATATAATGGTAATTAAAGGTAATTCTTCAATTGGTTTACCAATAACTCGATTAAAGTTTGATGATGAAAAGCTTAAACATTAAAACAAGGATATGACTGTTTTAATAAAACCTTATGCTACAAAGATGAATGCATGACATCTTTTTCATATTTGATTTGACATCAAAATTATTACCCTTAATTTAAGTTGTATGCCATCCAACGAAATGGTAACACACGAGATTACTTTTTATTTGCGAGAGCGTGATTTAGATCGTAATCAAAGGGTAAAATATCCACGTGGCGTGAGAACGGGCATGGATGATTTTGCGGTTTCTTAAGTTGGACAACTTAATTGAGCTTTGTAGTGAGCCCGACAACTCAAGGCATAAGATGGGGATAAAACATGTTTACATGGCAATTGAAATTGGCTAGATGTAAATCCCATAAATCTAGGAATTGCAATTTGAAAATTGGCAATTGAGGTTCGACTCGTACCATCTTGAATAATTTCATTACTAGCAGATCAACTAATGTGATGAAACTATGTCAATTTGGATCCTAGTTTTCAGTGAAAATTAAATGGTTATATGCTTATGAACCATGGGTAATTAATTTTCTTGAAAAGGTTAATTATCGAAAATACTAATATTGAATTTTGTAATTCTTTTGAATGTATAAATGCAACATTTAACCGTAAACGGGTTTAGTCTTTAATCGATAAATTGATCCATTATGCTTTCAAACAAATGTTTGATCGAGAATAATTTACTGAAAAGAAAAACGAAATCTCTTTTCCATGGGAGAAGCATGAGACTCAATCCTATTCCTTTTCATGAATGAGAAAGGTATAATAGGAACGTTTGAATTGTCTAAATTCTAATGTAGCTCATAGCAATGAATTGCACATCATATTTTCCATAAAGATTTCATTACCCTCATTTGGTGAATGAATCCTTTTGTAACAAACATGAATGTTGGTTAACTGGAAAACATGTATATGAGTTACAAAATTAGAAGCTAGACAAATTACCGCAAAAAAATTGGTAAAGGCAAACTAGCATATTTTATCTAGTTCTTTTGCTTTAGCCTTTAAAGGTGCTACATACCGTATAGGCATGGTAGGCTGTTAAGGAAGAAATTGCATACCCAATTATTCAAGTTAATAACATTGATGGATAACCCATCATTCACAGAGTAGAATACACCTTTAGTACCTAAGTAATGATTACGTATGGTTCTTCAAAGGTGTAGGAAAGTAAAAAGCAAGCAAGTTGTTTTCCTTTGGTTATGCAACACTTATAATGTTGGCGATTCGGTGGGAGCATTTGTGTTGCATTTACGAATAAAAGTTGTTTTATTGATTTCTAATTCGAGTGGGAGCTACAAGCCTTATTTCCTGTAGTAACCCATATTATCTTCAAAGATAATTACTTTCCAATTGTAGGCACTTATGTTTTAAGGAGAGTCATGTGCGTTTCCTTACTAATCAATATAGTCCTACATCTACTTGTTATATCTATGACACAAATCATATTAATCAAATAAATGAGCGTGTACCGTGTTGTTTATCGCTACATGAAGTTGTTCCATGCACAAGTGGGAGAAATCTTTATTGTGTGTAAGGTACAACACATATAAATATGATTTAAAATGGATTCTCTTGACGCAAGGTAAGAGAGTAACGTTCAATAGGAATTATACATTTAATGTGTATGATTGCCCCATTAAGAACATGTGTCAAGATGATAACAAAGAGTACTTTAAATATTTATGTCATTCAATATTTAAGAAACACTTGTAGTTACAATTTATGTTACGTGAGAGCGTGAAACTAGATTGTAGCCAAGGTAAAATATCCATGTGTCGTGAGAACGAGCATGGATGATTTTGACTTCTTATGTTGAGCAGTTCATGAAATGACATAATTAAATGAAGTAATCTAATACTACTTTGATTTTAAGTATTCGTTGAATGACTTAAATAGATGTAGTAAATATTAACTTGAAATTATTATTGAAACCCGAGGTGGTGTTCATAATTACTTTAATTATACATGTTTATGATTTCTTTTAAAATTCACAAACATGAAGTCTTTTAATACAAGACTTACAATATAAAGTAAGACGTTAACTTGCTATGTTTTAAGACATATGCATGAAGTGAATGGTAAATCAATGACTTACAACGTATAGTGGGATTATAAGCGATATGTCTTTTGACTTGGTCAAGAATGAAAGGTTTTATGGATATTTAAATATCGTATGTCCGGATTCGAACTCAAGACTTGAGGATTGCACACATTACGTAGAGAGTTGATGTGAAATAATTAATATATATAAAATGTTATTATTATTAATTGTTTGTCACGAATAAAATATAACGATAGTTAAGATTTAACGAGGTTTGGTTAGCAGTCGTTAAATGTAAACTATAGGACTAGAATTGAAATTAGAAGTCGGAAGATCTAGAACCCCTTTGGGATGATAGGCCGATCGGTTTGGGGCTTCCAAACCCAATCCCACTCAAACTTGGTCACCAAGTTAAGTTACCTATAAATACAAACCCATGTGTTCATTCACAACTTAACCTTGGATCACCAATAAACCTAATTTCTTTCTCTTCTCCTCCCTCTTGTGTTTGGCCGAATCGTAAAACCCCCCTCCTCAAGGGATCGATTTTTCCAAGCTCAAGAAACTAGTGTTTGGTTTTATTTGTGATTCAAGAACCTAGCTTTTCACATCAAATCGCTAATAGTACGTGTGTACAAGAACGAAGGACAAGCGCACTTGTGTTTGTGATTTCCTTGGTGGTCGACTTCTTTGTGGGTCGAATTTGGTGAAACCCTAGGTTAGGTTTTGGGTTTTGTTACTTGTTCACATTACCGTTTGGTTATTGTTTTGCTAAAAGGCACGCGTTTCTTATTCGGTTATTTTTTTGGGTAAAGGGAGTAATCTGCACCTGGTAAATATATTAACAAAAAGCGTTTAAGTACAATGGATATGAGTGAAATCCCATATCTCGGCCCGTTACATAGGCATAAAGCTTACATAACAAGATACTACCTATTTTCTAAACAAGAAAACAAACCACTACTCAAATGATAACATAGGACATAACGAAGAAAATTACTTCCTAGGTCCTTGAAGCTTGGTGCCATACATGGCATTAAAGGCATCCAAATTCACGGAAGATCGAAAGCGCTTAGCATAGTCATCGTAGTCATAGTCATCATACTCATCTTCAAACTCTTGGCCACCACCGAATAGATTGGCGAGACTCATCAAATGGGTTAGCAACCACCTCATCTTCGAATTAGACACCACGATATCTCCCACTTTAGAAAAAGGGTTAACTCTCTTAGTAGAAGAGGTGGGCGAATACAAGAATCACTAGTTTGAGAGCCACACCGATTCCATCTCTTTCAAATCACTCACAAGGGGTTCTTGTGATGCAGTACTGTCTTAGTAGACTTATCTTCATTAACTTCCATTGTATCGACCATAATCCACATCCTCATTGGTGTCATTAGAAGGAATATTAAGAGCATCAAAGCGATTAGATGTAGAGATCTTTGTTCCACTCGAACTAGCCACACCGAAGCATTTTTCTTATTGACTTCTACTTTCTTAGGTTCGGGAGGAGTCTTTTGGGTTGATATTGAAGCCGCTTACCCACAACAAGGTTTAGTAAACCCTCCTTGACCCGGAATAGTAGAACCACCTTTCTTTCCTTCTTCTTATTATTGACCGTCTTGAAACCATCATTAACACGCTTAGAAGGTGAGCGGGAGGTTCAACAACTTTAGGACATTCAATAAGAGTATGACCAAAAATCTTACATTTATCACAATGAGGTGGTTTCCACTCGTATTCAACCCGTATCTTCTCAATAGTCGAACCCGACCCATCAAGTAACGGTATCTCGACAAGAAGGCGGTCCTAAGCGACTCATCCGACTTCACTTCAATCATGCATCTAGCAAAACTACTACTGACCCTACGAGTCCTTGCACATTTGGCTAGTAAAGCATCTAACCTTTGGGCGTGCCTATCAATGTGGCAAGGAGACTAAGGCTATCATCGAAAATATAGCAAGAGGAACATCATGGAATTTAACCCACACGGGATGTTGGTAAAATCCTCTTTAAGTAAGTTGGTGTTCAATGTCCATGGTTTAAGAATAATAGGTACATTTCTAATCAACCAAGGACCGTTTTCAAGAACATCATCATGACTTTCTTGAGTTGAAATTAAAAAGAAGAACCCTTTGCATTCATCATTACCTTTTGTATACCAAACTTAGCCCACGCATTGCGTATAAAGTAATCAACAACGGGGAAAAACAAAGGCGTTGACCAAGGAAATACCCATACAAAGTATTCTCAAACCTAGTGTTCACCTCTTCAACCACTTTCATTGGGACGAGAAAGATCCACACCATTAGCTTTCTTACTACACTCCAACCTCGAAAGTTTGACGTGTGTTTCTTTGGTTCGATAGAAGTAACACCAAGATACGATGAAGAAGGTTGTTTCAAACCAACCTTCTCAATACCAACCGCTCCATGTGCATTCATATCAACCTTATCATTAGCATTATTATGGCCATTAACATTAGAAGGAATAGGACCACTCGTATCTTGAGGAGGTTTGAAAAACAACCAATAGCAATAAGCATCTCCTCTAGCTCCTTCGTGATGCGGCACCTTAAGATGCTCAAATGGATTAGCCCGGTAGAAGTAGTAGCATCCTTTGTCACGGAGGTTTTAATGGTTGCCCATCGTCACTCACAAGAACAAGTTTTCCTCAAATATTTGTTTTCAATAGCAATTCTCAATAAAGTATCATGACCCTCGGGCGTGTCATGACTAGGTGCGTCATGACTAGGGCTTGAACCAAGTGAAACCGGCTCCACTTGTCCATCGAGCGAGAACCGGAAGCAATACCGGTAAACTAATCATTCATACTATTAGGGTTCATTGTCGATTGAAGAATCGACTCACCAAGACTAACAATGAGGCTCATTCACATCAACGTTTAATTCATCAACCTTGTCCATAAGCAGACAAGAAAGTAAACAACCCTAAAAGCGAAAAACAAAAAGTAATAACCGAAACCCTAAGAAAAGCGAAACACCGGGAAAGCAAGAAGATCCACGTCAATCTTGATCACGATAACCTTAGTAGAACTAAGGAATGTTTATAAGCACAAGATACTATCCAACATCAACCATGATAAATCTTATTCGGTTAATTAATATACATATATTATTCATTATACTTCATTGCATGCTTTGATGATGTTTACTTGCTTTTGTAAATTGTTATGATTAGTAAAACCCAACGGTGGCATCACGAGCCGTTAATATGATGTAATTAATTACGAAACACATAAAATTGAATCTTTATGATTATTGCATTCTTTTATGTTTTCTAGGGTTTTGAATTGAAACCTAATTTTTTAATTAATGGGTCGATTACCCTTTTATTATTTAATTAGGTTTTAATTTTGTAAAACTTGTAGAAACCCTTGGATTGCATGCTATTTTTATGTGGTTATTATGAATAAATTGTTATGTGCCATGTAATATCGTATCTTGGGTGATAATTGTTATGCGGAATCCATGGTGGAAACATGCATGATTTGCCATGGAGTATTGTTTATGATAAATTGTTTAGTGATATACACATGTTTTATTTATTTGATAATTATTAAATTGGGAAGACCTCAATTATACTAATAAAAATTCGTTATGTGCTAATTGGTATATTATTGACTTTGGCTTACTTAATCGACTTGTCGATGTATGTGGCTCTTCAACCTTGTGGTTGAAAGCCCTAGTTAATGTATGCATTTATTTACGCCTAGAATTGTTTATTAGCGTTTATCGAAATAATTATGCATGTGGCTAATTGTTTTACATATGTTAAATTGTTTAGTTATATGTTTATATTATTTGAGTTTGTTTAATTTTATTACAATTTTTTTGTTTATATATTGTTTGACATGTTAGTAAGCAAAAGGGTTTTTCTGAATAGAAAATTGAATGGACTAAATAATGGCGAACTTGATTTGTTTTCTAAGTATTAATTCTTGAACTTTAAATCGATTGATGCGATTGTACTAAATGGTTAGAACGGCTCACCCACTAGAACAAACTATAAAGGGGTTAATCAAGAAGTGCGACGATCACAATGAGCGGATGTCTAAGGTTATGCTTTTGCGCTTACACGGTCCTATGCCCTCTCGTAAGTTCGATTGGAGCTACCTAGTATAACCATTATATGTACGAAGCATCTTAGTGCAAAGTTGTAAGTTTCTCAACGCATCGATTAAAACTTTGTAGAATTCAATCTTAGCAATTAAAATATTATGTAAGTTTTTTCAAAATTTTATGCTATAAAGTTGTATGCATGCTTCTTTATACATAAGTTTTGATTACACGTCAAAATTGTACCCTTTAAATTTAAGTTTATGCCATCTAATGATATGAAACACTTGAAGTTGTAATTTAGTTATGTGAGACCTTGATCTAGATTACAATAACAAGGTAACTTTTTTTGTTGTGTGAGACCTCGACAATTATTTGCGGTTTCTAAATTAGACAACTTAATTAAGTTAGTTAGTGAGACCTATGACTTAAGGCATAAGATGGGATAAAACATGCTTACGTTTTGCATTAATTGTTTTGGCAAAATTGTAAATCCCATAACTCTTGGAATTGAAAACTTGTTTGTCAATTATTGTTTTCAACAATTACCTATTCTATACTTTCACCACTAGCGGATCAACTAATGTAGTGAAACTATGATAATGAGGATCCAAAATTCAAGAAAAATACTATGGTTAATATGAATATTGACCAAAGGGTATTTTATTTTCTTGAATGTTTACTTATCGAAAGTACTAACTTTTGAACTTGTATTTTCAAGAGAAATGGCTCAAAGTGAATCTCTTGCGACTAGCCTCGTCGTTCAAATCTATGTTTGATCGAGAGAAATTGACCGTAGCGCAATTTCAATGATTGGTATCGGCAACTCAAAATTGTCTTGAGGTTGCCAAAAGACTAGATTATTTGACTCGCCTTGTCCTCCCGAACTGCAGTGGTGCTCTTCTCAAGCACGTCTTTGCATGGCAATCTGAGTATGACAAGTATAATGAGGTCACTTGCATTATGCTTAGAGTATGAATTCAAACTTGCAAAACAGTTTGAAAATTACTTCCCTAACCTCATGCTTGAAGAATTGCAAAGGTTGTTTGAAAGCACAGAATGTAGAGTCAGTATGATCGATAGATGCTCTACAGTTGCAAAGCAAGGAGAAGGAAAACTGTGGCGCCCACTGCACGGAAATGATGAGTTACATGGACCACTCGGGAGACTCAACTATGTCTACCCCAATGACATACAAATTGGCCTTATCAACGGATCCCTTAACAAGGAGTTTAATGGTTTCGTCTTGTGATTACAATATGCATTGCATGGGGAAGGCAATCGGTGAGGTACATGCAATGCTCATTGATTACGAAAGGTTTGCCAAGAAGGCTCCTACACCTACGGTTCTAACCATCCAAAAGGGTAGGATTTCTAAGCCTAATAAGCCGCTAGCGAACAAGAAAGGGAAAGGTAAGGGTAAAGTTGATAAGGAAAAAAAAGTTATGGCTTATCAACAAGAACCCAAGAAGTACCCTCCCAAAAGCATAAGAATCCGAAAAGGATCGGGCTTGTCATCACCGCACCAAGGTAGGACCACGGAAGAAGAATTGTCCACTCTACCTTGATGAGTTGCGCAATAAGTGGTATAAAAATATGCATTGTGGCTAGTACTTGTGTACTCTTTTGATGATAGAATTATTTGCTTTTCCTCATAAAATAAATTCACGGGTATATGATCTTGGATGTGGTATTCACATTTGTAATACACCTGCGAGGGACTTAGAGGAGCAAGGAAGCTTGCCTATGGACAACAATACCTGACGTGGGTAATGGAGCACATGCGATCGTTGAAGTTATAACACGTTTGATTTAGTTTACCTTGGTTTAATCTTGTCTTTGAACAATTGTCATTCTGCGCCTTCTATTGTTTGGGGTGTCATTTCGGTTTCCTTGTTAAGAGATATTGGTTTTATTCATACATTTCTTGATCATGGAATTTCGGTTTCTTTAAATGGTGTTTTTACTTTAATGTTATTCCGATTAAATGGTGTGTTTGAAATTGATTTGCATGATAATATGATTGATAAAATAATTCTATCTTTAGCATCAATAATAAAAGAATCAAAATTAATTTGGATTCTTCATTTCTTTGTGTTAAAACTAGATGATCTTGATAGATCTTGAGCTTCAGTAGATCGTTAGTATTGCTTAAGTAATCACAAACAAACTAAAAGAAAATCTCTACAACTTGTATTCTTTAGCGGAATATAAACACAAGTATAAAGCATGATAACTAAGAACTCTTTGATCCTCTATGGATCGTTATATTAAAACTTGTAAACCTCCGGTCCATAATTCATTCTATTGTGTTCCTTTTATAGACAAGGAACCCTAACTTGTTTACAAAGAAACGTAAAACTAAATAAGATATACACAATCACTTCCTAATAAAGCTCATGTATATCCTAACAACTATAGAATATACGGAATACTATCTCCATGAAACAACTAATAACTATATAACTTCAAACATGATTATGTCTTGGCGAATCCATTATACTTGATAGAATTCGATAAGCAAGAACTTCCGGTATAATCCATACTTCACATAATTCCCAACAATCCTCCCTAAACTAGGTGTCCTAACAGTTCACAGATCTCCATAGAGAACCATGTTTTCGTTTAGCCATCCTTTTCTTTCTCCTACGGTACATAGACATCCAAAGATGGTACATCCAGGTGCTTGATGAATATCCTTAAGATGTGTGGAAGAAATAGAATCAATCTTCATAGGAGCAACACGTAAGGCATACATCTTCTCGGCTACTTCTACGGCCTTTTTAGCTTTAGGCGCCATTAGTTCGACTTGTCGACCAAACTCTTCTCCAACTTTGTCAATAGGAGCAACCTTAGGTCTTGCTTGAAGGTGATGTTTGGAAGAAACAACATAAGGTTCGGTGATTGACCTTTAGCAATGAAGGAATAGCTTCAAGAGATACCTCGAAGCAACAATGAGTACTTGACTTTGAAATATGATCCTCAAAAGAATCTACAATTTCAACTATCCTTGGTCTTTTAACTTTAGGAGCATCCAAGCATCGCAAGTCTTTTCAAAGTAGAGGTAGAAGGGACTAGATGATGTAAACTTCATAATCTTGTTATAACGATCGATTAACTCATCATCGTAAAGCCTTAACTTGTTGCATGGTCATACGAGTTATATAGAGTACAACTCGATTCTTCACTACTTTCCTCATATAATCTTTCTTACGAGTCATAGTTTGTGGTCTTTCTCTCTTAGCTTTATTCTTTTGAGCTTGAATAGCTTTCCTTTTGCCAAAGCCTCTTGCTTCTTTCTTTGTCCAAGAGCCATCATTTGAGCCACAAAAGCATCACTATTAAAATCGCTCCCAAAATACTTTGAGCAATAGTAGGATCCGATGCGACTTGATTAATACATTCATCCCATTTAGCATCGTGCATCCGAGTAGCTAATTCATCCAATTCTTACGTCTCTCGGAAGACAAATTTAAAGTAGACTCAATTGTAAGATGTTTAGCCAAATCCTCACTTTGCTTATTCTTGTTACATTCGATTAACATTCTTTCTTGCTCTTTCAAACTCTTCTTCACTCACTAAACCTGCACCAAGAGTCGCTTCAATCGAGATTTCTTTCTCTGTAACAACAGACTTTTCGTGAGAACTAGTTTGAGGAATATCCATAGAATGAACTTGAAGAAACTCCTAACTTAGCTACGGAAGAAACAAGTTGAGACAATTCTTCAACAGTGTTGAAAATAATTGACATTATGATCCAAAGATAACTTCTTCCAAAGAACAAATACTTGAATTATCCGTGAAGGTAGAGAACTTGGTTGATCTTGTACAACTGAATCTTGACCATGTACAAAACAACATCCTCTATTGAAACATCAGCAGTACATCATCAACATTTGGTTCTTTTGAAGTTTGATGGATTCCCTATTCGAGATATTGTCTTCTCCTTTTTCTAGTAAATCGATTAGGTAGCTTTTTCTTTGAAGATTCATTAGCAATAGGAGGAGAAAGCAGAGTCTCTTGAGCAACATCACCAAAATATTAAGAGAACCATACGGATTGTCCTCTTGTTCTTCATCGAAGAAACCACTAGCTTTCTTTTAGAATGATGCCCAATTTGTTCTTCCAAACTCTTAACCTTAGTTCTCGACTCCACAATCTCACCATCAAGAGAAGATTTAGTCTCGCAAGTTCCTTTTGAGATCGCCCACCTCACTACATACTGCTCACTAGAGCATGAGCGGATGTAAGAGTAATAGGGTCCTCACTCCACTGGTTGATTGCTCGGTGGTAATAGGAACTTCATTAGACCTTCGGAGAAACATGGTCATGCTCAACATAAGTAGAACCTTCATTAAATGGTTCTCTGTGGACTAGGTGTGGCCAATCGATTAGGTTCGACTCGAATGAATCAAAACCAACTTTGTGTGGGTGGTGGACTAGGACAAGATCTAGGTGAAGGTATAGGTGGAGGTCGGTCGGGAGAAACATTAGATGCTTGGTTAGTTGTAGAAGGGCCTCATCAATGGCAACGAAGGATTACCATCGCAGTAACATTGGTAGAAGGTGGATTATTAACAACATTATCCTCATCGACCTCATTCCCCGAGGCAACATAGCTGCTAGTAAAGGATAATGTGTCCCTCAAATTTAGTTCTCATTGAAGCAAAAAGTTTAGCGATTAACACTCTATGGGATAAAAGGCTTGGGATTGGGTATTAGTGTTTATAATCATTTGCAAAAATCTAGGGTACATTAAAACTTATGCTTTTTCTTTTGAATATTCTCAACCATATTATCAAAATAAACTTAGAAAATTATAAGTTAACCCCCGAGAAAGACAAATAATACCACAACCCATTTGTGTAGAAATTTGGTCCCATCCTCGATTTATTGCTTATGCATGAAGCAATGTGTGAACCAAAACCTCTACATCGGACATAGTCGATTCTTGAGCCACATGTACAGTACATTCACCTTGGTATCCAATAGCTTTCATCCATCTAGAATCGCCTTGAATTGGAATGATAAACCCCATTCTCATCATCCAAACGAAGTCGACGATCAACTCTCTATTACAACATACTCGACATCATCAACCATAGCCACTATCTCCGTTTCACTACGTTTTGAAGCCGATGCCGAATTGAGTAACCAAAGATTCATAAATCGCATTAGGATAATGTGATAAAGCATAATGAATCTTGATCTCTTCAAAAACTCCACCATTGGTTTATACATATCATCACCCTAATTCCACCATGAACCACAATCAACCACAATAAACCATGAATAATAAACCGGAGGTTGTTGATCCAACCTCTTCTCCATCATCATCATCATCTAGTGATTTCCTTGATTCTTTCCATATCCATATGACCTCGACCATTGAAATCCCATTTCGGTTCTTCGATGATGATAGTGTAGTGAATCCAAGTGAATCTTCGATGACTCGATGGGTCCAATTTGAAGAAAACATCTTACTCCCAACTTCAAAGACCTCAACCTCAACAGAGGCCTTGTGCGAAAGAGAGGTAGTACTCGCTCTTCTGCGACATGGTTTGGTGCATCATCACATATCGTATAAGAGAAGAGATAAAGGAAGGTGGATAGATTACTTTTGGTGAAACCAAGTAGATGAAGCACAAAGGACATGTGTATTCATCTTCATCATCATCGTTGCATCAATCCATCCTCCCATTTTGATCCTTAGCATCTTCGTCGTCTTGGTCATGCATATCCAACCATCGAGATAGAAGGAATGGGTGGTTATGCAAGACATACAAACGCATATCCAGAAATGAAATGGAAGATATGAGCAATCATGCATATCCAACAATTGTTGGAATAGATGATATAAGCTAGAATAGGTTTAGTAGATCATGTATAGAACTGTTCATGTAGTTGCATTTGAAGTTGATTGTATTTTGTAGTCAGAAGTCAGAACTGCTTTTTCTAATGAAAGAACAATGAACTTGGTACTTCTCTTGAATGAACACTTTAACTTCGATACTTCTCTTGGTGGAAACACATTGTTCACTTGAGACTCGATTTTGAAGAAACAAGCTTACTTGACCATTTTCCATTTGACCAATCATGATGAACTTCAACATAGATAAACAATCGCAAAACAAACCAAACAGAGAAACACGCAAACCAAACAAAGACAAACAAAACTATCATAACATTAGCGAGGTTAGTGTTAGAAAACCAAAGAAAACAAAATTATACTGAGATAAAACTATACACAAAACTACAATATACATACTAAAAATGCAAAGTGTACACAAATCCTCCCCGAGGCCTATGCCTCCCGAAATTTTGCGTTAAGGGTTAAGCATACCAATATGGACCACAAGGTGTTGAAACCTTGGTCCATCAAAAGCCTTGTTAACAAATCGCCATATTATTATCGATTGAATTTTAACCACTTTTATCAAATGTTTGTCATATGCATCTCTTATAAAGTGGTGCTCGATTTCAATATGTTTTGTTCTCATGTGAAAAACTGGATTTTTGACAATGCATATGGTACTTTGATTATCAATAAAAATTGTTGTGTTCATGAAGTTATACCCATAATCCAACAATTGATTTTGTATCCAAAGAACCTGTCACGACAATTAGCGGCAACAACGTACTCGCTTCAAGAGATGAAGTAGCCACAATAGTTTGTTTCTTGCATTGCCAAGAAATCAATCTTTTCTAGGAATTGGCAACCTCTAGTGGTGGACCTCCTATCCAGATTAGCCCAGCATAGTCACTATCACTATATGCTTCCAACTTAAATGGACACTCTTTTGGGTACCAAAGGCCTATGAGGTTGACCTTTGTGGTACTTAAAGATCTTCTTAAACATTGAGATGGGAAGTAAGTGGAGTGACTTGATGGCGAGAACATACACTCACAACAAAAGTAATATCGGGTCTTGAAGTCATTAAATACATCAAAGAACCAATCATCGGCTGTATAAATGAACATTCACGGTGGATCCTTCATTGTTGGTCTTTAGTTTTGGAGCTTCATAAGGTGTAGTGGTCGCCCGACACTCTCCATACCAAATTTCTTCAAGATGTCCCTCACATATTTGTCTGGCCGATAAAAATACCATCGGGTTTCTGTGAACTTAGGGACCCAAAAGAAAGTCAACTCCCCATCGTGACCGATTTTCAATAAGGGTAATGAACTCTTTCAACACTTTGGAGATGTTTCATCTTTGGTCCTTAGAAAGAATACCCAACAAAATCTGCTATAACCATCGGTGATAACCAGACAAAAATACTTTTGATCAATGCTTCTAACTTGAGTTGGACCAAAAGATCCATATGAAGCGGTGAAGAGGTTCGAAATAATGCTCACAAGAAGAATGACTTTGTATGAGGCTTTGTGTTGCTTTCCTTTGTTGCAGCAACACAATTATGATCATTGGTGAAAACTTTGGAAGGAAGACCTTCAACAAGGCTCGGTTTAGAGAGCTTGTTTATGGTCTTGAAGTTCACATGAGCCATCCTCCTGTGCCATTTGGTAGACTCATCCAGGATGCTTTAGCCACCAAACAAGTTAATTCACCTTCGGTTTAACATTAGTTAAGTTGAATGTATAGAGATTGTGATTTGAGGAACTCTCAGAATTGAAGTTTCTTACGGGAGTTTGAAGTCTTTAGATAGCACAAGACATTCATCCTCGAGAAAATCTTGTGTTCTTGGTGTCAGATTTGTGAGGCGAGAACAAATTGAAGTGTTGGAGTTCCTTGACATAGTATACATTCTCAAAGTCCGGTTGAGGTGTTTTGATGGTCCCTTTCCGATAATTCTTCCATCACTTCCTCCAAAGGTCACATTGCCTCCTCCTTCAATGGGTACAAAGTTGTGCATCATATCTCGTTTCACGACATACTTCTTGAGTAACCACTATCAACTATGCCAACATCTTTATGCTTAAGAGGATGATCCTACAACAACAACAAAAATATCTGAGAAAATTAGTACATTATTGAGGCTCAAGTCATTCTTGACTTGAACACCTTATGGATCATATGAGTGATGCCATGCAGATGTATAAGATCCACTATTGTTCTTGGGTTTCCATTGAAATTTGGGTCCCTTTGTATTATAAGAACAACTCTTGAGGACTTGACGAGTATCCTATACCCTTTCCCGGCATTCATAGAGTCAACATATCCGGGCCAATAACCATTATTAAAATATGAACTTGTGGGTTGAACAAATGGTCTAGCATTGAGCTTCTCCAATAAGAAGGAGAATTGGTATAAGTTGCTTGTGGAACATAAGGTGGTATACTATTAACATTATTCCACATTGGTCTAGATTTCCTAGAATCATCACACCTACCCATCCTTTGCATAATAATTTTGTTAAAACAATTCTTTTCATGGTTTTGGTTTGAATATACGCTTGTAATAGAACATCTTTTGGTTTGAATAAATCTTCTAAACCTCTTGATATCCATGGACAACATGGCCACCGCCATTTCAAACTTCATCTCTTCCATCTCGGTGGGTCCACCGATCGAAATCCTCATAGGCAAGTTCTTGCTTAGGATCATAATCGGCAAATAAGGATCCAAGCACATCTTCCATTATACTACTAGATTTAGAGTGAGAGCTTGTTGAAGGAGTAGTATAAGATGATGATGAGTAAGTTGGACTTGGACCATAACTCATCTTTGGGGTGGAGGCTCTAAAAATCTTTGTGTGACTAGCGGTAGATGATGAGCGAAAAGGACTTCTCACATCATGTTCAAGAGCTTTAAGTTTGTTATACTGACTCATCAAAAGTAAGCATATCCGGACCACCTTTAGCTTTTAAAGCAATGCTCACTTGTAGCCGGGATGGAGTAAAGACCTCAAGAACTTAGAATTACAATCATCATTATCGGCTTTGCTGCGGTGATTTAATCGACTTAAAATCTTGTGAAACTTGTCATAGCCCTTGTGAATTCGTTCTCTTCGAGATTTGAAAATCTTGAACTGTTGTCTCAAGATCGACTTTTTCATTCTCCTAGACTCCTCATTCCCACGAACTTCGCCTTGATTGCTAACCATATGTCCTTTGCATCATTTATGAAGTGAAAATTACTCAAGTGATCCTCGGGAATAGCTTGAAGAAGAATTGTCCTAACTTTGGTTTCTCTCGACCGCACAAGATTTCTTGACAAATTTGGGAGGAACAAAATAAGATTGCCATCGACATCATTGGTAGTTCTCTTGTTGTTTCCTTCCTAACTATCTCCCATAGATTCCAATCAATGTTGGAGATCGGTTTTGCATCTTCATCGCCCAAAGATCATATTCCTCCCTTTACGATAAGGAAATATAGCATTCTTGTTCGAGAGACTTAGTTGTTGCATTTGTGTGAGTTTTGGTTGTTGGTGATTTCGATATCAACGTTTGATCCGTGCATGGTGATTTTTGTTTTGGTTGTAAGGGTGTTTAGAAAACACGTTCTTAGTATCGTAGAGACTCTCATGAGGCTCGATACCACTTGTTAAAACTAGATGATCTTGATAGATCTTGAGCTTCAGAGATCGTTAGTATTGCTTATGTAATCACAAACAAACTAAAGAAAATCTCTAGAACTTGTATTCTTTAGCGGAATATAAACACAAGTATAAAGCACATATAACTAAGAACTCTTTGATTCTCTATGGATCGTTATATTAAAAACTTGTAAGCCTCCGGTCCATAATTCATTCTATTGTTCCTTTTATAGACAAGGAACCCTAACTTGTTTACAAAGAAACGTAAAACTAAATAAGATATACACAATCACTTCCTAATAAAGCTCATGTATATCCTAACAACTATAGAATATACTGAATACTATCTCATGAAACAACTAATAACTATATAACTTGGCATGATTATGTCTTGGTGAGAATCCATTATACTTCAATGAGAATTCGGTCGCGATAACTCAAAGATAATCCATACTTCACATAATTCCCAACACTTTGGCATTGTAGACTTGCTCACATAGGCAGAAACGCATGCAAAAGCTGCAACATGATGGGCTTTTGCAAGACATCAATGATGAATCATTTGATAAATGCGAATCTTGTATATTTGGGAAGATGACCAAGAAACCTTTATAAATAGTTTAGAAAGGGCTTCGATCTTCTTGGTGTGATACATCTTGACGTATGTGGACCACTAAGACATGTGTCAAGTAAGGGTGCTAGCTACTTCTTAACCTTCTTGATGATTTCGGTCGTTATGGTTATGTTTATTTACTTAAACATAAACATGAAGTCTTTGAAACATTTAAGGTTTTAAGAGTGAAGTAGAATCGCAACTAGGAAAGAAGATTAAAGCTCTTTGATCCGATAGAGGTGGTGAATATTTAAGCCAAGAGTTTAAAGATTATCTAGTGAGTGTGGTATCGTCCAAAGAACTCACATCTCCATATACTCCACAACAAAATGGTGTATCCGAGAGAAGAAATCGTACATTGTTAGACATGGTGCGATCAATGTTTAATCTTACAACTCTTCCTTTATCCTTTTGGGATTATGCTTAGAAACCGTTGTTCGCATATTGAATATGATTCCAACTAAGAAGGTTGATAAGACTCCTTATGACGTGTGGTATGGAAAGCTCCCAACTTGTCTTACTTAAAGGTGCAGGGTTGTGAGGCGTTTGTTAAACGCGACTCTGGCGATAAGCTACAACAAAGATCTGTGGATCGGTTACTACTTTTACTTTCCTATACAATGGGTGAAAAGAATCTCCAATGGGCCTTCCTCGGTATACAATGGGTAAAGACGGTGTTGCACTAAACTAAGAAGCTAACTAAATAACTTAGTAAATAACGTAATGTCTACGAGCTAACTTATGCTAGATAGAGTTTGGGGTGACCGATACTTCTTTATGGTATTTTCTAATTCCTAACAATCTCCCCAAGGAGGTCACCCCATGTTTTACATTTTGAATCCAAGCATTCTAATTAATCTTGATCTTGAGCTCATGAGACTTTTCTTCATCAAAGTATTCAAACTATGTGCATCGTGTTGATTTCATCATTGTTCAACTATGATGTATGTTTCGTGGAGGTTGTTGGTGATCCACCATGATGACCTTTTGAGCATTACTAGAGATCATCGGCCACAACAAATCTCGGCATCACCCATTGTTGTGTTGCGGCATATGATATTGTGACACATTGGACCGACATGCTCACATTACGGATCATGATATCTTCTTATCGAGTAGCGGAGATTTCGTTGATTCATGATATTGGCGGCAGTAGCGAAGCATGGAGTGAAAATATCGAGTCATTGATGCACTTATCATGATTTCTTGAGAAATGAATGTATTGTATGAGCATGCGGCTATGGATTGACCGCTTCATTACGATCACCCAAGCGTCGGGTGTACTGCATACAACGATTAGCAATAAAGCGCGCGAAAGTGTCTTTGATCACTTCGTTGAATTGAGGTACACGGCCCACGGTTCCCGTTGATCGATACAAATCTTGCTGTGATCGGTATAATTCGAAGAATTTCCTTGACAGGGTTTCGCAATTGCTCTAGATGTTCTCAAACCGAACGTCTCAAAGAAGACAACACGGAGTGAGTGAACCGGTGAATAGAAATTCACCGATTGATGAAAAGAGATTTGAAAAACAATCGTGTATTGCTTAATAGAAATTGTTTTGCAATACAACGAAGGTTTTAATGAAAACCATTATCAATCATAAAACACCTTTTGATTTGAAATATTCGAACACGGTCGATGTGCTAAAGAAAAGAGTTTTTAAGCACAACGACCGGTTTTCAAAGGTATCCGTCAATCCATAACTCGAACCGAGATTGATTCAAAAGATTAAATCGCCCATTGTTTCATTCGGTTGTCACATGGTTGATCTATTTGATAGATCTCACATGCCACCCACCATGAGCTTGTTTGATGTTGGCTCGAAGGCTTTCCATCTTCATTGTGAATATGTTTTCATATTACTCGGATGTTCGGCAATACCACAAGGATAATCGTAGGACTCGAGATATAATCTCTCTTTCCACATTGTGTGAAGCAGAGTCTTCATTGAAAGTGTCCTAATGAGATTTATGGATGATCTCGTGGCTCTAGACTCAATTTGTGCATATTTGGATCTGTATCGGAGACTAGGGAGAGGTCTCCTTCTTCAATATCAACAATCTCTAAGAGAGTCGATAGATAATGTCGGTTCCCGTGAGAATGAAACAAGTCCTTTTAAGAGGAACTTGAGTGGTTTGGGAAGTTGAAGTGCGGTCGTCCTTTGGGTCCATGACGTCTTGTCTTCAATACCGGTGTTACCTTGGTAACCACCGGTAGCAAATGAATTGAACCGGTTTACGCCCTAAGGTTGAATAATTGGAGGGCTATTTGTTTTCACCATTTTCTCATTCAATTCTTTTCATTCTTCAACCCCTTGATTGCTTACCGAGACTTCATAGCAAGAACCTTGTTGGGTTTATTCGATGCTTGCTGCATCTCGATCCGCACTCTTCCCATATCTCATTTTCTCCTTTTATCATCATACCTAAGGACTTCTACACTAACTAGTGGATTGTCCTGGTAGATCCCTCCGGTTCTAGCGGATCATGGGAACAAATACCTAACCTTATCATCCTTATATCACCATACATAAAGTAAAGTTGGTCGGTCTATTTGGTATTGTTCATCGCCATTGGAACCAATTGAAAACTATTTGAAAATCAATCCGGATACTTATGATATATTATCAAAGCATTTTGTACTGAATTGTTTTTGATATTTTTAGAACAAGAGCTCCCCTCAACATGTACATCAAGTGTTTGAAATCGTTTTGCACATGGAGGCAAGAGAAAGAGTTAACTTCTTTGAATTCCATTTTCTAAAGATATCAACATCACTTCCTAATCAAATCAAGTAGATAAGGCATTTTAGGGAAGGATGAGGTTTTCATAAGTTTGCTCCCCTCAATATGTGCCTTGAGGTATGAAAGAGTTTTGCACATACAAGAGGAAGTTCTTTGAAGTGCGACCATGATCATCAAACATTTAGAAACCATTTAGCACACAATCAAGGTACCTTAAAAACATGGAAAACTATGTACCTTGAGGGCTTGAGTTTGTTTTGTTTGAAATGCTCCCTTTAATATATGCTTGAGATTCGAAAAATGTTTGGCACATATTAGAGAGCGTTATGCACTTAAAATGATCATCTTTTAACATCTTTCATATTTATATCACATTTTCTCCCCGATCAAAATTTTAAATCCTTTGAGATTTTGGATCTCAAGTGATTTAAATATGTATGTGACAAAGTATTTGTTGGAGAAAATGTGTCCAATTTTATATGATCGGGAGTGGACAACATCAAGTTCCCTTTTTAGAAACAAGGGACACCACAAGACATAACCTAACACTATTACATGCATTATAGTTGTTCATAGTTTGTACACCACATTTTACACAAAATTAATACAAAATAGAAACTACTTCGGAAGATGTCTTCATTCGGTTCTTTGAAGAAGTTTATAATGACCATCACGAAGTCTACCACCAACAAAACTTTCAAGGTGCGGAAGATCCTTGAGTCTTGAGTCTTCGCTGATTGCGACAATGAAATCTTCACACCGCTTTAAGTCATCCTTAGTCCGAATGTAGTCTTTACCCGGTTTCGGATCAACTTTAATTTCTTTCACTCTAGAGTCTAGTTCTTCTTCAACCAATTTGAGAGTTCCATCCTTTGAATTTGTAGAGCTCACATAGTCTCATAAGCATGCGAGTCCGTGTCTGTCGGTGAAGATGGCGGCTCTAGGGGTGTCAAGGACTCTGTATTCGCGATGAAATTCATGCCTGTTGCATTCCATTGTGGACTTGTAAGGTTGATCTGGTTTGGTAGCTTTCCATTCCAAGTGAAAGTCCTCAACCCTTTTCGAATGACTAAGCCCTCATCCAAAGGTTGTGTGAGAGAGGGCTTTTTCTCACGGACGAGCAAGTGCTCAAGGTGTCCTTGGAGATTCAAGAGATAGAGATCTTTGAAATCATTTGGCGTGAGATGTTTGAAGTCGTTTTCTTCAATAGTATACTCTTTCAAGTCCGCTCTTTTAAGAACTATCTTCTTCAAATACTCATAGCCATAGATTGGGAAGATCTCTACATGAACAACACTTAAGATTTGCGACTTGGATCGAACATCTTTGCGTCTTTTATCGACACCATGTATTTCGATGTAGAAGTTCTTCTTTTGTACCACCAAGTGAGAAATACCATATGAAGTCGCAATGTCATACTTTTGTTCTTTGACAACCCGATTTGATCGGGAACCATCTGTTCAAGTCCCCGATCGAGTAGGTTGCAACTTTCATTTTAGAGATCGAAAGAGTGGTCTTCTTTCGTAGAGCAGGCACTGAGATAATCCAAGTCATGATTGAAGAAGAATTCAGCTGAATGGTCATCGTCGGGTTCACCGCCTAGAGGAAGAGGCTTGTTCACATTGAAATAGCGGATATGCTCATTGACTTGATCATTCAAACATCTTATGGCATTCTTCCATCCGGTATTGGAGTTGGTTGATATCGAGTGAAAAACTTTAACAATTTCATAAGCTTGTCCTTCAAGATCTCTTGGAGTGATGGATGAGATACTCTTCCGTTCACAATACCACCTAATGAAGCTTCCCATATCACCGGTGAAGTGCGAAGAGAGTCTTCAGCAGAACTTCATAATCATTGGTAATAGTTGATACCCAATTGTTGTCGGGAATAATTGTTTGAGACTGGGATGGACCATGAAGGTTACGGGTAAGAGGTCTCTCATCAATAATACAACTTTGAATTGTATCCATTGAAGGTGCAACTCGGGATGTGCTAGTGCTTTTTCACGCCAAGTATGCATCAAACCAATCTTCTTCGATGGCTTAGGAATATGCTTGGTGGATCGTCATCTTCATCGATTCGACTCGCCATGACATACGATTCTTCATGAACCATTTGATCCTCGTGAATTGAAGAGATTGTAGGTGTGAACCTTGAATCAACCGTCATCCGAGCAGCATGATTTCTTCCGAGTTCCTCTTCTCCGGTAGGACTAGATTGATTGGAAGGTTCGGTGGTGATGATGGTGGATGTGGTGGAGGTGTAGAGGTTGTCTTAGAAGATCCACTAGCTCTAGAAGTTCCAGCACCCCAGTTGGAGGTGGAGGTGGAGGAGGATCTTTAGGACCTTTACACAATGTTTCCAACACTATGGTCCTTCTTTTCTTCTTTGCTTCTCTTTCTCCAATGTCTAACAAAAGCTGTTCATGATTGTCGTGCTTAATTGATTCTTGAGAGCCTCGTATAGCTTCTTATGGACCTCATGTTTATGCTCGTTAGCCTCATACATCTTATCCGAAAGAACATCTCTCATATACGCAATAGGTAGATCTTTGAATCGTCTAGCGGTGGAGCTTCCATTGCCCATTCCACCGCATCCTTAACCGCCTTCAATGGCGTCGCAACCCTTCATCAAAGTTGAGGTGTTCCAACCTATAGACACGATCCACAAGGGCATCAGCAGTTTGGTGGTTGTCTTTCAAGAGCTTCAATTCTTTTCTTTGCTTTGTCGAGCGGTTGATCCGAAGTAAGTATTTGAGGTGGTGAAGTGGTGGAGTTTCCATATCGACAATTGTAACCACGGTTCAAGGGATGGAGCGAGTTTGGGAGGTGGTTGAGGTGCCATTGTAAGTGAAGATCTTGACATAGGTGGAGCGGTAGATGTGTCTTCTTGAATATTGACATTAAACATGGATTGTGCATCCTCTTTATCATTATCTTGCTTAGAGGCCTCGGTATCTATGGGTTTGTCATTTAAGAATTGATCTCGAAAGTGAAGTCGTATCTAGGTTCTTTAGTGAAGATAGAGAACCGGTAGATAGATTTGGTTCTTCCATGTGCATGGTCTCATCGGATCTTGACTCAAGATTCTCTGTGAGTCTTTATGCACCAAGCCATCAACATTCGATCGGTGAGTAACACTTGATGCAGGAGGTTCTTTTAATGTTTGAGCACTTTTCCAACCCAGATTGTTCCTTAGGTGAAGAGGATTCGGTTCTTCTCTTGATTCATATTGATTGGTGGTTCTTAATGGGAAGATGAGATTGTTAGAAGCATTTGAGCGGCTTGTTCGATATCAACACTAACCATCCCTTTTCCTTTGTCTTGTGTTATTGGGGTTGTTTGTCGTGGCAATTGATCGGGTTCTCTTAACACTACTCCTCCAACTGGCGCTCTCACATTATGACTTTCTAGGCTTTCTTTGGATTCCAAGTTGCGAGCGACATCATCTTCATCGATCAACCTCATATTACCCTTGAAACCTCGGTTTCCTCAACATTATCCTTTTCCACTTTCTTCTTCGTTCCTTTCGCTTCTTGGATGTGGAGTCGAATGTTGTGACCTTTCACGTCTCTTTTTAGGAAAGAGGCATAAGGCGCTTGTGATCTGAGGTGGACTTGGGGGCATTGGGTTGTGGAGGAGTGGGTGTGACATTGTCGAAGATCCGCAACTCTTTTCTTGTCTTGTTTGAAGTAATCCGTCTTCTTGATATCGTTCGTGAGTAGAATATCGAGAATTGGCAATCAAAGATTTCTTTATCCATACCTCTAGGAACATATTTAAGATTTCCCAAAACAAATTCATCTTACGCATTATGTAGAGTGATTCTATCACAGGGTTGAAGTTGTGAGTGCATTGCAAGTCTTGGATAACAAGCTTTGAAAATCGATGCTAGGAATCACAAGTTTGTTAAGTTTCTTTCGACCACGAGCTTTATTATGAAAGTTTGTTCTATCGATATGAATGTGTTCATTGATAATGAAAATTCTTCCCAAATCCGATCGAGACATTCACATTTACCCCATTGACGATACCCATAGGATTTGCAAGATGGGAATTCTCACTTTATCGAACCACGATGTTTTGCGGATAAGCACAAGTTGAGAACTGTTGTCATTGCTCTCGGGGTTGATACATGTGTCCGTAATGATATCGAAGCCCTTGTAATGCTAGTCGATATCCCAAACCAATTAGAAAGACAATTAGATCGTCGGCACCGGTGGAGGTTCGGATCGTATATTGGAGTTCTGAGGGTGATTCCTAGAGCCTTGCTAAGAATGTCGAATCTATCACAAATTCCCTATCATCCGGTTTGCGGGAGTATTTAGTGTGATTTTATCCCATTGAATGGTGTTCCAGAATTGTTGTATGTAAATAGTGGGAATTGTGCATTGCTTGGTAATGGCACCAAAGAAGTTTGTGTTCTTGAGGATATCAATAGACACTTTGAGGATAGGATTTTGTTGCAACTTTTGTAGGTCCAAATAACAGTTACTTTTTCCAATTTTTGCCCATTGACTTTTAGGAAGGATTTCGTCATCTGAAAGGACTTTGGGTGGAGCAGAAGATGCAATGTTCTCAGCAGAAGTTGTGTTTGCCATTGAAGATCTAAATGAGAAATACAACCAACAACAATGATTGGGAACATGTTAGATTGTAAATGGTTAGTTAGACATCATTGAATACACCCTTATGTAATAAACACACAAACTTAGAAGCTTAGACAGGGTTCCCATAGGCATATAGAGATAGAATGAGTGGCATTAGCGAGACATTAAGGATAAAGACTCCATTTGATACAGTTTTCACGAGACGATTTGTTTTGGAATTAAAAGGTTAAAACGCACATTTGCAAAGAAATAATGTCATGAAACAAGATACAAATGTAGAAGTGATATAGCAGATTGTATGAAACAAGTTGTAACATTAAGTTGCCACAAGGGAGTCCAAGTACAACTTGCTTAAACAGAAATGATATAGCAGGTCACAAAGAGTAAGTTGTCAATATAAGTTGCTACAGGAAATCCTGAATCAAGATTGTAAGCATGAGATTATCCTAGCAAGTTGTCTTAAAACATTTTAATAACCCTAGTCGCCGTATGAAAAATAAACCAAATAAGTCGCTAGTCATGAATGCACAAGTCGCTAACCAAGGCTAAGTCGCTACATGAAAGCATACTATGTCGCTAACTTGTAAAGACAAGTCGCCATCAATAGTGTCACAACCAAGTCACTGCAAATCAGTTTACTAAGTCGCTACAATTGCTGAGTCGCTAACTTGTAAAGACAAGTCGCCATCAACAGTAACACAGCCAAGTCGCTACAAATCGGTTCACTAAGTCGCTACCATTGCTAGGTCGCTAACTTGTAAAGACAAGTCGCCATCAACGATGATACTGACTAAGTCGCTACAAAAGTCGTTAATAATCGGTTCACTAAGTCGCCACACTTACTAAGTCGCTAACTTGAGCGAACTTAAAACAACAACTCGCCACGATGAATTTGTACACTAACTCGCTACCAAGAACATTACTAAGTCGCCATCAAGAACACATTATCGCATGACAGACAATCATCACCAACCGAGCAATCATTCACCACCATTACATGGGCACACTTATCGGGCAATATAGAGCGGTTACTACTAAACATTTAACACACTTCCAATCGACAAACACATCAAACTCAACACATACATCGACACCCTATTGACGGAATAATAAACAACCCATTAATACATTCCAATAACACCAAAAGACCATAATACACAAGACAAATGATTCCATAAGAGCACATTCATTAGCGAGACCTACGTGGGAATCAAGCGATGCGGATTAAATGCTCGGTGGGATATGTGTAAAGGTTATGTTAGTCAAGCATCTCGACATATAATTGAGAGCGAGAGAGTGAAAGAAGCAAATCATACCACTTCAAGTCGCTAGCTTGGACTAATTATCGAGAGAGAAAGAGAAAGTAAAGTATTTGAGATTTTGTAAAACAACGAAAGTGGTAAGTCGCTAGGGTATAGGGAGGATTAATCAAGATTACTAAGTTGACACATTTAGTCCACAGTAGTTTAGTGATTTGTGTAGCAACTCGCTATCAAAAGATTTTAATAAGTCGCTAATGTTTTTCAAAGCAAGTTGCTAACATAGTCATGGAAAGTTGCTATCTTATCATATTATGTATAGTAAACATTTATAATCCATGGACTTAACAGACTTATCAGATAGCATACTAACACAGATAAGCACACTATCACAATGATCACCATGAACCAAATAAACATTCAATACATGGGTACACAAAGATCACCACAAAGGCAAGACAAGACAACAACACACGCAAGCGAGCACACACCATAACTTGACCTTGAAGCGAGATATAAACAAGATATCTTGACAAAAAATCTCCCCTCAATCCATGTCAACAAAGACCATTGATTGACTTTAACCCACCGTTTTAAAATAAGAATATATTAGTTGTTCGAACTCCATCTATGATCCCGTATCATTTTTGAATGACATTTCTAGGATCGTAGATGTTATCGATAACAACGAATATATCCTTTATTAGATGGAAGAAAATGACTAAAATTATGAATTTAAAAGAATGAAATATTTAAAAAGTATTAAACAATTTTTTTTTAAAGTTGATTTGTACTCAGATTTAAAAGAGCGAGTCCTAATTCAAGATGAATAGGAGTCAAAGTAAGAGGTACATCAATTACGGCATGCTATAGCTCTAACCGAGCCATATTCATTTCGATGGAAACCAAGTCATGAGGTTCTGATTGAATTGAGCATTGTACACGAAAAGGCGAGAGCACATTGTACTAGAAGCACATGTAGAATTGCAAGCTGGATGGGTTAGTGACATAAATAATCTCACTATTGGATGTAACACAGTTTAATATAGACGTATCATTATTAGACATCCTTTTAGGCTCAATATACTTGAAGAGTTTTCTGTGGGCATCCACTTAAGGCAAGATCTAGGTATGTAAGTCCGTTTGGATTACGTGAACTTAAATAATCGCGGTAGGAATCCATTTGAAGCGACTACTAGTAGTTTTGTATGTGTGCACTTCCTGTTTTGACTATTTGTCCTTTTGTGATTAGTGTGTTTCTTAGGGATTGATCACCAAATGATGTTTCTTATGAGAACTAGTCATACTTCTAGTATTTTTGAACTTTGAGCTTTGAACATTTACAGGTTTTGAGATTCATCATATCGAACGATGCAATGAAGTGGTGGTTTTGTCAAAACAACATTCTCATCAACTTGGGAGGCAAGCCTAGATTTCGATGGTTTAATTCTTTCGGTTCTAAAGGCATTAGGTCGCTTAACTCTCATGCGTTTAGATTGGTTACGAGCAGTTGACTTTCCCAAAGTTGATGGTTTTGCAAACTTAGTATTCATCCTATTTCCAATAGATTTCCTAAGCTCATTTTTTAAAGCAACAATATTGAAGCTCTTATCCTGAATTTGGGCTTTGAGGTCATCAATGTCTTTCAACAAGATGTTAGATTGATTGATCAACTTGGAATTGGTCTCCTCCATGTTCTTTCTTAATGACTCATTTTCTCTTAATAGGTTGGACACACATAGAGTTAGTTCGGCATTTCTAGATTCAAGTGTATCACTCATCTCATGACAGTCATATTGTTGTACATCTGAGATAAGTGATTTCAGAGTGCATATGGTTGAATATTTGTCCTGAATCTGGGTTTTCAATTGATTAATTTCAAAAAATTCTTGAAATTCTGGAAATTCCTGATTAATACACGATTTTTTTGCATAAAAGCTTTCATCCTTTTGTTGTATTTCAATTTCCAATGAAATGCAATGTTTTCAAAATTGAGTATTTGTTTGAAAGTTCATCATATACCCTTTTTCAATCATGTCTTTAGCTTTAATAGTTTTAGATTCGAGGCTCAACCAAGATCGATTTCATAGTGTTATGTTCGAGTTAGAGTCGGTACATTAACATATGAATTACTATGATCGATTAAGTGTACCTCATCACCGAAACCTTTTCTAACTCGAATCTTTGAGATCATTACGAGTTGTCTTCATCCTCTTTTATTGCAAGCGAACTTCGCATTCGGTATCATTCATTGGTTCAATGGTCTATTGCATGACTGTCACAATCTTCCCATAGCATCACTTGACATTCATTCATTTCATTCGACTTGTCATTATCTTTAGCGACTTCCTTAATGTATATTTCCATATTGCCCATAAGTTGAATAAAGGTGTTTACGAACTCATGAATTTCCATTCCAGTGTGTTTCTTGAATGAGATTCGGTCAAGTCATCATCAAAATCGAGGAATATTCCCCACGATAAGTGGTGAAATTGATTGAGGATTACTTGAAGAGCGCATTAGATTCATCGGTTGAGAACTTTTCTTTGGTAATTTGAAACCTCGGTTGTCCTAAGTTTAGTAACACAGTTCTTGTCAACGTGGGAAAGTCTGACGAAGGATAGCAACGCTTGTTCGATCCATAGTTGTAGATAAAAGTAGTTTGAGATCTTGATGAAGTAGTTGAAAGGACTCAATGATGTATTCCATTTGCTTTGCATCATAGTACATTGACAGATGTGGTTCGTTGAGGTTTGACTCAGAAGGTGAGGAGTTTTGACCACACTTTGATGAATCAATCAAGGTTGGACATTCGGGAATGCAACCAATTTCATTGTTCAGTGAGGTATCATAGAGTTCAAGCACTTTAGAGATAAACGGGTTAGTGATGTAGGACATTGTGGGTGGAGGAGTATCTGCTGGATGAACGTCCTCGGCAACAGTGGAGATGATAGTAGGAATATTGGTAGACATGTTAACAGATTACACGGGATTTTATAGCTCTCTGATTAGACCGGGAAATAGATTCTTTCACGAGATTTTACTGAATCAAGAGAAAATCGTATTAAAACAAGAAATCACCCAAGTCGCTAGGAAACCTTGAACCAAGTCGCTAAGTGCCAAGTCGCTATTATCCCAAGTCGCTATATAACAACTCGCTATGATCCAAGTCGCTAGCAAAATTTTGACAGCAAGTTGCTAAGAACCAAGTCGCTAATTTGTCAAGTCGCTAAATAGCAACTCGCTAGGTACCAACTCGCTAACACCAAGTCGCTAACAATATAAAGTACAAGTCGCTAACTTACACCAAGTCGCTACTCGTAGTGGAGAATCCACTAAGTGTACTTTTGTCGGCTTGTCTCAATAGACAAGTCGCTAGGACCAAATCGCTACCAAATAACACACCAACTCGCTAACTTTTTATGAAGCAAGTCGCTATGATGAATATCACACGAGAACCAAGTCGCTAGTAAGAGAATCACCTAAACACCACTTTTCAATCCAAAACAACCCAACCACAATGATTCAAGCCTTCAAAGTCAAAACCTAAACACTTGTGATGATTCTAAACACAAAAGTACTATCAAAATCCAAACTTTAACACTAGAAATCAACCAAATGATGCAAAACCACTAAACTTTTCAAACTCAAAACCACCTAAAACCACTAGAAATCCAAAGATATGTAAGAGATGATCTAACTATGGCTCTTGATACCAATTGTAAGATATTGGATTTCACATACACATCAAAACATTAACACTTTAGGCGTATAGATGATTTTAGAGAGAGAAAGTGGGATATTCTAGAAAGAGAAACTTGTGGAATATTAGATTACCAAAAAACATCCAACCCTCTACCTTGCAAGGTAGAGGGTATTTATAGGTTACAAACTAAACGACCTCGACGACGGACTGTGAATCGGTATACAATGGGTAAAGACCGCCCTTCCTCCACGGTGTTGCACTAAACTAAGAAGCTAACTAAATAACTTAGTAAATAACGTAATGCTCTATGCGAGCTAACTTATGCTAGATAGAGTTTGATTCTTATAGGCGCATACTATGACTATGAGATATGGCAAATGGATGTAAATACTTCTAGATGAGGACATTATGCACTGAATTTTCTAATTCCTAACATTCCTTATGCTTCTGTAGGATCTATCATGTATCTTTGTGAGATGTACAAGGCCTAATGTGGTGTTTGCACGAATATCACCGATCGGTATCAATAGAACCCGTGTGAAACAATGGCAGTCGTTAAGAACATTCTTAAGTATCTAAGGCTACTAAAGAAATGTTTCAAGTGTATGGAGGAAATCCGGATGCATAACTTGATGTTACTGAGGTTTTTCGATCGTCATTCCAAACCGATAAAGATGATATGAAGTCTCGACGGGTTATGTCTTTGTCATTAATGGAGGAGCATTTGACCTGGAAGAGCAAGAAGCAAACAACGGTTGCGATGTCTATTACTGATGAGTACATAGTCGCTCGGAAGCTATGATGGAAGCTGTTTGGATGAGGAAATTCATTTCGGGACTCGGAGTAATGCCCTCAATCAATTACCTTTAAATGTGTATTGTGACAACTATCTTTGCAATAACATTTGCCAATGAGCCCTGAGTCATGAAGGCGCAGACATTTTCCTCGTCGATATCACTATGTTCGAGAACAAGTCAAAATAGGTGAAATCAATCTACTCAAAGTTCATACAGATGATAATCTAATGATCCCTTTACGAAGCCTTTGCCAAAAGAAAACTTATTGACCATCTTGATGGGATAGGACTTCGCTTAGCTAGTAGTTTCATGCGATCCGTGATTAGTATTTGGATAAAGTATGTTATGAACAAATATTACTTTAATGAAATAAAATAGTTGTTTATGTTTATTTTCATTTTCTTAATATTATATCCTATATTTGCATGTTTAATCCATGAATAACTTATGTTATTCTAAATAGTCCGTTGTTGATCAATGATGTGGGAATGTCATTGAATTAAGACAAATCTGAGTTTTGGTAGAATATACTTTTAAAGTATATTGATGCGTGGGACATACCAGATTCACATGATATTCAATGAATTGAATATAGGACTCATCCCAACTTTACATGATGATACTTTATGGATCTTTGTCATTAAGTATATCATGAAGTGTTTATCCTCGACTTGAGATACCGATAAGCGATATAAATTTAGTGCATTTGTGTAAGATAGTCTAACAATATCCGTGAATCGGTAGTTATAAGGGCTATTTTCGAAGTGTTACAAAGTTCATGAGTTATGTTTGTAGTCAAGAGAATTTGTTCCTTTGAATTTGTTTCAAAGCATAATACTATATTTGGGCCCTCGTAGGGTTGACAAGATGTTTGTATGGCCATACCCAAGATCTATCCGGAATATGTTCGATGATTTGGTAATCTTGTTCAATCAAATATAACGAGAAATGAATATTAACTTATGAAATGACTTGATCCATATTCATAGTTAATGTAGTATTAGTAACAAAAGGATAAGTAAAATGATGAATCATTAAATGGTTTTCCAGAGACCAAACTCGATTCGATCCGGGGCATTAGCGTGTTAAGCTAGACTAAACCAAATGTCATTACTATATTTAGTAATATCCAGTGGGAGCTGAAAGGTTTTATGGATATTTAAATATCGTATGTCCGGATTCGAACTCGAGACTTCGGATTGCACACATTACGTATGAGAGTTGATGTTAAATAATTAATATATATATATATATATATATATATATAATGTTATTATTATTAAATGTTTGTCACGAAATAAAACATAACGATAGTTAAGATTTAACGAGGTTTGGTTAACGATCGTTAAATGTAAACTATAGGGACTAGAATTGAAATTAGAAGTTGGGAAAGATCTAGAATCCTTTGGGATGATAGGCCGATCGGTTTGGGGCTTCCAAACCCAATCCCACTCAAACTTGGTCACCGGGTTAAGTTACCTATAAATACAAACCCATGTATTCATTCACAACAACCTTGGATCACCAATAAACCTAATTTCTTTTCTCCTCTCATCCGTCTTATGTTTGGCCGAATCGTACAACCCCTCCTCAAGGGATCGATTTTCCAAGCTCAAGAAACTAATGTTTGGTTTTATTTGTGATTCAAGAACCTAGCTTTTCACATCAAATCGCTAATAATGCGTGTGTACAAGAACGAAGGACAAGCGCACTTGTGTTTGTGATTTCCTTGGTGGTCGACTTCTTTGTGGGTCGACTTGGTGAAACCCTAAGTTAGGGTTTTGGGTTTTGTTACTTGTTCACTTTACCATTTGGTTCTGTTTTGCTAAAAGGTACGCGTTTCTTATTCGGTTAATTAATATACATATATTATTCATTATACTTCATTGCATGCTTTGATGATGTTTACTTGCTTTTGTAAACTGTTATGATTAGTAAAACCCAACAAAGAATACTTGTGTTATAATACATGCAATTGACTTGGTAATTTTATTGTACCATTAAGTTTTACTTTGTTGGTAAATAGGTAAGCCAAAGAGTAGATGGTTATCTTAAATATCTTAGATTTTCTTAAATCAAACAATGCCAATAGATTTTGATTCGTCTAGCAAATATCATGATGAGGCTAAACATGTAAATGATAGCCCTCAATATGATGGAATTGTCATTCATAGATCCGTAAGGATGTCTTAGATATTTAATATCTTTGAGAAATATGAGTTCTGTGATTTTGGTAAGCTGTTAATCATAATGATAAATTTAACAAATGTTGAATTGTGGTAAATCAATCATACTATGAATGTTGAGATGTGTCCATAAAGATAATCAACTATGACGATATTGTTTCTTCAAAGGATGGAAACCCTAGTGGTTTAAATCTTTATGTAGAAATCATATGGACAATATTGTACACGTATTTAATGTATGTCTAGTGATAATAATATTAATCATACTTAAGCAATTAACTATGATTGAATATTCTTCTCTAGATACATTAAATAGAAGTATAAAGATTATAATTGTCATACTTAGTTTCATTGATATGAAATTTTGACAATGAATATCAAAACTCTTTGTCGTGGAATCACTTTTGCGAGGACGACAAGTAATACAAAGTAGTTTCATGAATTCAAATAATCTTTGAATATGTACAGATCGCAACAATCCATGAATGGATATATGCATGCATCTAGGAGATGATTCTTATGTTTAGTATTAAATCCATGTTTTATTTAATAGTTAAAATAAGATTGCTCATAAGTAATCCCGATAGCTAGTGGGAGTGTTATTTTCGAAATCTTATATGTTGTATGGCAACTACATTCCACCTAAATTAAGATTTAGTTGGGAAGCGAAACTTCGTTTTAAGATTTGAAAATAAGACATACAACCTTGGAATATATGTTTATTACTATAAACATATGCGGTAAATAAATGAGTCTAAAAGAACATGATGAATACATATCTTTGACAAGATAGAATATGAATGAGATCTTAAAGTCTAACTTGAAGATTAATCATATACATCATGTTGTGAATAAGATTGTTGTGTCATGCTTGATTACAAGATGATTTGACAATATTGAAAGTTGTTAGTGTAATAAATATTTTAAAAGGAAATATGTTTGGATTTAGAATCACATTCCACGATGCGGAGATGCTCCTAGATTCTATGGGTGAAAATATGGCAATTGTTTCATAATTTTCATTGCCAACAAACTTGAGTTTTGGTAGGCACCAACATTACACTATAACTGCTCAAAGTTTACGGATGTTTAAAGAGCATATTGTTGTACACAATGATCTTGGTATAATTGAGATGAAACTCAATTCTAGTCATGGTATCCTTGATGATGACCATGTTGACTAATTATGTTCAACTAAGAGCATAGTTGCATTATACATTAAAGAACAAAGAATACTTTTAAACTTTAAAGTTTTGAAAGATGATTGTCATAAAAGGTGGTTCAGGTTGTCACGCACCTTATGGAATGATATGAAAATATCAAGATATGTGTAAACACATACAAGAAATTCACTTATTGAATTCTTGAAATAAGTATTCTCAAAATTCCAATAGATCAAAGTTAGTTGAAATTATGCCCTGTCAACAAGTATGATTATCATGACTTGAGGCAAAAATTCATTAACTAAGAATTATCATGCATTGATCTATTTAGTATTTGGATAAAGGATGTTAAACAATTATTATTTATAATGAATTAAAGTACTTTATACGTTTAATTTCATTTATAATATTGTGTCCTGTATTTGCATGTTTAAATCCTTGAATAACTTAAGTTATTCTAAATAATCCATTGTCGATCAATAAATTGGGAATGATATTGAATAAAGACAAATCTAAGTATTAGTTAGAATATACTTGAAAGTATATTGATGCGTAGCATGACTAATTTTCGATGATATTCAATGAATTGAATATAGGACTTATCCACCCACATGATGGTACTTTATGGATCTTAGTCATTAAGTACATCATGAATATTTATCCTCGACTTGAGATACCAAAGATATGTCATGGATGTAGTGCATTTACGTGAAGCAATCTACGCTATATGTAACTGGTAGTTATAAGGGTTGTTTTCGAAGTGTTGCGAAATTTATGAATTACGCTTGTAGTCAAAAGCAGATTTGTTTCCTTCAAATTTATTTGAAGTATAATACTACTTGGGCCCCTCGTAGGGTTGTTAATATGTTTGCATGGCCATGCCCAAGGTCTTCGGAATATGTTCGTAAGAATTGGTAATCTTGATCAATCATATAAAGCGAGAAATGAATAGTTAATTAAGAAATGAGTGAGATCCATATTCTTATTAACATGGAATTAGAAACGAAGGATGAATATGATGATGAATCATCAAAGTGATTTTCTCCGGAAAACCATACACGAGTTGTACACGGGCATTGGCGTGTTGCTAGACGCTAACCAATGTCATTACACGCTTTGTAAACATATCCAAGTGGGAGGCTGTTGGAATATGTATATATTTATAAAATCGTGCATGTCCGGATTCGAACTCATGACCACGGGATTGCACACATTACGAATGAGAATTAAAGTTAATAATTAATGTTAATTGATTACGATTAATTATTATACAAAACTCGACTAACGATCGTTAAGTATTTAACGAAATGACTAACGATCGTTAAATGTAATAGGAGAGAATATATGGTGAATATCTTAAAATGGAAAAGATTCGGGTTCCTTTTTCTCCCTATTGTGGCTGGCCAAAGAGGGCATTCCAAGCCCAAAACCCTAACTTGTTCCCTAAGATTTTCATTCACTATATATACAAAGGCTAGGGTTAACGTTATTTATAGCTTTTGTGCACACATTAACCTAAAGTTTCTTTGTCTTCTCTCTTGAAAAATCGCCAACATTCTTGTTAGGGTGTTTGGTTTTGTTTTTCTAAAACAACGTTTTGTAGATCTAGCAATCTTTTAATTCGTTTGTTAATTCGTGTGTACAAGAGCGTGGTTGTAAGACACTATTCTTACACCAATTGGTTTGAGTTATAAAACGGTAAGGTATAACTCGTTAAACCACTTTGTCACATCTATTGAAGAGATCTACCAATTGCAAGAGGTACGTTACGCATCTATTAGTTAATTATTTATTTGTTATGATCCTAAGTCTTCCATTGTGTACTGTGGTGTCTACATGTTTTAATGTATGTCATATATCATAATCTCAACGATCTATATCTATGTATTTAACACATATGGGTAGATATTGTTAGACAATGTAAACTCAGAGGTTATAATGTTTATTGAGTCACAATATATAGATGTTACATGATTGAAAACCCTAAACCCACAAACGAGCTTGAGCTTACTTATCATCCAATAGATATATTATGATGGATCTAAACACACACCTTGTGTTAGTGATACTTTGAATTATATTAATAAGCACGCGGAATATACTTAGTAATACTTAGAAAATGGTTTATATGATGTAATGTAAGTGAAAAGAATAACACAAAGCTTCAAGATTATTAAGAAATAATACGAGTAATCTTGCTTATCACTAAGGTTACACCTTGAAGCTTATATGAATAAAAACGCACTCTAAGCAATGACCTAGGATCTCCTTTTATAGCACAAGGAGTTCTTTACAAGATAAGTATAATCCTAGCAATATAGAATATACATAAGATCTTTTCTATACTTATCAATGCACGATACATAACAATTATCCTAACAAGTAGTGGTAATATTGTCTCGACGGTGGTAATGAGTTTACATCGCTAGTGTAATCTTTAGCAATGCTAACCACAAGCATATCGATGGTAATCGTTATTTTATTCCCAACAATCCTCCCTAAACTTATGATTTCTCTGCAAATCAATAAGTTTCTTCAATCTGTATCTTACGTAAGGATTTGGGAATTCTTTCAAACACTTCTCTTTTCTTTAAATCTCGAATAGCTCTTGAACATTGATCTTGAAGCCTAAGTAACAATGCTCGATCTTCTCATTATCTTCATGAACTCTTATTGTTGAACACAACATCACCGTGAGAGTTCCATTTCTGAGTAGGTATTCTTTCTCAAGAAACATGAATGCATCCACTCCATCTCGTTGTAGAAACATGATGAACTTCACATGAGTCATAGTAAAACCATTTACTACCGGGACATGAACATGCAAATTTCCAAAAATCATCATGAGCATCTCGGTTCATAGAGCCTTCTTAGATTAATCCATAATTGCATTTCCTTCCTATCTTTAAGATCTTGACATCAAACCTTTCTTGAACTAATCTCCACAATGTATCAAGATCATCTTTGTCACATGCTTTGATAAGTTCTTCAAACTAAATATGTAACACCCCAATTTCGTGATACGCAGTGAATTCAAGTTGTGTGTTACTTCATGGCTCAACAGTTATAATAATAGAAAACGAACTCTAATTGTGTCGTTTTAAAAGATTTATCATTCGATTTATATAAATATCGAGTTTACAAAATGAGGTCCCAGTGGTTTTACAATTTATTAAATAAGTTTTCGAATGATAATATAGCCTTCTTGAGTATCCGTGTCCTTCGTGCCATCCTCGTATATTATGAACACGAGATAAACATGCTAAAAGTGTCAACACAAAGGTTGGTGAGTTCATAGAGTTTATAGATAAAGCAGTTGAGTTCAATAGTTTCGAGTTTGAGCGATTATTGTAATAAATACAAATATTGATAAAATAAGTAGTGGGCTACGTTGTTATGCACCCATAGTCGTTTGTTTAGTAATCATTTGAACACAAGTTTCAAGGTTGGGCCACGTTGTTGCACCCATAAATTCGATAGTTGCAACATTAGTATCATTGCAACACAATATATATATTGCCTTAAGTCTCATGAGCGCAAACCTTAACCTGACGCGTCATAAAATGACGTAAGTTACAAACATCATAATAATGATATGAGCAACAATGCCCTACGGTAGGAGTTTGCCATTCTCTAGTATTCTCAATAAAGTGCATTTGGTTACCTATCCCGCTAACACAAATGGGCGTCAACCGCCAATAGATCTATTCACTATATTCGCGTTCACTCGCAAGTGATTAATGGTTCATGATATGAGGGACTTTTAGTGGCAATAGTGTATAACTTAGGCAATAACTATCGAGGATTGCATACCGATAGTAATTGTGTTCGAGTTTGTAGCAAACGATAAAGTGTGATTATGAACTCATAGTAGTATGTAAAAGCTTTAGAGTACTTGTGAAAGTAAAACGAGTAGTTAAGCATGTATCTCCCCAAAGCAGTTTAAAAACAAGTAAAGGTAGGGCCATGAACTCACAAGAATATGTAAAAGTTTTAGAGTACTTATAAAAGTGAAAGCAATTAGTTGAGCATGTATCTCCCCAAAGCATTAATAAACAAGTATAAAAGCGGCTACGAACTCACGGTAATTCGTGAAGAGTTTAAAATAAATGTAAAAATATCAAGCAATATTTGAGCATGTATCTCCCCAAAGCATTCAAAATAAGGAAAAGAGGGCTATGACTCACCTTGATGTTCTGATGAGTCCGGATGGAAAACAAATTAAGTAAAGTTGATAAACTGCTCCGACTCGTGACACGAGTTAGTATGTCATGTTTTTAGTATTCGTGTTCAAGTTTATGTGATGATAATGCTCTTTATATACATGAAGTCTCTTCAAAATTTAATAATACTTATCGTACTTATTTTCATGGCTCGAATGATTGTTAGTAAATTTTTATAGAAATCCAAGTTATTAGATATTTTATGTTAACATTAAACTCTATGCATTAAGGACTTGTACTTATGCTTGAAAGACTTGTACATTAGTATTTTGAAAATATATCATGTACATAAAATCATAGAGTTATATATTAGGGCTTGTAACGGAATTAAAGTATAGCTAGGTTACGTGCTTTAATGACTTGTACTCTAGGTATAAAATGTTGTACTTCAGGAATTATGATTTAGTTGTGTAAAATCATAGCTAAAATAAATTAGGGCTTCGTGAAAACTCTAATAAATGGCTAACATTTAGTTCGAAAGTTTAATAAGTATGTTAACGAAATAACGTAAAGTGGTAAATAAAAGTTGAAAACCTTTATTGTTTTACATATAAAGATGTTTATGTTTAATAAAGATGTGAGTTCATCACATTGGCTAGTTTTTGTGATCAAATAAAAGAATATTGTTTCTTAAAAAAAAAATTGGACGTAGAAAATGGACATGTATTCTTTCGTTGGAATATTATATTAGTTTAATACGAGGTGAAATTTACCGGTGGTTACAGAATAAATGATGAAGTTTCACCACCTAGCCTTGTAATCTTCCATGTTGGAGCAAAATTGCTAGCAGTGTATACTTCCCAATCAATGATAGGATGTCGACTTGCGGTGGTTCAGATAAAATCTTCTTCATTCGTGATCATTCCGATCGGTTATTCTTGATGAATTTCTCGATTTGAACTTCTTGTTCTTCAAACAAACTTTGTCTTCTTAAATGTCCGAGATTCACTATCTTTGGCCTTTCTCTTGAATTAGGATACCTTCTTGCTTCTTCTTCGAATCCATTGGAATAAAATCTTTATCTTGTCTTTGAACTCTGTAGTAGATACTTTCAACTTTATCATCAGCATTCCTTTGAATTGATGTCTTTTCCGACCACCAACATTGCAATAATAAGTCTTCATGTATGAGATAACTTGTGCCTTGGTTTGTTTCCTTGGTTTCTTTTGACCCTTCTCGATTGAACCAATTACATCTTGAAGTGCTTGATTATTCTTCATTTGAATGAAGTCCTTTAACCGAGTAGTTCTTTGTTCTTCGATTAAAGACTTATCTGCTATAAGGTCAATTGCTTTCTTTTTATCATCGATCATTAGCAATCAAGAAATCAATCTCTTGATCCGTAGGTACATAGCTAAATTCGGAGTCTTTTCTAAGTATTGTAGGTAGAACGTTGGTAGCTGGATCTTGATGGTTTCCATTCTGTCTAGTCTTTTAGACTCCATAAAACTAGCAATCTCCAGTTCATCAAGCTTGTTCTTTGTTGTAACTTCATCTTCATTAATCTTTCTAGCAACTTCAAACATCATGAGCAATCGAGCTTGTTCTTGCTTTGAAATCTTTCTTCTTGTTTGCTCGTGCTCGCAAAACTTCTTTTCCTTTCATCCGCTTGATTTCTTCCTCTGCGGTGGTAATATTTTGATCGGCGGTGGTAATATCTTCTCGATGGGAATGAAATCGATGGTTACTTGCTCTAGTTCTTTGTTGAGGAGCTTCTTGAGTATCGCTTCCTCGGTTGCTTTACTTGAAACACCTTCATCTCCAAAATCAATTATCCTCCCTTGGTTTCAAAGATCTGTTTTCCTCCCTGTTTTGGAGAATTTCCCAATCAGTATGAAAATCTTCGAATCACCATTATTAGGTGAGGATGGAGATGATATCACTAGCCTTGCGCTTTTCCTTTGCTTTAACCCCGCAAATCTTCCTTCAAGGTCTCGAATCTCTTTTTGTAAGTGTATAACATCCTTGGCATATTGCTCATTTAGTTGAGCCAAGTCTTTCTCCGAGATTCAACCCGCTTAGCTAATTTGGTACAAAGGTCCATCAAATCCATTTGTTGCCCAACGCCTCAACACTTCCAACCTGTGTGACCTATGGGAGAGGTGAATCATAGGGCATTGGCTCGATTCCTCCCTAGTTGGACTAGGTTGAAGTCTCGAAACCACCACCGCTTGTGCCTAAACCAAAAGGATCGGTACATGCTATGTTGTAATGGGAGGAGTTGGCTATTTATGCCTCCTCTCATAGGTGTGAAATCGGTGAGTATAATCAATGTTTGGAGCAGTGATTATTGGTGAGTTTTGTACATGTGAAATCTTTGAAAGCATTCTAGGAAAAAGAGGTGTAATAATCCTATTGCCATCTTTGTTCATGTTTTGAAAAACTTTAGGCTTAAGGCAACGGATTTTATAAACTCTTGTATGGGGTTGCGGTTGAAAATCATTTAACACCGCTTGCACAAACCTTGGATACATCAAAATTTTGTTGAACTCTTTACATTGCCTTGCATAGTTGTAAAATATAGTTTGACCAATTAAAATCCTATCGATGGGGTAGACAAACCAAAAGGTAAGCCATTGTTGAACTGAATTATTCATAAGATGTTTTCTTAGGACTTAAGAAATGTAAAGAGTATGTATCAAAATCTCCAATGAGGATGTAAACCACTATTTTTGAAAGTAGCCTTTTGTCGGTGGTATTATACCCCATGGATGAAAGATGTGTATGAATTTCGGCATTGGTAATGTGATGATACCATTGAGATCATCCATTGGAGAATTCTCCTCAAGGATGCCTCGGTAACATCAATAGTTACCCCATCCACAAGAGCTCAAGAGCATCCACTATTTCATGTGTATCTCTATTTTCAATTGTTATGGATCAATGAAGTCCAAAACTGCTTGATTTGAGAGATATAGATTGTGGGATTAAGAAGTAAAGCATACCTCACATGAGTAGTATTTAGAAAGTCCACAATCTGATGAAAAACAGGGCCACTCTTCTCGTTTGACTTTTTCAAGTAGGCCACTTGGTTGTGCTCATCTGCAAAGGTGATAGGTGCCATAGAATCTTTTGATGAAAAATATATTGTGTCAGTATGAATTGTATAAAGAACTCACCAATTGAGAGAGAAAGATATATAGAGGTAGGGTTTAAGAGTTTTGCGCAAGAAAATTATCTAAGGAAAAGATTTATCTTAAGAGGATAAATATCAATTAGGAAAGTAGATAATCTTAAAAATTTACCCTATATATATGGAAAGTAATTTCTCTTCAACGGCTAGTAAAAATTAGTTCTTGACACAACAGTTGTAACGGCTAGATCGATAGTGGTAAAAATAACATCATCGCTGGAAGCTGTGAACTAGCAAAGTGGTAATTTTAACAAAAATTTTCAAAGAGCGTTGGTAAAGAAAACATATGAAAATTGGACTGCTCTTTATCATAGCTTTTAGCAAACTACCAGCTATCAACGGATTTGATATGTCTTTACCATGATCCGTTTGCTATGGACTAGCCAACTCTTAATCTTAAAGAATATGGTGAGTTGAGAACCATATAGTTTTTGGTAAAATATCAACCATAAACGGATTTGTCAAGTCTTTACCAGTAGCCATTTGCTCTGGACTAGTTGATTCTTATGTAGATTAGACATGGTGAATCAATAACCATTTGTTGTGTGTCTCAGATACACACCTTTTAAGATCAACTCCCATCTTTGCTGCATAAGAGTGAAACAAAAATACAAGCAAATATATACAAACTTATACAACAATATTAGTACCCAAAAACTTCTTCTCAACACCAAAGACCATTAGACACAAAAGCTTATGGATTTAGCATTTCAATACCTATTACCAAGTACTGAAATCTACCCACATCAAGCCCCTTTGTTAATAAATCAGCATAGTTGTCATCAGTATGAATTTTGACAACTTGGATTAGCCTTTTCTCATAACAATCTCTTATAAAATGGTGTCTAATTTCAATATGTTTAGTCTTTGTGTGTTGAACTGGATTCTTAATAATGCAAATGGTACTGCTATTGTCAATATGAATGATGGTATTCATGAAATTGGACCCATAGTCCAAAAGTTGATTTTGAAGCCATAGAACTTGAGCACAACAACTTGCAACAGCCACATATTGTGCCTTAGTTGATGAATTTGCCACCATTGTTTGTTTCTTGCACTGCCATGACACCAATCTATTGCCAAGAAATAGGCATCCACCTATAGTAGATTTTCTATCCAAACTAGCACCAGCATAATCATTATCTGAGTAAGTAACCAGTTCTAGAGGCGATTCTCTAGGGTACCATAATCCCAGATGGGGAAATGCTTTAAGATATCTGAAAACTTCTTCGCAGATCAAGTGAGAGAACACAGGGAGTGACACGAAACCTTGCACAAGCACATACTGCAAACATAATATCTGGTCTAGATGATGTAAGATACATCAAAGAACCAATCATAGACCTGTACATGTGCACATCAACTGCTTCACCACTATTTTTCTTCAAAAGTTGATGTGTAGTCTTATCTGCAGGGGTGCTAGATGACTTTGCATCAGAGAACTTGAACTTCCTTAGTATCTCAGCTACATATTTATCTTGATTGATGAAAATACCATCTGGCCTTTGTTGTACTTGAAGTCCCATAAAGAATGTGAGTTCACCATAGAACTCATCTTGAATTATTCCTTCATTAGCTTCTCAAATTCTTTGCACATCTCTGTCTTTGTAGATCCAAAAATGATATCATCAACATATACTTGAACCAGCAAGATATCATTCTTGTCTTTCTTGATGAACAAAGTCTGATCTATTCTGCCTCTATGAAACCCATTATCATGAAGATAAGTAGTTAAGGTTTCATACCATTTTCTTGGTGCCTGATGCAAGCCATACAAAGCTTTAAATACCCTATATACTTTGTTTGGATATTCAGGGTCCTCAAATCCTGGAGGTTGTGAAACATATACCTCCTCATCAATCTGCCCGTATAGAAAAGCACTCTTTACATCCATTTGATAAACTTTAAAGCCCATAAAGGATGCATAGGCTAAGAACAGCCTGATTTCTTTAATTCTTGCAACTGGGGCAAACACTTCTTCATAGTCAATACCCTCCTCTTGAGTGTATCCTTGAGCCACAAGCCTAGCTTTATTCCTGATAACAATTCCTCTTTCATCATTTTTTTTGAACACCCATTTAGTACCTATTACCTTCTTGCCAGAAGGTAAATCACAAAGCACCGAAACCTTTTGAAGCTTGAATTGGAGCAACTCTTCTTGCATTGCTTCCACCCAACTTTCATCTTCAAGTGCCTTGTATACATTCTTTGGCTCCATTTGTGACAAAAAAACACATGAACAGACATTCATTCTTGCCTTCATGATTCTTAGATTCATAGATTTCACTAATAAATCCATGAATATCAGGCAATTTTGTTTGTCTTCTAGTCTTCACTGGTGAATGAACATCCCCAATCACATTTTCAAGAGGATGTGATTTATGAATTGAAGTATGGGGAGTTTGAGGCGCAATCTCACTTGGCATATTTGAGATTTCAACATCATTAGCTTGAGCTTCCTCAAGAATCGGAGTTGTAGTTTCCCTTACGGTGTTGCGGTGGAAACATCGGCTTTGATGGAATCAGATTTCCACTACTTTCGTGATTTTCGGTGTTCATGTTGCTATCTCCTTCCTTTCCGTAATCATTAGAAGGTTGAGCATCTCCGTCTTTGGAATATCGTCATTATCTGCATAGTCCCAAAGTGGCAAACTAAAATCATCTTGATCATCTGCTTGATCCTTGCTTGGTTCATCATCATCAAGAAACTCTTATGAACCTGCAAAATCATAAGTAGTTGTACCTGTAGAGATAGGTACATAGTTCATAGTATGAGTTAGAGTATCAAGATCAAACAGCCTTTGTGGACCAGCTCCTTTGACATTCACTTTGTTTTCCATGAACTCAACATGCATATTTTCTTCAATCTTTTGGGTTCTTAAGTTGAATACTCTGAAAGCATTACTGACCATGGAATACCCAACAAAATACCCTTCATCAGACTTCTCTTCAAATTTGCACAGATAATCTATGGTATTGAGAATAGAGACATGACATCCAAATGGTCTCATGAAGTCCAGGATAGGGGGTCTACCTCTAAATAACTCATAAGGTGTCTTGTTCTTCGTTTTCACTACTAAAACCCTGTTTTGCACATAACATGCAGTGTAACTGCTTCAGCCCAAAAAGTGATTGGAAATTTTGAATCTGCCAACATGGTTATAGCAGCCTCTATAAGTGTCCTGTTTCTCCTCTCAGCAACACCATTTTGTTGAGGAGTTCTAGCAACACTAAATTCTCTTTTAATACCTTTATCTCTGCAAAAATCATCCATAACTCTATTCTTAAATTTTGTCTCATTGTCACACCTAATGATTTTAACTTTCATATCATATTGGTTTCAACTTCTGTGATGAAGATCTTAAGGATGCCAGTTGTTTCATCCTTAGTCCTTAGAAAGAAAACCCATGTAAACCTGCTAAAATAGTTAGTCACAACAAGACAATACTTCTTAAGATTTAAGTTGCTCACATCTGTAGGACCAAACAAGTCCATATGTAACATGTGAAGTGGGTGAGCAATAGAGTTAACCAACTTTGACCTGCAAGAAGCTCTGTGTTGTTTGCCTTTGAGACAAGCCACACAGGTTTGATCATTTTCAAATATTTTCTGAGGTAATCCTCTTACCAAACCATCTTTGACAATCTTATTAATGGTTTTGAAATTAACATGGCCAAGTCTTCTATGCCATAACATGGATTAATCCATTGTGGCCTTTGCAAGCAAGCAAGCATAATCATCTTTTGCAACAATCTTGTTCATATCAAAGCTATATAAGTTGCCTTTTCTAGGAATCTTAAGAAGAATCTGACTTTCATCAGGCATCTTAAAATCCTTAGAGAGGACAAAGCACATATCTTTAGTAAAAAGAACATTGTTTTTCTTGTCACACATTTGTGACACACTAAAAGATTATACTTAAGCTCTTTTACATAGTACATGTGTTCAAAGTCCAAGTTACCGCTTTAATTACCCTTTACCAAAGAACTTTTCCATTAACTCCACCTCCAAAGTCGACATATCGTCCATCATAATGTTCAAAATCGAAAGATAAGACTTGTTGCCGGTCATGTGCCTTGAACATCCACTATATGTGTAACCTTGATCGATCTTTTATCCTTGGATGTTCCTGCACATAAAAGAAAGGAGTTAGTTTCCTTTGGGGACCCAAGCCATGATTGACTTGGATCTGCCTCGTGTATCAATATAGTTATATCTATCAAAGGTCATTGATACACCATTGGGATTGGTTGTTGAAGTAATTCCTTTAGGTTTCCATTCCCAACGTGCTGAGGCCTTCACAGCATTTCCCATGTTACCCTTGGTCTTGTTTACAACCCTTGCAGTGGGAACTTTTGATTGAGCGATGGTAATCATTGGTTTAGATTTTGGTACCACTTGTTGGTTATATTTAACCCCTTTATTAGAAAAGTCATTTTCCTGTTTGTGCAGATTTTGCAAAGGTTGTTTTGAAATTTGCACTTGTAACAGTGATTTAGGGTGCAGATGTTTACAGCTTTAGCAAAGGGCAAAGTTTTAAGACCACTTATTAGTTGAACCGCTCTTGGGATCATTTTGTGTGTGAATTAGGGTGCACATTATTTTGAAACTTGTTAGACTCCACCCTTTTATTCCCATGTACTTCCCTTCTCCCAACATGATAGTCATAATTAGCATGTAAATGATAAAAGCTACCACAAATATAACATGCTTTGTTGTACATCACAAAATCACTACCTAGTTGTTGAGATTTAACATGATTCCAACTCATCTGATTACCCCTAGGAGTTGATGACTTGTTTCTATACATCTCAGCATACCTTATAGTTGATCTAGGCTTGTTAACCTATTTCCTAGGTTCCTCTGTAATAGTATTAACAATTTTTGGGATAGAAGCCTCTACATTCTTTTTAACATTCTCATCTACAACAGATGAGTCACTAGCACTTTCAAAAACAATAGTTTCATGCTTAACCACTTCCCCACTTTTCACAAATTTGGGAGGACCATATTCGAGATTTAGATCCTGAAATTCCTCTAGACCTGTATGAGCTAAATCTATGCCAGGAGGTGAATGAACACCCCTTAGTGGTGGAGGAGCAGTGTTGTATCCTATACGAGACTTAACTTTACTAGTAATTTAAGCATTCCAAATTTTATCAATTGACTTAGACTGATAATAACAAGTGTCAACAGTTAAATTGACATTCTCATTCATCTTTCTAAGTTTTTCAAACTCTTCTTTTAATGCCTCATTCACTGCTGTCTTATGATCTATCTCTCTTCTAAGAACAATCATATCATCATTATATTTTGACTCATTTTCTCTATAATGCACTAGTTGTTTTTCTAATACAACTATGCCTCTTTTAAGGTTTGACACAATATAATTAGCAGCAAACAACTCTGTTCTTTGGTTGTTAAATAATTCTTTAAGCCTTTCAACTTCTCTAGAAACCCTACATGTTTTAGAACAACTTTCAAAGTTTTGTCGAGTCAGAGAAAGCCATGAGAGCAAATTCAGTAGACACAAGAGCAGCATTTGAAGGTTCTTCCTCTTGCCCATCAGCCATGAAACTCCAATCATAGCTTACACCATCAATTGCCAGCATTTCCTTTGGTTCTTCCACAATTGGTTCTTTCTTTTGCTTGTACCAAGTAGACCTTTTGTCCTGGTTCCTTGGTCTTCGCATTCTCTAGCAAAATGCCCCAACTTGTGACAATTGAAGCACTCTACTTTCTTTTTATCGAACCTGCAGTTTCACCACCATTGATGTGAATTGGCTTGCCGATCTTCTTGTAGAATTTCCTAGCCCTCATGCTAAGAAGAGCTATCCGCCATTTTATGTCCATCTCTTCCAAGTCATCTTCATCAATTTGCTCTATGTCTTCATGAGTTAATATAGAGCCATTAACTTGAGTGGAGATAAAAGCATAAAATGTAGGATCTCCAATACCAAAGAACCTTCTTCTTTGAACTGCGGTGGTAACACTAACATTACCAAAGTGGAAACAAGAGAACCAAGGTGGCAAAATCATCATCATTGTCATCTTGTAATCATCACGATCTGAGAGGTTGACAACAATGCCAAGTCGCTTGAGCTTGTAACAAGTTTCCTACCTTCTTCAACCTTTGTTCAATGAGTTTGAAGTCATTGTAAAGATCATTGAGCTTCATAGTTTCAATCTATGGTTTATTTTCCTGCATCGTAACATTTGTATGAAACTCGTAAGGCAAACTTCTTAGAAACTTCAAATTGAGGTCTTCCTTTCTACCTCAATGCCAAACACGCTTAGTTGTGTGACAATCTTCGGAGTTTGGTAAAGATGTTGTCAAGTGAGTCATTGCTTGAAAGCAGAAGTTTTCATAACTTTGCTTCAACAATGTCTTTGTGTCTTCTTTGTAGCATCATTGCCACCAAACACCGAGCGCATCTCTTCAAAGAGTTCTTTTGTTGTCTTGTACTTGTTGAAAGGAATGATCCGGTCTTTAGGAAGAGTCATTAGTAATAAACTTCGGCCTCGGATCATTCTTCTTTTTGCTCTTTCATCATTAGTTTGTGTACGAGATCTTACAACTTCGTGTCACCAACTTTCTCACCTTTGTAACAAACTTGAAGGAATCACCGAAAAGATGATCTCCATAGAGTATAGTCTTGAATGAGAAAGTATTGCTCAATCATTATCCTCCACATCTCAAACTCATTAAGTTTGAGCTTAGGAAGCCTTGGACCAGAGTTTGACTGGTTGTTTTCCATCTCCATTGATTTGAGTGAGTTGGTTAAGCTTATTCCTTGTATCTTCAAAATCAAAATATCAGAACATTCGCTCTGATACCACTTGATAGATCTAAACACACACCTTGTGTTAGTGATACTTTGAATTATATTAATAAGCACGTGGAATATACTTAGTAATACTTAGAAGATGGTTTATATGATGTAATGTAAGTGAAAATAGAATAACACAAAGCTTCAATATTATTAAGAAATAATACGAGTGATCTTGAATAAAAACGTACTCTAAGCAATGATCTAGGATCTCCTTTTATAGCACAAGGAGTCCTTTATAAGATAAGTATAATCCTAACAATATAGAATATACACAAGATCTTTTCTATACTTATCAATACACAGATACATAACAATTATCCTAACAACAGTGGTAATATTGTACTGACAGTGGTAATGAGTTTCCACTGCTAGTGTAATCTTTAGCAGTGCTAACCACAAGCATATCAGTGGTAACTGTTATCTTTATACCCAACATATTACAAATGTGTTACGCCCCGATTCCCGGTTTGACCGAAAATACTCGATTTCTAAAACTTTGACTCGGAACATTTGACTATTACTTAAACTCTTCAATGAATAACAAAAACTATAACAATTTACCCTTGACAGCCCTTTTATAACACATACTTGTTTACCCTTTTTAAAACGATGACCCAAGATTACAATAAAGCCTCATTTTATTGCTATAATACGGGTTGACGTCGCCGCCTTAAAGCTTCGACGCCGTCACCCTTTACTTATAACCCAAAACAAATTTTCAGATTTAACACGCGACGGCTCAGGGGACTTAGAACCCGACGCCGTCTCAATCGAGCCAGATCGTCGCCACAAGATCATGCGACGTCCAGTCCATCGACCGCACATTTGACAACAAAACTGTACAATACCAAATTGTCCATTTTGATACAAAATGACCAATTGACTCTTACAACTTTAAGTTAATACCATATAGGCTAATACAAATATTCTTTAATATATAAGAGGTTACTTGACCCATTAACTTCAAAATGGGTAATAAATACACTTCGAGCCAAACACTCCGAAATACCATAATGACTATGACTTTTACTTGTTATTCAACAATATATTTACAAAACCATAAAAGACTTTCAGGGGTACAAACTTATCACACGAGCTCGGTGTCTACCTAGCTCCTATTATCATATATTGCCAAACCTCCTTCACATACAATCATCCACATAGCCAAACAATGATCTGAATCCAAGTTAAGGCACTTCGAGCACATGAACTAACAAGAGCATGGCAACTATAACATGTAAGCGATTACGCTTAGTAAGTAATTGGCTAATACATGATTAATATAACATCACAAGCACATAATCCTAACACACAACTATTTAATTAGAACATAAGACATATAACTCATACCTTAGCCATTTAATAATTCCAAGACATATCTATAACTACTTAACACAACATTAATCACATACCATAACATTTTCATATTAACCACATAGTAACCAAGTTACTTACCTTAACTAGCCAAGCTAAGCTATGATGAGATTATCATCATCTTCCATCATCAACACCATCCAAATCTAACATCCTTAACACATAATTAAAATATACTTAAAACATAAACAATAACTATAGCCATGGTTTACACAACCATTAGGCTTCCATAACATCCTTTAATCATCACATAAGCATATATGGATTACTAGCTTAGAGACCCGTTGACACCGGGTTATTTTTTAAAGAAATAGATAAATGAGATGATAATAAAAGTAATACCATAAATTTGTTAAATTTAAAATATGTGTGAGTCACAATCGATTTACAACCATTGTGTTGGTAAAATAAGAATAGATTGAGTCGAATATAAAATGAGGTGTGATTTCAATGAAAATTTAAGTTGCTAACAAACCTTGTAACATTACAAATAATGAACCATAGTATAATATAACGTGATTACACCAATGATACATACATGATATAATCATGAACTTTGTTCAAAGACCTTCAAGTACTTCTTTATACACGACATTTGTTATGGTTTTCGAGAGATTACCATCCTGATCACAAACAACAACCTTCAAACCCCGCTTGCTCTTTACTCTTGATACAGCTTGTCCATGTGTGAACACGGGACGGGCAAGTACAAACCAACTTTAGAAAGTGATTGCCCTTGGCTTTTGTTGATTGTCATGGCAAAAGATAACGATATCGGATATTGTTTCGACAATTTTAAGAGGCAAACGCTTATCTCAAGGAGTAATCCTCAACCTTGAATAATCACCTTTTTCCGAAGTTGGTTCCGTTAATGATATGCGCCTGAATAGAGGTTCTTGTTAATTTAAGTACTTGAAGTCTTGTACCATTACATAAATCATTTGATTGGTCTATGTTTCTTAACAACATAATGGGCACTCCGACTTTTAAAGCCAGCCTGTGGTTTGGAACACCTGAGAACTTCAATCCATTAATGAATTCAGGCGAGAAAATAGACTCATCTATGACAACACCGCGTTCACTTTTATCCACGTTGTCACAACTTAAGTAGACCATTTCTTCTCCTAGAAATTTGGCCAGCAAATGTTCATTTGTAGTGTCGACTAACTCATTTGTGGGTGCCAAAATCGTCTTTTCTTGGAAGTAGGCCGGATCATGTATGTTATCCAACATGTTTGGATAAGTAAAGTCAATAATAGATGCTATAGGGTCATCAGCAGTATCTATTAGAATATCTTCCGGCACATCTATAGAAACCTCTCATTCGTTTGGTCCTCCAAGCTTGCCGTCTCCCACATTCAATATCCAATTTGCAAACTCTCTTATCTCGGTAACATCTTCCGGTCGTGAACCAACAGTAAGCCTCATGTTAGCGGTTAGCTTAAGAACTTTGCAGTAATCCCATAGGTATGATTGTTTCAAAGAAGCACCAACAATGTCTTGGCGTGATCCTTTCGGAATGACTGGAAGAACCTGCCTAAAATCACCGCCAAACACCATCGTCATGTTTCCAAAAGGCTGATCACACACATCATACCGGTTCCTACGAAGTATGTCTCTCAAAGACCGATCTAAAGCCTCAAAACAAAGCTTATTCGTCATAGGCGCTTCGTCCCAAATAATAAGCTTGCACTTTTTTAACATTGCTCCCAGATCGCTTTGAGCACTTATTGAGCAAATGGAGGTCTCATCAACGTTTATTGGAATATGAAACCTGGAGTGAGCAGTTCGCCCTCCCGACATTAACAACGATGCAATACCACTCGATGCAACGTTCAAAACTATGTCACCTTTTCTTCGAATGCCGGTTGCAAGTGTTTTCCATAAAAACGTTTTACCGGTACCTCCGTAACTGTAAACAAAATAGATACCCCCTGTTCCACTATCAACGGATTTCACGATCGTGTCATATACACCCTTCTCGTCCGTTGTCAATAAGGCGATAAACGTTGATATTCGATTCCATCTCGACCGGTTATAATCGGTTTATCATATATAAGTCGGTTTCCAAATTCATTGATGTATCTCGTCATCGTGGTAAGGCATCTCTTACCAACGCCTCAAACTACTTCCTCTCGATCGCATAAGTTCTTCAATGTAGTACAAAGCGATATTTTTTCCTCATCGCTAAGTATCAAATCTGCATATAAAATAGGACATGTTAATATTAATACAAATATTATAGACTTTTATAAGTTGGCAAGATGACACTATCTTACGTACCTTAACAGGAAGAGCTGAAATATTTTGGATTACATAATATACACTCATTGCAAGTTATGCTATATATTAAGATATACAAATAAATACATGAATACATGAAATATGAACTTCAATTGTTTAAATAAACAATATTTATAATATTTTTATGAAACTAAATTAAATTTTATATTAATGCCTCGTATATGTACGTGATTATAACATATATAAACACAATAATTCATTAAACTTAACTTGCCACAGAACTTCCAAACTTATACATACATTTTTCAAAGTAGGCGCCACAATTCAATTTAGAAAGAAGCTATGGTGTTTATAAAAGTCCCTACTACAAAAATCAGTAAATTTCAAGAATTTTTCCATTGCTACTCTTTTACATGGGAAATTGTGTTTTAGACTTTTAAAGTCGATCGCTTAACACAACATAACGTGCACTAAAGGTACTCTTAGACTCTTAACCGACTATTATTACTTGGATGCTCTTAGTATACGGACCAAGCTTATAAGCCGTTTGTGATTCATAATGTATTATAATTAAAAATATGGTAAAAAACTTGTAATATGTATATTGCACACACCGAATCCTAAAATCGCCTTCTTTGTATTGAACATCTTGTGCCAAGAGATGCCATGTTTCCACCAAAGCTGTCAAAGGCGTTGAAAGTTCCTTTTGAGTAAACAATGTGACAAATAGTTCACGAAGTCGTTCGTGGAACGCCCAATGGGTGCGTCTTTGATGCTTTCAACATATTCCTTATCGTCCTCCAAAAGGCCGTTGCGTAGCAAGCATCTTTGTAGGTAGGATAAACGACACCGTTAACCTTTCTAATATCGTCGTCCGACACCCTTTGCACTATTTCGCAAAGATCCTACAATAGTAAGCATCTCTCGTTCCTATAGGAACACTATGAATTCTTCCGATTGATCTACCTTGTTTTCTAAGCGTCCAAATTCTTTTGGCGCATTCCAAACAAACATTGTAGGAAACTCAGCATAAGTTAATTCCCTTGCTGGCGGATAGGCTTCATTCATTCGCATCCAACCATCAAACATAGAAGCGGCAACAGTTGGCTTTTGAATAACCGATTCAAGGTATGCGTTTTCATCATATACAACTGTCTGCTCGCCTTCAAGATGAAAGGATAGCCTCTCAACGTTCGGTGTTCTATAATGAACCTCAAAACCAAATATTCTCCAAGCCCCCTCGCAGGCAGATAGGTACCTACAATCCAAGAACGATTTAATATGAATAACTCGTTACAAACAATTTACGAATTCCTAAATTAGTTGTATATTCATTTTAAATAAATAAAGTTGAAATCAGTTTCGAATTCAAAATTTCACCTACAATCCAAGAACGCCTGAATCTCATCAACAGCTTTATCAACTTGTTCACCCTCTGCGGTGGTACCCGGCTTATACAACTGTGCCGACACCCTATTCAGACCTTTGTTGATATACTTAAACAAATATTTTATCGAACCGGTCTGGTTACACCACTCAACATTAATGTGGCATTGATAACGTTTGAGAAGCATAGCGTTATAGGGGATAACATAACCGTTATGCATTTGATGACCGTTCTTTTCTACATACTTTCCGTCGTCCCTTCTTCTATAAACGGGATATCATTCCGCGTCTACAGAACTGCGTTGTGTGAATTTTTAGGAAAGTGTTTTGTACATCTACCATCATCCATACAAACCTGTTTTGGATCATCTTCACCGCAAGGACCATGCATCATAAAATCGAAACCAACTTGTACAAATTCGGGTCCTCGTCTTTATCTCGGTATCTCGCGAAAATGTATTTATCAATCGATCAAGATTTGGGACCTTGTCGTCCTTGTGCAAGAACAAACAAACATGCGCATGAGGAAGTCCTCGCTTTGGAACTCAACTGTGTACAATCGCAAAATTTTGTAACATTTAGTTTGAAAAATACACATGTATAAAATTGGTGACATAATAAAAATTGATTATAGTAAACGTAAAATATATATAGTAAATCGTTATGTACATTACCGCTTGAACGCGACCAAATAAACGTCGTTCTTACAAATCAATCATTAATCGGTCGGTTTCATTTTAAAAACTCTTGTAAGCGCATCAGGCCGATCTGTAGCAGATAGGTTGTGGTCTCGCATGTATCTTGCAATCTCCGGCCAGTTAGAATTGCAAATTTGCAAGTAATGGTAATAAAAAATCGGACAGCCATACCATCTACACAACGCCATGGCATCCATATAGTTTTGTTTCATGAACCTTGGTCCACGGTAAAGAAGAAGGCAAGATGACGGGCTTTCCAAGGGTAGTGGGGTCGTTGTTACGGACGCAATACTTTGACGAATGCTTGAGTACGTATCACATCTAAGTTTTGTCTGCTTTGATCGATGGTAAAACAAACGCTCCGTCTCAACCATAGTGTAACCGTCCACAAGAAATTGCTGAAACAAACGACCTCCACGCATAAATAAATTTTCTTGATTTGGGCGATCCATTATATGAAAAGCAAACCACTCCCTCATAGTGACTATTTTGTCCGTTTTTTCCACGGACGGGTCGGCATTGGAAGACCGAACAGGGCGTCTGCCAGCTTTCTTTCTATGCGGTATACCCAAATAATAACCATCTTGGGCCCGTGGCATCAACAAAGGGTATTGTAAAGGAAGGTACATAGGATGGAAAATGTTGATACGTTGCAAGCCTTCACGATGCTTTTCTATGACAATATCTCTATCTTCTATACATGTATCGAAGTCACCTACAATAAGACCAGCAACCTCATTTGACGATGGAAGATTGTAATTGCGTCCATCTTTGCCTCTCTTTGCAATGAGCTTTATTTTTATATTCTGCTCATTGTCTTCGTTGTACCGGTCACGCGCTCTTCTAAATGTTAGAACCAAATCACTTGAGGAGTCTAAAACATCTCTTATACCAATGATAATGTTTCGATCAATACGGTCATTTGAAGTGCTATGACCGACGACGAAGAAGAACCACGTAAATGAGAACATTAATGTCATTAGAGCTAACTTCATAAACTTAAAAACAACGTTTTAATGAATATGCACAAAGAAATTGAGAATTCTAGTGATGCATATTACCTTAACGCTTTTGCTCGATTCTCATTCTCATTATCCGTGTCATATATATACAGATGAGCAAATTTAGAGGAGCACCTCCTTCCTAAGCAAACTACCAATACTATGGTATGTTTGTCCTGCAAACCGAAAACATATGGAGCACGGCTTGCTTGTTGATTGTATCGTCCACCTTCCCACCCATAGAGGTGAACGAAAACATGCTATTGTATGTTCAGACATTTTTTTGAAATTTTTACTCTTAGCATCGTCATTATAAAACAAATCATGCAACGGTGTGGGCGGGCGGTTGTTTAATAAACACTTTTCCCTTGCCACAACATATACTATAGGATTTGTTTGTTGGATTAGCGTTTCCTTTTCTTGCTTCCGCCTCCCATACCAAAGCATGACATTCTGTGCACTCGTACGTCGGATCACCATGATCAAAGTACTCTGCAAATTTAATTACGTTATTAGTAATCGTTAATGTGGAATTTATAATAACTTTTTTTGGATGAGGCGTTGGTGTATGAGTTAAAGGAATTACCTTCAGATACACCAATGTACTTTTCATATTCTTTGCTCACATCCCGACCGTCAACATTAAGATTAAAACTAACCGGCGTTTGAGACCGTAAAACTGGTCTCTTAGCCCTATTTGTGCTTCTTGATGATTGACCTACTTCATATGTTGATTTGTCTATTGTTACAGCAGGAATGGTTGGTGTAACACAAGCTGTTGAGATTATATTGTTGGGTTGATTAGCACGACGAATAGATGGTCCTTGCAAATACTGAAAACAACAAAAATGGTCAAAATTATAACCAAATAAAACATGTAAAAATGTTGCTTTTAGCAATATGTTATCATTCAAACTTACCGTTTGAAACATTAGTCATAGGAGATTGTTGTCTACGTGATGAGGTAACTGGTGTAACTTGATCACAACTTCTTTGCAAGGCATTAGTGCAGCTTATACCACGATTAACAGTGTCACTCGAGTTCGAGTCAAAGGGCGTTGTCGGTACTATAAATAATTGAATTAACGAACTCAGAAAATACTGTCATTTTTTAAAAGCATATGATATAACAAACATGTATATGTTTCTTACCAGTTGAGTTTCGAGAAGGTGGAGTTCGATGAACGATTAGAGGAAGAACTTGGTCTAACGGTTTCGGTTGATTCGCGATAAGTGAAACAAAGACCTACCAAAATTATTTTTAAATGATGTTATTAGACATATATGATCCGAATAGATGAGTAGTAGTTAAATGATTATGATATTAAATGCTTATAGATATGAGATCGTAGGGAACCGCTTATTGTCATCTCCATATTCATGAATTTGTTATTTAAAATAAGCAATGTATTGGGAACCGAATAAACAAAATATGAACATTAAAAGCTAAATAAAAATGAAAAGGGGATGTCTTCTTGTTAAGTCTGGTCGTATTCATGAATTTGTTATACATTAAAAAGCCTACACTTCCTTTTGAGAAGATGTGTTTTTGAGATACTATAAATAATTGAATTAATGAAGTCATAAAATACTGTCATTTTTTACAAAGCATATGCTATAACAAAAATGTATATGTTTCTTACCAGTTGAGTTTCGGGAAGGTGGAGTTCTGATTAACGCATTAGAGGAAGAACATGGTCGAACGGTTTCTGGATGGTTCGCCATAAGTGAAAAAGCACCTACAAAAATTATTTTCAAATGATTTATTAGAGATATATGATCCGAATACATGAGAATTAGGTTGCTGTTAAATGACTATACATATGAGATCAGAAGTAGGCTTAATTTCATATCCATATTCATGAAGTTTTTATTTAAAATAACCAATGTAGGGACCATATCATACTTTTCTCTAAAGTTGAACAACATTAGCATGTTTTATGTGCTTGTCAGATTAGGAGCATAATTTAGGAAGTTATTTACATAAATCATTGTTTGAAAATGTATCTAAATGCTTCTGTTGCAGTCTTGCATTATTTTGATTTTATAAGGTTATGGACTTATGGGGAGATTTCAAAAGCTTGGAATAAGCTTGAGAAAAGCCTTCATGGGGCTGCTGTAACAATGGTGAAACATGACCTGTAACTATATTTCAAAAGTAAACGGGTCGAAATTGTCACATCTACGCCATACACCAAAGTGGTATAATTCAAATTACCAAAATGCATATTTAAATGATCCTACAAAAATGCATATTTGCAAGAAAAAAAATCAGCTTTATAGTTTACTCTGGATATATTTTCCATTTTAATCACACTATTCTAAAAGCGTATAGTGGGTAAGAAATCAATACTGGTTTTTTGTATGGGTTGGTTTGGGAGTTTGGCTTATTCGAGCATGGCTTTAGCCTTTCTCAAGCTGAATATAATTGAATTATAGTGCTACGTCTAAACGCAAGACCATAATTTAAGTAGTGTTTGCTGAATATGAATTTTCTTATAATAATGTCATTTGCAAGTTTATTTAGTATAGCTTATGTTAAGTGAAAACATGTTTTTTTTTTGTCCAACATGGACCCAATTTTTGATAACTTAATCTTCCTTTGGTTTAAATTATTGCAGTTGCCGATTTGGATCACAGCGTTGGATAAAGTCCCGCTAAAAGTTCTGTGTTAACAACAGTATTGATTTTACAGCAATTGTATTTATTTACAATGTATGGTATTGAACTTTTAATCATTCTTTTATACTCTCTAAAATTGAGCACGTGGTTCATTTAAATGTCATATTGGTGCAGGTATCCATCACTTCTGAAATTAATAGAACGATTGAAAACAAAGTTTGGGTAGACAAATTCTGAAAAAACTTATAGTTACTCTTCTTGCGATGGCGTACTCGCCGAGATGGGATTCCCAGTGGATCTGCTATAAGGTCAAGACTGCCTTTTCAAGAGAAGAAATTTAAAGTAGAGATGAATTCTGCGGCTAAAATACCGTTAAAATCAGTTTCTCGTGCTCTTGAAGGGGCAGAGCCCAAAAAACTTCAAGATGCTTTAAGGTTTCTTGATATCATCGTGAGACAACAAACAACTCAAAGGCACTCCTTATTTTTTCTCCATGAATTCTTTTAGCCTTTCAGTCTATATTCTTTTTTTATTATAGCTTATTATAAGTCTATATAGGTTCGGCGTTAATTCTGTAAAGTAGAAAATGGCATGTATTATTCGATGTTTACCATTTATATGTAACATGCCATTTCTCATTGAAATGGAAATGTCCTTACTATTCTTTGTCTATTTAATGCATGAGAGTGCGTACTTCGGTTAAAAATGTGTTGTTGCAGCACATGTGCATTTATTTTCCTAATAGTTACAAACCAAATTGTTTATCGTACTATTGACATATTACTTATTAATCTCTTCAAAAAAGAATGTAACATATATACATTCTTTATTGTTTGTTAATTTATTCACACACTTATCATCTTAATGAATAACATATATACATAACTTCTTAACAACCCATCATGATTTTTATCTTCTCAATACTTGGTTGTTCATAGTTAGCAAACTAATCCTGGTCTAATGATCATTTTAACAGTTTGTGTTGTGATTTGGTTTATTTAATCACATAGTTGCTTCACAAAAAACTATTAAACAGATTATAAAGGGGTGTTTGGAACAGTTAGTTTGACTGTGATCAAGTTGATTGTGAGTGGTTATGATAGTTTAATTAGTTCAGTAGTCATACAATGAAAGTCAAGATATTCTTTATAATGTCAATTTTGCATTCACTGGTACAGTTTCTTTCTTTTATTTCACCAATGAGCATGTTCATTCCTCTCAATTATGCAACAATGACATATTGTTGTTTGTTGTATTTGCAGACTACGATTGAAGGTAAGCAACTAATCGATCGAAAAATGAAGCTAATAAAGTCGATATTCGCTGATCATTCCAAAAGTTTAATTTCGTTTTTAGATATTACGGAAAAGCTTGTTGATGAAGGCACTCTAATAAGAGCTGGAAAGGGCATTTTCAACATCATGAGGCCAAGGGTCATCTCTAAGCTTCTTTTACTTAATTTTTCAATACCCTTTGATCATTAACTCTTTTTGTTATTTAATAACGCAATCGTAGAATTTGGGAGATGATTTGATCTGTGAAAATGAAGCCGATGGCTATTTTTCACCAAGTAAGAAAAGTCCATCCAACACGATTGAAGCTCATATCTACATGAAGGTGATCTCACATCCGTCTGCAGCTATCTTTTCTTGACATTTATTGAAACTATACTTTTTTCGCTTAATGCGGGCACTCTATCATGCTCTTCCAATGGACTACATTACTATTTCTAAGGTGCAAAGCAAGCTTGGTAGAGAGGCTAACCAAACTACTGCTCGCACCTTATAATCATAGTTACATTAACTTAGCATCAATTCAAGTTCAATTTAGTCAACCGTTGCAAATTTTAAAATAAATTCATAAGCCAAAAGTGGTTCAATTAGCTTGAATACCAGATAACTTTTAGAGCTTATAACTACTGAACTAATATATCTATTCTTTACAGTGGACTAACAAAATGAACAAATGTCATCTCCTATTTGATGGTATATGCTGCATTATTTTTCTTATAAGAACATGAAAAGTAAATGGAGGATAGTAGAAAGAATAGATATATAACCTAATTGTGATTGAAAAGTTGAAGTTGTAGTTCGCCTAACATCCGTGGGCGAAATGGAGTCAACGGTGACAACGAGTTGCAAGCGGACGTGAGAGTTTAAGGGCATACGAGTTTGTTGTTTGAAAATTGAATCCTGAAATGACATAAGTAGTATAGGCGCATTATAGTTGGTTGAGTAGGCAACACACAAGATAAAAAGATGACCAATAAGTAGTTTTTTATGTCGTAAGTGAAGAAGATATTCACGATTAGTAACGTCTTGAAGAGGCAGTCTACTATAAGGTCTTCTTTGCTTCTGTGTAAAATGCGTAGATGAACCTATAGCAATAAGTAGTATTATCACTTTGTAAGCTATATAAAGCAAAACATATGACCAAAATAATAAATTCATCAAACTGTTTTAAACCTGCATTATTTGACGGCTGCACTGAAGAGTTATTTGATACCGAAAATGAAGGGACGTTTTCCTTTAGTGGATCATCTAATGCATACAAACATAGTAAATTACAGATCATGTAACCAATTTATATCATGTTGTATTTTATACATACAGAAACTTACATCTAAGAATCTTGGCCAACGAAACTCTTTTGCTTGGAGGTGGTGTGAGTAGATCTGACAACGGAACTCGTGGGTTTGAATATTGAGGCGTCGGTACATGTGGCAAAGGAACACTTTGCTGATTCGAAGGTTGAGGGTTTTGGCCAGACATAACGGAATTTTTACGTTTCTTCACATGGGGTTGTTTGTTTTCTGCCATGGTTAGCTTTCTTGGGTTGAAGAGAGCGCATGCAATGGGGGATTTTTTTCAGTTAACAAAAATATTTTTTCCAGGGTTGTTGGTTTTATTATTTGTTTTGGGTTTATTATTTGTTGAGTATTCTTTTAAAGAACTATAATTAAAATCTCAATGAATAACATCTAAAAAGTATTTGTAACCGAAAAAAAAAAGATTTTGTATTAATAACTTTTATTCATATTGAATGAGATGAAATAATTGATTTGAAATATTGTAATGAATCGTTAAATTATATTCAAAATGTATTCAAGCTTAGCATATCAATAACTCTATTACATAAAAAAACGACCACATAGACATCTTATTATCATACTATATTGATTAACAAAAGTGAAAGTAATGTTCATAAGCTGAAAGATAATGAGATGACGGAAGTATAAAACTCAAAACACATAAATAAAACTTTGGAAAAACTATAAAATTCAAATCAAACTTTAGAAATTAACAAAACACATAAATAAACCTTGAAAAAAGGCTAAAGTTCAAATCAAATAATGTCATTATTTTGAAAAAGCATGGCCACGTTCAAGTTTTGATATTTTGATTATCAAAAATCGTCGTGGTCGTAGTCGGTATCATCATCAAATGGTGCATCTTCATCGTCGATGAAGTCTGCTAAGTCATCTCCATCATCATCGTCATCCGAAGAGTCGTCACTTTGAAGGTCATCTAAACCAATTCTGTCCTCCTCATCCAAACCTTCTTCAACGGTATCACTAATGTGAATAGAATTATCAACTTCAATGTCATCATCCGTTTCTTCGTCAATCAAAGTAAACAGATGTTGATTGGATGACGACGTTCTTGGTTTCTTGTTTGAGCGACGGAAAGTGAGAGGCGAATCCTCATCATGGTCCTATGTAAAAGAGTAGACAAACCTAACATTAATAGTATGTTGTATAAATATAGTGTTTTTAATGTTGACATTTTCATCAAATAATAATAATAATAATAATAATAATAATAATAATAATAATAATAATAATAATAATAATAATAATAAAATAATAATAATAATAATAATAATAATAATAATAATAATAATAATTATTATAACAATAATAATAATAATAATAATAATAATAACAATAATAATAATAATAAAAAGTATAGCATTGAACAAAATAATATATGTTAGATCACTTAATATGTTTATATAATTGTTTTGAATGTCATCATAAGAACATAATTTTTTTTGGTTAGAATGTTTATGCATTTACCTCGTCAGAAGAGCTAATATTAACGACATCCTTGTTTACAACTTTTCCATCTTTAGTCAATCTTCCGCGTTTTAGAGAGACGGGTTTAGCCTGCACAAGTTAAAAATAAATTAAAGCTATATTAAAGTGTACATTCCTTATGAGCACAAATATATGATGACAAATTATGGCGCCAATATATAAGTTTAATTATTACCACGCCATCATCTGAAATCTCAATCACCGGTATATCTTTACCGGGCACATCACCAGAATCTAATGCTTTATCATGTTCTTGTTCTTTGCTTGCCTATATCGAAAGAAACAAAAAAAAGTACATACGTATAAAATAATTTATGAACTTTTGTCACAATTTCATTTTAACGAAAAAAAAAAAAAAAAAAAACGAAAAAAAAATACAATGTACCTTTGATGAATCGTTGCTAACCATGTTGATTTTGACAAACAAAAAAATAAAACTAATATTAAGTTAAATGTATAATGATTGTATGTTTGGCTTTTATAGAAGATGAAGGCATATATATAAGGAATGGATTTAGAAGATATTGTATTTTATTTGTAGATTACATATAATTCTTGATGGTTATATGAAACAAATATTTTTATTTTAGGAGATGATAATATTGAGCCTAAACACATATAATTTCGACTTTATTTATAGTCACTATAATTTGTATTAGTATAAAAAAAAAAACGTTTTAAAAGCTACATTTAATAAAAACGGAATTAATTTTTGTTATAAATGTATTTTAGGAGATGATATATGTCAAACGTTTTGATCATCATATTTTGGTTCATAACTATCATGTAATATAATAGGATGTAGAAGACAAAACAGTCACTATGTGAAAGTTGTATGTGTCAAGTAACAATGCATAATACAATTGTTAAAGTTGAATGACAGTTGCATTACTAAAGTCCTTATTGAGTAACCGGGAAGAAGTAGTATCGAGCTGTGGGGTTTCTAAATAATCACTGACATCCTGTTATATATTTATTTAAAAAGTATGAATAAACTGAGATACGTAATTGATATATAAGGGTGATAAAAAAACCAAAGATACACTACATGATCAAGAACTGTTTAGTAGTATCAAAAGATCTGAAAAAGAGACTTGTCTGCTTCCATGAAAGTTTCACAAGTTCTCTGCATAATGGCCATGTTCTCTTTCGATAAAACCTGTAAAATGATAACTACTCGTAATGCTACTTTTATGGTATTCTACTTGGTTATGATGCATATATAATCACACCCTGGCACACATTGGGCACTCTTAACTGCAAGCCGTTTACAAATTAATAAATGTAATGCTTGAACAACATTTATACAAAAAATAAAACTATTTATAAAAATAATAAGGTCTGCACTTGGGAAGATGCCAAATTTTACCAATAGCATAAAGATAAATTTCAAAATTGCCAATGTCTGAAAAGGATAGAATGGGACTCCCGATATCAAAAGACAATCGTAAATGTCTAAAATAATAGCAGCTCATTAACAAGATATTGTCTAAACGATACAGAAATGCATATTGAAAATGGAAACAATTTCAGTACATGACTGAATATGCAAAATAGAAGCATTTATTTATTGGGAAGGATGGATCTTCACTTAGCACCTTCTTTCTCCAGCTTAATCTCGACAATCTGTTTTTTGATGCTTGAACCATCGCTTTCATCCTCCACATCAGCTGAACGTTTACAAATTTTTTGTTTATCAACTGGCGTAGTATTTTCGTCAGTCTGGGATTCCAGATCCTGGATATCAAAACATGATCAAAACATATTATGAGTTACCGAGTATTATAAAATTTACATCCCAAAAAACATAATGCACTTACCAACGAAGTTATTTGAGGTAGTGTAGTGGTTGAATCGTGATCCTATTTAAAAGTAAGTGTTAAACACCGAACTACATGTTGAATAATACAAGATGGATTATACAAAATATGTCAGAATCATTACCTTCACGGAGTTGCAATGGCAACAACAGACTTCAAAATCTCAAAGATCGTCCGTCCGACGAGCATGATGAACACAGCAAGATTTTTGGCATTGACCTCATCGATGGATACCTTAAAAGCGTACTTCTTTCCAACCAAGTTGGTGATCTCTTTTGGGAAGTCTTGATCTTCTACATTCTACATGTAATAAATAAGGCATTTATGGACATAATCATGTTGTATGAAAAGAAATACTTGACACCTTTAAAAGCGTTTACAATTAATATGAAAGTTGTAATATGTGCAACTCAAAATATCACATCCTGACCTTTTCACTCATAAAGATATTACATGCAAAAACTACCATTTGCCCCAGTAAGTGAATCATGTTTGGTTACAATTACTACCGAATCGGCAAACTACCAAATACATATACTTTGTGGCGAAGGACGTGTTCAATGGTTGATGTTGACAGCCCTGTATGGTTTTAAATAACCTAAAAAAAGCTACATTCTAACCTCTTAATGCTAACCAAACCGACCAAACATGAACAGTATATGCCTAACTACTTTGTTACATCAAAATCTAATCCTAACTCCAAACATGAACAGTGATATTAAAAGCTTTCTATAACCACTTTAAGCATGTTTTCAACATGCAGCTATAGGCATAAGTATATAGCAATCTATAACCAAACAGACCTAACAATAAACTTTAATGAGGATGTAAATGAAAATTTACCTTAATTATATTTGACAGAAAAAAACCCAACGCAATTGTTTTACCACCATTGATTCAGTTAAAAGTTCTTCCAATTTAAAGATATGACATGCAAAAACTACCATTTGCCCCAATAAATGAATCATGTTTGGTTACAATTACTACCTAATCAGCAAACTAAAAAAAATGGGTAACTATCAAATACAGGTACATTGTGGCCAAGGACGTGTTCAATGCTTGATGTTGGCAGCCATGTATGGTGCTAAATAACCTAAACAAAAGCTACATTCTAACCTCTTAATGCTAACCAAAGCGACCAAACATGAACAGTATATGCCTAACTACTTTGTTGCATCAAAATCTAATCCTAACTCCAAACATGAACAGTGATATTAAAAGCTTTCTATAACCACTTTAAGCATTTCAACATCCAGCTATAGGCATAAGTATATAGCAATCTATAACCAAACAGACCTAACAATAAACTTTAATGAGGATGTAAATGAAAAGTTACCTTAATTATATTTGACAGACTAAAACCTAACGCAATTGTTTTACCACCATTGATTAACTTTAAAGTTCTTCCAATTTAAAAATCGTATCCAAGTTAGATTACCTTGCACCCATATTTGTCGCATAGCTGGTAAGCAGACCTACCAACCGTCGCCTGCACCTCATAGTTAAAGAGAGACAGGGATATCATGCCTGACTCATCCTTGACTCTCATCTGAAGACGAAATCTAAAAGAAAAAATAAATGCATAAAAAATTGTAAGGCGATGGTTTCAAGAGATTGTCGTATTACTACTCACTTATAAAGAGACAATGAGAAAGCACTTACTCTGTTTTTATCCCGGTAACGGTCTTAGCACATTTGATGCATGTCCATTGATCAGGTGTTTGCTGATATCCAAACTTGGGTTTGGTTTCGGCCTCGAGGTCTACAAACTGTGAATCTTTAATCACTTTCTTGTTGCACTTCCGGCACCCGAGGTACCACCAGCCCTCCTCCTCGTGTATAGCAATAATTGTTCCAACAATTACGCTTGCCTTACCCTGTAAATGGAAATGGATATTGTTCAGGTTTTTAAAACATTTGATATATCGAATAAATTTTGCACAGGTAGAAAGTGTAACCTGATCAACATCAAGGAGATCAACAATGTTTTTGACCTGATACTTGTTCAGAAATTCCTCTCTAGTTGAATGCTTGGACTGAGTAGAAATATGGGAAGCCGTGTTTTCACTCTTGGATTCATCCTTGTCAGCAAACAACCTATAAATAATCAAAAAGAGTTACCATTTGAACATCAAAACAAAATATTGCATTTAACGAAAGGTATAATTAGTTAATCAGATAACAGACCTTAGCCTATACAACTCCACATCCATAAATTCTTCTTTTGGGATGCTTTCATTGCCGTTAAACAGAAAAAGCCTTGTCCCATTATAGGCATTTTGAACTCCCATCTTGCCTATTTATAAACAATATTGACGAAGATTATAAGGGATTATAACATATAGGAAAGTAAAATATGTAAAAGCATTCACAAATAGATATACCGTCCCATATCTTCATCATGCCTAATTGAAGAATTAGCATGATTTTACCACGGTTGGGGCATCCATCGACAAAATCTTGAAATCTCACAAGATATGGACCCCACAATGTGCATCCGAGTTCGATACCACCGCATTTATTTACCGATTGTAAGAAACACAACAGACTACAAAATTTATTCGCTTATAAAAACTTTACAAAGACAAGAAAGTTAACGGTACTCACTCGGCATCGCAAGGGTCAACGGCTCTTTTGCCTCGACCGCCATTCTTATCGTAGTTGTCTAAATCATCACAAGCAACTACATGTCCAATTACATCTACACAATTTTAAATAGAAAGCAATGTCTAACTTTTTAGCGCATGATTTGATATATACATATACTATCATATATTGAAAAGGGGACAAATATTACGTACCAAACTGTTCGTCTTCATCCTGCTGCAGATCCACTATTATTCTAAATGGCCTAAAGTCCCACCCATAAACCAAACCGGTAAAGTCAGGACATGGTTCAATGATTGTGTTGGACAAAAAACTGAGACGAAGTGGTTTGTTGACCATGCGATACTTGGGCTGAATCTCCCCAAGACTGTATCGAGACAATGTAATAGCACTTCCCTCTTGAACCTTGTGCTTAAAGCCATTGACCAATGCCATACGCATAGTCGCCTGCATCTTAGTGCCCTGTTCAATTAGGAAGAACATCAAATTAGTAAGCACAATAAACTGAGAAAATAACCAATTGTGTTTACCATTTATTCTCTTAAACATACAACTTTAAAAATAATCCAAGAGTCAAATATTAAAACATAAAACTTATACCATTACCAATTAGAAAGAACATCAGATTAGTAACCAAGAACAATGTGTGATATAGAGCAACCAAGATTGTTTAAACATTATAATGATACTTCGTTTATTCTTATGTTTAGTATAATAGAGCAACCAAGAACAATGTGTGATAATAGTGTACATTTACCTTATTAAATGGCTCAAGTAGGTGTGGTAGTAGGCTGCAATGTATTTTTTTGGGTGGGTTTGGCCACATAAGCTTATATGCCCAAAATTAAGCTTAAACAATCACACTTAATTTTCATAAGCCGTGTGGTCATATGTGTGTCGTGTCATTTATACCATTTACATTATACAAAAATAGTACAAATAAAAACTTAACCATAAGAGCTGCTACTAACTTATTTGCCAAACAAATTCTTAACTAGTAGTTGGTATACCACCTTAAGTGGAACCGTGATTATAGTCAGAATTTCCAGTAAATTAAAAAAAAATTGTTTAAAGCGCGAGTAAGCGAGATGAGTTGTGCATAAAGTTCTGTGTTAACAACAGCACAACTAAACACTTTGGTAAAATAACAACACAGATAAACAAAACATTCAAAATAACCAATTGTGTTTACCATTTAACCTTTTCATATGTGTGTCGTGTCATTTACTACATTTACATTATAGAAAAAAAAGTACAACTCAAAACTTAACCATAAAAGATGCAACTAACTTACTTGCGAAACAAATTCTTAACCATTACCAATTAGGATCAACATCAGGTTAATAACCACACAAAACTGATAAAAAATAGACCCAAATATTCCTTGCTTTCCGGTTTGATTAAACAATATAATTATACATGTAAGACGTGTCATTTACTACATTTACATTATAGAAAAAAAGTACAACTCAAAACTTAACCATAAAAGATGCAACTAACTTACTTGCGAAACAAATTCTTAACCATTACCAATTAGGATCAACATCAGGTTAATAACCACACAAAACTGATAAAAAATAGACCCAAATATTCCTTGCTTTCCAGTTTGATTAAACAATATAATAATACATGTAAGATACCTGTTCATCCATAATGACTAATTCCATGTTTTTGACTCCTTGTTTGCCATACACGTCCTGCATCCAGCTTCTTACTATTCGCACACGCATTTTGATATTGTCTTTAACTGCCGATAAGTCATTGATAAACCCTGCAACATAAGTAGCCATGGTTGTTAATCTTGTTGAAAGTGATAATTTGAAATGTTAATGTGGTAAACAATTTTAGGCCTAATTACATTATATAGGCAGAAATATAAATACATTTAGGAAACTTTTAAAAATATAAACTAGGGAACTTGCCCCTTACGCTTTGCTCATCACAAAAACATAAATTAGGGAAGTATTTTCGTAATTCATGAAATCACCAATTTTCCCCAATTTTCCACAACTAATTAAATGATTAGGGTTTCACACATAAATCATTATAATTCGATTTAATTACGTTTTATAAGTTATTAACATATTAACATATTATAAATAATCAGCAAAAAACATAAATGGGAACAAATTAACAAACTTACAGATTTACAAAATAAGAAAATCAAATTGGGCTGCCAAATCATATCTATTACAATCGGTAATCGAAAAAAGAGGAGACCAAAACGTAAGGACCAAGTGATTATATGGATCTTCATCATCAAATGATTTTGTTTGATTTATGGAAACGATTTTGGCTCAAGAGAGAGATTTTTTTTTTTTATATACAGAGTTTTTTATTTAGGTGATAAGGAGGTGTAGAGAGAGATATTTGCTGATATTCGGAGTATTAAAATGGTAGTGCATTAAACAAATTGTTGACTTTTAAAACGGAAGATGTAAATGTTCTCTAAAAACGTATTGCAAAAAACCTCTGTTTTCAATACTTTCACTTTGAAAAACTTTAGGCATAAAAGTATTGTACGTGGTAGCTAAATAAGGAAGTGCATTAAACGAATTTTTAATGTTGGTAGCTTAGTAGGCTTGTACAAAAGCTTATTTTATTATATATAATAATAGATAATAGATATGATGATTTACCCATAATTTATCCAACTTTACCCATAATAAGATTCCTCTAAGATTACTATAATTCTCCTTTTAATCAAACCTTATGATCATAACATGATCATATCCAACTTACCCAATTACTTCAATTTAATAAAAAAGGGTTTCATCCAATTACACTATAATATCTTAATTAGTGTTTAAAACCACAATTACTCAAAACCCCCCAACTTGGATACATGAACCCTAACTCTTCAATTCACAATTAAATACACTTAGAGATACTTACTTGCACAAGAGTGATAGAAACTAGTTTATTAGTTGATTGGAAACATTAATCTCATCCCAATTGATCACCAACCTTACCATCACTTTCCCTCTCTTTTGCTCTAAACCGACATTCACTAATATCCTGGAACTTTTGAGAAGCTAGCTTATATACAAGTAGCTTTCTTCATTTTAAAGTTATTTCACCATTTGACCCTTTTGGTCCCTCAAGCTCCATTCCTTATAAATTGGCCACACTATACTTCTATAACTAGTTTACAATATGACAACTTAGGTCCTCCTCATTTATATAACTATAACTTAACATTTGTAATTATTAGTTTGACTATCGGGTCAACTAGTCAATCTCGTCAAGTCCTTAGACCATATTCGCTCTAAGGTAGGGCCTATTTGTATTTCGGGATACGGTGTAACAAAATGCTACTAAAAATCTTTTAGAAAGCTTAAAAGAGTTATCTATAACTTGTATACCTAAACGCAAGGACAAATTTTGACCCAAGGCTACTAAACGCGCCTAGAAAGCCTAAAAGAAAAACAACCGTGTAACAAGAGAACCACCTAGTCCCTCTAATCTTCTATGATAATTCTAGTTTTTCACGCATTCCCGTGTAGTTGGTCTAATACGATTCTATAAACATTTTCCTTTCAGCTTTAGAGGATCTTTTTACTATCACACAATACTCCTATAGCCGCTTTCCACTTCATCAAAACCCGCTTTTATATAGCGGTTTAAATCATCGTCCATCATGCTCGATTTGTGTATCATTGAACCTGGATATTTAAAGGACCCCTTTGGCTATTCGATCGTTCTCCGTCACTCAAAAGTCATATTGTAGATATTGTGCCTTCTCTCGGCTGAATAGTAAGCCATTGTCTTCTATCGTCTCCTTCCAGTGCTCAAGTATGCTAATTTATTCATTCCGTTGATTCCAAAACTAACACAATATCGTCAGTGAAAATCAAGCACCATGGGGTGCTCTCTTTATCAATTGTGGTAGCTCATCAGAATCAAGACAAAAACGTATGTGCTAATTGTTATAGAGACAAGTTATTTCGGCCTTCCCATAAGGGGTTTCGTAAGGCCCCTGCACTTTATGTATTTGCACGCCAGCATCACGATTTATACATTTTAACCAAAATCCCTATTATCACATCTTTTAATAACATAACCTATTGTTATATGTAAGCCTACTTCCATTGGGAACACAATCTTTTTCTTTCATGACACAAGAGCAAAAGTTGACTCAAACTTTCCTTCACCAAAGCAAGCATTGATTTGTCTTTGGATCCTAAAACAAGTTAACAACAAAAGGGGTCCCATGGGTTACAAAACCATCGAATATGACACAAAATATGCCATGTGTCTTCTTAGATTCCCATTTACCCCACAAAAAATACAATTTCATACTCCAAAGTCTCTTTAACTATTTAAGATCCAAAAATCCCTCTATTTTGTCACACGCATTACTCTTAAACATTTCATTTCATTTCATTTTTATTCTTAATGTATCAATCATCATATAAACAAAACATAAAAACTATAAATTATAAAATTTATAAAATTTCAATTTTGACCCATCTCAAATAACACCAAATTCTTTAACTTCCCGATCTGGGTCTTTCTCATTTCATCCCAATTTACGATCTTGAATAAGTTAAGATTTGATCAAATGGGTATTTATAAAAAATGATTATAATGCAATTTGCCACTTGGGTTTTGTTTATATGTGATTATAATCAAAAGGGTCAGTGTCAGATTTTGTCAAAGTTAAAAAAAATTGAATCTTTTTAGTGAATTAGTGATTATTTATGGGTTTTGATCACATGGGTGTTTATAAAAAATGATTATAACAAAAGGGTTAGTGTCAAATTTTGTTAAAGGTTAGAAATTTTGGATCTTTATAGTGGAATTGGGGTTAATTATGGGGTGCATTTGCTCGAAAGGTGTTTCGACAAATGAGTATGTGGAGAAAGAATCGAAAAGATCATCAAAAAGGTTTCTTGGTTCATCAAGAAGAGATGAGAGTGTTGTGGAAGTTGATCATAGTGGTAATGATGGTAATGATGCTACTACTAGACTAATTTCTGATGGAAATGTGGAAAATGGGGTTAATTCGGGGCGAATGGTGGGATGATGGTGATAGGAAGAGTGTTGTGGTGTTTGAGGAGCCTGTTGTGCAAGCGCAACTCTTTGTGCAAAGTGTGCAAAAGGCTGCAAATGTTGTGAAGGTTGAGAGTGGGAGTGAGAGGAATGGTGGGGTGTTTAAACCAGAAATATCGAGAGTGATTAGTGTAGGTAATGGTGGAGAAGAGGCGGCTGGTTGGCCGGGTTGGTTGACTGCTGTGGCAGGGGAAGCGATTAAAGGATGGTCTCCACGAAGGGCGGATTCGTTTGAGAAGTTGGATAAGGTCTGCCAACATTTTTCTGTGATATATATTGTAGCTTTTTTATGTATACTAATGCAATGTGATTATGTAGATGATTATAAATTTGTGCGTATATTATTATGTCAAGCTGTTAGATTCTATGGTGGTGTGTTTTGGAAGTGATAATGTGCTATTGAAATCCAGTAATCCGATAATAAGATGTTGGAGTGTTTTGCAAAATATATATGGATTTAAAACGAGCAAAATGAATTTTTTTTTTTATGAAAAGGGAGAGGCTTTTCGTGAATCCGGAGTAAGTATCTCTTAAGTTTGGTAAGAAAGGGCATATAGGTGATCTTATTTTTTTCTGAGATAATCAGTTTGGCCCGGCATGGATGGAATTGATTATTCAACCTCTAAAAGATAAGGTAATAATATAGGCAGACTCAGTATAGTTTTAACCAGACGTTAAAATTTGATTATTCCAACTTAAGAGGTGAGATAATTAGTTGCAAAATGCTAATCTAAACACCCCTATATAATTATCAGTTTGTAGAAATATCCTCAAATGTAGTTCCGTAACTTATGCAAAGACCATTTAAGGTGGAATGAAACATCAATCACTTTGTGAATACAATGCAGATTGGACAGGGACTTACAGCAGTGTGTACAGAGCTCGTGACCTTGAAAGTGGAAAGATTGTTGCCTTGAAGAAGGTAAGATTCGCTAAGATGGATCCAGAAAGTGTTCGTTTTATGGCAAGGGAGATCATTGTTTTGCGTAGATTAGACCATCCAAATGTGATGAAGCTTGAAGGTCTATTAACATCTAGGGTGCCAGGCAACCTGTATCTTGTATTTGAGTACATGGAGCATGATCTTGCTGGGCTTGCAGCTTCCCCTATGATTAAGTTTAGTGAAGCACAGGTATCTGTTTTTCTTTTTGGCAATCGCCAATCATCTAATGTGTGTGCTTTTATTTGATTATTTATAAATCCTTACCAAATGAATTCATTACAATACTTAAAGTTTCACCTTCCATGCATAAAGAAGGCTAATAATAAAAATAAATTTTTAAAAAGGTTGAATTATGTAAGCATACAAATTTTGTTGATATCAGGTGTCGAAATGCTTGTTACAATACTGATATAGATTCTATGTCTTTCATCTGCAGATTAAATGTTATATGCAGCAGTTACTTTGTGGGTTAGAACATTGTCATAATCGTGGAGTGCTGCATCGTGATATCAAGGGTTCAAATCTACTAATTGACAATAATGGGAATTTAAAAATTGGTGATTTTGGGCTGGCTACCATTTTTAGCAGCAATCAGAGGCAACCTCTTACAAGTCGAGTTGTTACTTTGTGGTATCGGCCTCCCGAGTTGTTATTAGGGGCTACCGATTATGGCGTAGCTGTTGACTTATGGAGTGCTGGTTGCATCCTTGCAGAGCTTTTTGCTGGCAAACCTATAATGCCCGGAAGAACAGAGGTACTAATAAGTAATAAAGCTTAACTTGATTTTAGAGGTGTTTGATTTGCATGTTGAAATTGATTTCCTGATCATTACCACTTAGAGTGACAATAGTCAGTGTTTAGTGTTTGAATAAACCGATTCTGTTACCGTCCTACTGATCATTAGGTCCACATAATCAGTTTCGTAATAGCTGCAACAATATTGATTGTCTATCATTAAAACAGATTTACCTAATCATTCTTCTTTAACTTATTCGAGACTTTTACTACTATCCCACAAGACTTATCTACTTATTTCAGCAGAATTATATTATGTATGCGCTTTTTTGAATATAAAATTTATAAACACATTGACAGAATAATTGTCTGATCGCTACAAGTACAACTTCCAGTAGCAAAACCACATCCAAACACTATATCCTACTAACTGTTTTATCAAAGCTAAAATTTCTAAAATCACTTCTTGACGGCACATTCAAACACCCCCTTAGATTTTATACAGTAACAAAAATCCTGGAGAAGTAGACTTACGTGTCTGGGATGTGAGGCTTTTAAAATCAAAACCTTTGGTTGATGTCTATTTCATTGATTTTGGTGATAAACATCATTTTTAAATCATTCATAGGTGGAACAACTACATAAAATCTTTAAACTATGCGGTTCACCATCTGAAGAGTACTGGAGAAAATCAAGGTTGCCTCATGCTACTATTTTTAAACCACAACAGCCTTACAAACGATGTGTGTCTGAGACTTTTAAGGATTTTCCACCATCGGCTTTAGCACTTTTGGATTCTCTCATTGCAGTTGAACCTGACAATCGGGGTTCTTGTTCTTCGGCTCTGCAGAGTGAGGTACACTTGTTTGCTTTACTCGAGATCTTTACACGTATAATGTTTGCGTCACTTGCTTACTATTGAGTATGCAATACAGTTCTTCACAACAAAGCCTCTTCCGTACATCCTTCAAGTTTGCCAAAGTATCCACCAAGTAAGGAGTATGATGCCAAAATGCGGAAGATGAATTGAGAAGGTAATATTTCTTGCTTCTCTTTTTACAGGACTAGCATTAGTTATGATTTGTCATACGGGGATGTGTGGCTTACTGTTTTAAAGCGGTACACTCATCTATAATCTTGATGGTTTTTGCTGGTGTGAAAGGGCTGCTGTTGCTTCCTAGTGCATATTAACTTCTTTATATTTGCAATTTCAGGAATAAAGGTGGTGGTGGGAAAACACGTGGAGTGGAACCACAGAAAAACGGTACAAGAGAATCTAGAGCTAAGCCTGAACCTGATGCTAATGCAGAATTGCATGCGTCCATACGGGTAACTAAATAATCTATTATAGGTTTTAACCTTACTCATATTTGTATGATGTTATCAGTTATGGTCAATTAAAGACTCAGAGATGGCAATTTTGACCCGATCACTTATGAACTTGTCGATTCGGATTGTATTTTTATATTAACGTGTCAATAGGAAAAATAAATCTTCTTATAGCAGAATAGGGAATGTTCAAATGGTTTGAAAGTTGTCTCAAGTATCTTTTTTAATGCATAAACCTACAGACCTACTACATCGATTTGAATTTTAAGATTAGTGATGTAATATGCTTTTGGTAGTCATATTTAAGGGTGTTTGGGGTAGCATATATAAGTACGTATATAGTTATTGTGTTTTCTTAACACAAGTAAGCAGTTTGGAATTTTATTAGACTAAGTAAGCACTTAAAAATAAGCTGGTTTGTACCACGTGTTTTAACTTTTGAGTTGCTTATTAAGCAGACAAGCGTTAAAAAGAAGCAAATCCCAAACACCCTCTTAGCACACCAAACTTTGATTAAAGAATTGACTAAATATAATTTGACTTTTTGCTCTTGCCTCTATCGTCAATACAAATATAGGTGGCCTTTCTTTGTTTTGGCCTTTATGCTATCATTAACCAAAAATTTGCTGGCTTTTCAAAATCTTACTCGTGTATGGGTTTCGTTTATAAAAAGAGGCAAACAATTTGTTTTTTTTTTGAAATGATTGATTGATTTCTTATCTATGCTGAATTCTGAAAAACTTAAATCTATGGTCGAGTAGTATACGCAAATTGGGAACGGTAGAGACTTTGAAACAGTTTATTGATGATTTTGTTTGATGTGTTTCAGAAACGGTTAGAGCAACAAAACACTAAAAGTAGTAGTGAAAAATTCAATCGTGAAGAAGACGGTGGTTCTGGGTTCCCTATCGAGCCTTCCAGAGGATCATTACAATATGGCATGTATAATGGCCGGTCGAAACAACCAGACAAATCAGATGAACCTCATGTCGAGCATTATAAACATCGTGGAGCTCAGTTGTCCAAGTTCTCAAATTCGTTAGCTTGGCATGGTAGCTCAAGGCTGGATAGCAAAGGTACTAGCTCACATTGGCCGGAAGATCGTCCAAATGGAAAGTATCACCAACTAAATGATGCAGATTCATCTCATTCTCACAGTATGCTAGATGAGCCAAACTGTTCTTACAAGAAGCACGAGCATGCCCCCTTAAAGGTATCCGATTCTTTTTTCCTTATGAAGCAAATTTTATGAGGCAGTGTTTGGATTTCTATTAAGATGAATTTTTGATATACGCGTAAACAGTTTACAAAAAATCAGATTTGGATAATTAGTTTCATATCAGGTGCCACAAAACTTATTTAAGGGTAATATATACTTACCTAGATATCCTTTCTTTCTAAACTGAGAGGCTTTTACTCCCATCTCACGAGACATTTCTTTTTTTATTAAATGTCCATTTTCTTTACAAACTTTATAATTTAATAGATTTTAACAAAATATTGTTATCTTATTGCCACTCTTTTGAACAGCAGAAGCACATCCTAACACTAAATGTCGCAACCTGTTTTATCAGGGTTGATTTCTGGTTATGATGATTCAATATCACATAACGATTTTCAAAATGCACATCCAAACACTTCTGCAGAAAAACATCGATAAACACATTATGAATATGGGTTGACTCGTTGACCTGATTATCAACTACGCTCATGCCTGATGATATGATTATTTTACGTGTCCTGGTTACAGGTTATGCTCCAAAGAAAATCGGATCCACTATTCTGGACCATTAGTTCCGCCTGGTGGTAATATGGATGAAATGCTTAAAGAGCATGAAAGACAAATACAACATGCTGCACGTAAAGCTCGCCTTGACAAAAGTAAGATTAAAAAGGCCATTCTGATAATGGTCAGAGAGAATCGTTACTGCAGTATGGGGAAATTTAAGATGAGATCGTCAAGTAGATATAAGCTATCATTATAAAGTGCATCCAGTACCAAGATCAGTGAGTGCTGCTAACTGTGCAGAATTCGAGTGCTTCAGATCAGAAACCGATTCCAAATTGCACAAAGGTTTTATGTTTTTATTTGAAAAACGGGGTTTTCCTCTTGTACAGCTTTAGCCTGGTTTTACATAACCTAATGTACAAGGTCATAAAAACATTTAGGAAAAACTGTTGCTCTACATAAACACAACAGGTCATGTAGTTTATTTCTTTGTTAGTTGGCGGAACGCCTAAATGAGAGCAAGTACACGCAGATACCTTTTTGATACAGGTGTCAATTTCTACCATTTTACTTGTGTATGAGTCCGGATTATGTTTATCTCAAATGGGTCAAAGTGGTAAATTTGTTGAATAGTTTAAATGAACATGGGTCAAGGAGGTGAAAGTCACCACGGTGTATTAATGTATTAAACATGATACGTCATTTTATTCGAAAAATAATCACTATGATGGTAGTAGAGTGATCGATCTCATCTGATACACGGGCGGATAAAGACCTCAGTAGATGCGTAGGTGTACCTTGTCGAAAATTTTTAACAGTTTTGTTTGAAATGCTTTCAGCAATATGCTGTTAAGCCTTTGAAGTAACTTTTGTTTTCGGTTTCTCTAATGCTGACAATGTGCAAACTTTGTAAACAATAAAAAACAAATAAAATTATGGACTTATATCGGAAACTGATATCAAAATCTGAGAACCGAATCAGCAAAGAAATTTAAAAGACTTAGCTGCAATTTGGGTAAGATTATGTTGCCTTTTATGACTGAGATCCTCATTCTTATCAAAAGTTTTTGGACAAACATGTTTTGGGTCAACCACACACTAGTCCAAACTTTCAACCGCTATCCATTTTGGCATGTTACAGGTCTGCACACTCTAATCTTTGCTCTTGAACCGTGTCGATGTTCCCTCTCTGTTTGATGCACGTAGTCAAAAGATTACATAAAAGATCAACTATCTAGCAAATTTCTAAACCTACAATGTTCAAGTTCTTGCGTCATTCTCTTTGTTTTCTAGTACTCGTAAAACCATTTTTTGTAAGAGCATTGACTGGTGCCTAAATGTATGCCTAATCAATGTGGCAGCACGCTGAGGGACCATTTTTTCACAAACTAATAATTTCCCAAAATCAATTAAACTGTCTATCCGAAGCAAACATAAATGGATGTCATCATATCAGGACTTGCAATTTGGCCCCATCTTGCTTTATCCTTACTTGTTAAAGACACAAGAATCCAGCAAGGTTCGTTAAAACTGGTATGGTGGCGCTATACATACGAACACACTAAAACTCGAGAAAGATTAATGGCAAGATTTTATTATTAACAAATCATAACTGTTTTCACCAGACTTAGAATGATTAAGATGTCTTCTTTAACTTTACAAGTCGATGACCAAAGAATCCACCAAACTTCTCAACAACACTTTTGCTTCAGTTAGAATCTTTCTAGGTTTCATGTCATACATCATGGATTTTAATATATAATCACTTTAGCTCTAAGCATCACCATACTATGTCCAGTATATATGTATATATACTTGCATACAATCCCATAGCTTCATAAAACCCACAAAACTTGGATTTATACGCCAAAATGAGGTCGAGAACACAATACCCGTGAACACCAAGCACATTGTCATTGCCATTATTGCCGTGTTCTTCCTCCTCTTTGTTTTTAGATCCAGTTTTTCTTCTTCTAATGACAAAGTTTCATCCACAATACCGCAAACAATAATCCCAAAATCGGTATCAGATTCCTTTAGAAATATTCAACAAGTGAGAAAATGCTCACCAACTTGCAACAAAATCCCACCTTCTTTAGCACAAGCACTCGTCCACTACTCGACCTCTACCATCACCCCACAACAAACTAGCAAGGAAGTATCCGTCACTAAAAAGATTTTAGACCAGAAATCACCATGCAACTTTTTAGTTTTTGGCTTAGGTCACGATAGCCTAATGTGGAGCACGTTAAACTTTAATGGACGCACAGTGTTCCTAGAAGAAGACGAGGCATGGATTGAGCAAATTAGAAAAAGGTTTCCTATGTTAGAATCCTACCATGTGACATATGATAGTAAGGTGAATCAAGCCGATAGCCTTATGGAAGCAGGAAAAGGGTCAGAGTGTACAGCCGTTGGTGAAACTAGGCATTCGGTGTGTCAATTAGCACTTAAGGGATTGCCTAGTGAAGTTTATGAGACGACGTGGGACTTGATCATGGTGGATGCACCCACGGGGTACCATGATGAGGCACCCGGGCGGATGAGTGCAATTTATACGGCGGGGATGATGGCAAGGAACCGAGAGGAGGGGGAGACTGATGTGTTTGTGCATGATGTGAATAGGGTGGTTGAAGATAAGTTTTCTAATGCCTTTTTGTGTGAAGGGTATATGAAGAAACAAGAAGGGAGGTTAAGGCACTTCAGGATTCCTAGTCATAAAGATGACCCAAACAAGCCATTTTGTCCTTGAATTTCAGTTCCACAAATCTGATTTTTTTTTAGAAAAAAAATATTGATTCTTGATTTTGTTCAATTGGTTCTTGTTCTTATAAGAATCTTGAACTCTTCTCTTTTTTGAGCATGTATAATAAATGGGATGAATAACATGAATTAGATTAGATATTCTAGCAAATACAGTGAAAAGTTTTTATACTAAACTTTTCGTATATTATCACTGTTAATGCAAAATCAGTATATCTCTTTTACTTGTCGTGCAACGTTGGATACAATTATCTCCTTTTTTGTATGTTTTGGTCATAAATATTGTTAGAGTGTGATGTTAGAAAATTTAGTGCACCGGTGGGTTTTGATCATACTTGGTAATAGGTTTGGAGGTATAGAATGTTGGAAAAAGGCTAGACTGAATTCATACTTGACTTGCAATGTCTTTGGCCTATTCAAGTAGTAGTTATAACTCCATTAATGACCACGTTTAATTGGTCGTGTAACTACTAATACCTACTTTTATGGAGGCTAATTATGTGGTGATTAATGAGCCGTTAATCACTCATAAATCCATTGACTAGGTTCGAGTAATCTCTACTATAAATAGAGATCAACACAACTATATGAAGAGATATAGAAAAACACATAACACTTAGATGCTAAAAGGTTATTGATTTGTGCCTAAATCACTAACATACATTTGGTCTCATCCCAAGTAGATATTCGTGATACCCATGTATTAGGGTCGAATAGTTTACTTTGGAAAATGATAACACGATTCCAAGTGATATTCGTAACCACTCGGTGGTATATTATTTGCTATTGATTATCTTTACCTGTGGGGGCGGTATTCATCCAAAGAATCAAAGTAAACTATTTGTGATAATCAATGGCTACTGCTGCTATGAAACACATGGCTTCAAACTTTGCCAAGCTTGACAAGTTTGAAGGGGTGGACTTCAGAAGATGTCAAAAGAAGATGCACTTTCTTCTTTCAAGCATGAGTGTGGTCTATGTTCTCACTACACCAATTCCAAATGATGAGGATGATGCTACTGTGGAATAGATCAGGAAGAGGAGAAAATAGGAGAATGATGATAACATTTGCGAGGTTTAATCCTCAATGGTATGTTTGATTCTCTCTTTGATTTTTATCAAAATGTTGAATCTTCCAAAGAACTATGGATTTCTTGGATGCCAAATATATGGTCGAGGATGCATCAAGTAATAAATTCCTTATAAGTAATTTTGGAAATTACAAGATGACCGATTCAAGACCATTTATAGAACAATACAATAAACTTCTTGGTATATTTGGAAGGTTTACACAACACAAAATGAACATGGATGAGGCTATTTCAATCTCTTGTGTCATTGATAAACTTCCTCATTCTTGAAAAGATTTCAAGCATACTCAAACATAAGAAGGAGGAGTTAACTCTTGTTGAGTTGGGCGGGTCATCTCGCATTGAGGAATCACTCATGGTGTAGGATAATGACAAGCCAAAGAGTAGAAATTTATTGGTGCATCTGTTGTTAATATGGTGGAGTATAATAACTTCACCATGTACAATGACAACAAGGGCAAACGTAAACATCATGATAACACAAGGTTGACCCTAACAAGAATGTTACACCTACTTGTTAGAAATGTGGAAAAACTGGTCACATTAAAAGGGATTGCAAAGGTGTTAAGGTTGGTGGTAAAACCAATGGATCAGGTACAAGTGCATCAGGGAGTGGTGGTTCTACCAATCCTATGAAAGGTTAGAATATGTTTAATGAATCTTTTCAAATTTATTATGTTACATATGTATCTAAAATTAACTATGTGCGTGATGATGATGTTGTGTGGTGGGTTGACTCTAGAGCAACTGCTCATATGTGCAAAGATAGAAGTTGGTTCAAGACTTACGAGTCACTGAATGATGGTTCTATTCTTCACATGGGAAATGAGTCAACAGATCTGGTGCATGGATGTGGTTGTGCAGATCTTAGATTTAGTTCAAGAATGATTGTAACTTTGTTTAATGTTATTCATGTTCTTAATATAAGAAAGAACTTGGTTTCAAGTAGTGTTTTGAATAATCATGGTTTTAAAAAAGTTATTGAATCTGATAAGTTTGTTTTATCTAAACATGGTGTGTTTATTGGTTTTGCCTATTTATGTAAGAAAATAGTATTCAGATTGAACATTTTAATGATTGTGTTAATTCGGCCTTTATGACCACCTCGACCGACCGACTCTACCCTCCGCATGCTAGACTTGGTCATATACACTATAAAAGGATGCAAGATATGTCTAAGGATGGGTTAATTCCAAGATTTGACATGGACACTAATAAGTGTAAAACTTGCATGTCTTGACCAAAATAACTAAGAAACCTTTTCGTGGTGTTAAACATGAACCGAGCTCTTGGAGTCGATAGACATTGAATCGTGTGATTTGCATGCCACTCCTTCTTTGGGAAATAAGAATTACTTTGTGACATTTATTGATGATGCTTCTAGTTTTTGTTATGTCTCTTACATTCTAAGGATGAAGCATTAGATAAATTAAAATTAAACGAAGTTGAATTGCAACTTGGGTCCCCGATCAAAAGATTCAGGATCGATAGGAAGGTGAGTACATGGATACTCTATATTTTCGGTCAGTTGGTATTAGTCATGAAACAATTGCTCCTATACTCCTCAACAAAATGGTATATCCGAAAGGAAAAATAGAAAATCAAGGAGATGGTTTCCATGTTGTCCTATTTCGACCGAGTCGAGGTTATGGGGTAAAGCTATGTTAACAACTTGCTATTTATTACATAGGGTTTCCAACAAAAGGAATAAGGTTACCCTTATGAACTCGGACTAAAAGGAAACCCAACCTGAACTATCTCGTGGTCTCGGGTTTGCATGGTTGTTGTCGACTCCGATCTAAAGTCGAAAACTTTGAGTGAAAGAGGCATTGAATGAATCTTTGTTGGATATGTTGAGCATTCCAAGGCTTTTAGGTTCTATGTTATTGAACCTAATGAATCTGCCTCAATTAACTCAATAATTGAATCAAGGGATGCAATCTTTGATGAGAATAGATTCTCATCATCCGTAGACCAAGTCAAAGGATTCCAAATGGAACTCATGACATTGGTTTATCGAGGTCCTTGATGAAGTGCCATCAGAGGTCCCTGATGAGGTTGTGGTTTAGCAACCTAAACCTGAGCTCAGAAAGAGAAAAAAGGTTAGGACTCCAAAGTCATTTGGACCCGAGTTTCAATTATATTTAATTGAAGGAATAAGGGATGAGGTCTCCGACCAATATTTTTTTGCTTTATTGTTGAGGATGACCCCAAGAAATATGATGAAGCAACGAAATCCCAGGATGTTGCTTTCTAGAAAAAAGCAATAAATGATGAGATGTTGTTAGGAATTGAAAATTCCATAAGGAAGTGTCGGTCACCCCAATTATTGTTTAGCATATCTTAGCTCGTAGACTTTACGTTATTTAGTAGTTATTAGTTAGTTATTAGTTTAAGTAACATCGTGGAGGAAGGACGGTCTTTACCCATCAGATGCCCGATCCACGTCCAAGGAGGACGTGTAGTATGTAACTATAAATACCTCTACCTTCCAAGGTAGAGGTTGGACCTTTCACCAATCTAACCTTCTTTCTTTTGTTTACTTTCTCTCTAGAAAGGCTCCCATCTTCCACTTCTCTCTAAACTCATCATAGTGTACGCCCATAGTATTGATTGTTTGTGTGTTTGTGAAAACCAATATCTAACAATTGGTATCAAGAGCCATGGTTTGATCACCATCTTTCATGTTCTTGGATTTCTAGTGGTTTTCATAAGGTTTTGGGTTTGAATGAGTTTAGAGTGGTTAGCATCATTTGGATCATCTCTTGTGTTAAAGTTTGGATTTTCATAGTACTTTTGTGTTTAGAATCATTATAAGTGTTTAGGTTTTGGTTTGGAAGGCTTAATGCATCTTGGTTATAGTATTTTTGGATTAGAAAAGCTTGTTTTTGAAGAGTATCAAGGAAGAGGTTTGTCACTTATTCTTGGAAGAGGTTTGTCCAGATTCGTTGTATCTGAAGCGGTTTGTCCAGATTCGTTGTATCTCAAGCGGTTTGTCCAGATTCGATGTATATGAAGAGATTTGTCCGCTCTAGCGATTTGTCTGTCTAGCGATTTTTCCGCCTAACGATTTGTCTGTCTAGCAATTTGTCTGTCTAGCAATTTGTCTGTCTAGCAATTTGTCTGTTTAAGCAATTTGTCTGTTTAGCGATTTGTCTGCTTAAGCGATTTGTCATTTGAGCGAGTTGGGAATTAGGGTTCGATTTGTCTAGTGTGCGATTTGTGGTATGCATTTTGAGAACTATGCGGTTTGAAAAAAGTGCGGTTTGACCAGTTCATCAGTGTGTTTTGTTGACTTTTCCAGACAAAACTTCAAACGGCCATAACTTTTGAACCATAACTCGTTTTCAGTTCTACCCATCAAAACGACCGTGAGAACGAGGAGAATGGTGCCAATTAACTTAAGTTATTCGATTCAACCTTCGAGGCCTAAATCCGCCCGAACAGAAGTTATTGTGGTTTTTAAGTTTTGACCTAAATTTCTTCGTAAAACGTGCATAAACCAATCCAAATCTCAACCAAACAACATCTCGCTAATCCTACAAACAATCATAAGTCCTAACATACAATTGTCCGTCGGTGTGTCTATCCATCGTTATCTTAACACGCTCTATTGGCATTGCTTAACGGTTTGGTCTCGATTTTAGTAAAATCCGCGAAAGATTCTATTTCTCGATTTAAATCATAGACTTGTAAAATCCGTGTATACTACTACATCATGTCTTATACTACCGACCCAGTAATTTTAAATGTGCTTAAATTATATGATGCTGTGGACAACAAAGAAAGTATTGGTTACTCTGAACGGTTAAACATGATTGAATCAATCAATGATGATTTGAGATCTTCACACTCAGAGTCTGAAGAGAGAGATTTGCACCAGTTTAGGCTATAGAATTCCATGCAAAAGGAAAGTAGCATTGAACCTTATCAACAACTTCACTCACACCTCATGTTACTCACACCGATAGGAATGGAACGAACATGCAATGCCCTTTTCCGTCAAGATTTATCCACATTAACGAGAACATTACTAGTGAACTTAGAACAATTGGAACAACAAATTGATAAAGAAAAGGTTAAAAGGATAGTTCCGGTCGCACTTCAAGTGATCTACAACCGCCAGTCATTCATCGCTGGGGAATTTACATCGATTATGATCAAGACATGATGAAACTTCTTTCAAGAGACACACTGGAATGGAAATTAGCGTGTTCATAGAGACATTTATCCATCTCATAGATAATGTAGAAGTATATTGTGGAAGTTACTCGAGAAAGATGAAAAAGTGGATGAGTGTCAGTGCGGTTGAGAGATAGTTGTGATGAGTGGGTAACGTGTCGTTGAAGAAACGGGTGTTCCGAATGCGTAATGTCAAAGACAATAAATAATGATGTAACTAATGCTCGCTACTCCTAACATACAAGAAGTAGATGTGAAATCGAAATGGGAATGAATGTCGGGCACAATCAAAAGATTGTAGTATTGAGTCGGGTAAAGCACCGATGATGGATCAATTAACACCGAACACATAGGCTCGTAGATAGATAAGCTTGACACACCTAGCGGTCCAATGACTCTTGTTACAAAAGATGTGGATACGATATCGGACTGTAAATTGAGCGGTGTCATGTAATGAGGTACCTTTACTTTTCAACATAGTGCATCCGCTAAAGTACTTAAACAAACCGATCATGATCTTCGAACATGACTTTGATAAATGTTCTCAGAATCGAGGTGAGTCCGAGATTAAGTGTTTCAAATAAAAGATATGGTTGATAAAAAGGCTTTTGATGAACTTTCAAACAAACTCTCAAATCTTGAAAAATATTGCATTTCACTTGAAATTGCGATATAGAGTAAAGAAGAAAGTTTTCAACTTAACAAACCATGTAAAAATCTGGAACTTCCTGAATTCCGTGAACTTTTTGAAATTAACACTTTGAAAGCTCAGCTTGAAGACAAAGACTCAACCATTTACAATCTGAAGAAACATATTTCTGCCCTAATTCTTCTCTATTGAAGTAATCCCGGGAAAAACAAACATCATAACTGCAGAGAAACTCAGTGTTTAACTCGTAGCCTTTGGTGTGTTATTACAACTATTTGGGGGAAGGATGTATTATTCCAACCATTTGGGGGAAGGATATATTATTCCAACTACTTGGGAGGAAGGATGTATTATTCCAACCATTTGGGGGAAGTGGTCTCTGGATACTTTTGGTATGTGTTAGCTCAACTATCGAGAAGAAGAAATATGAGAAGAATTTTGAGCGTGAGATGTGATTGCTTATCGACATATTCTATATGGTTTATGATAAAGTGCTTCAGGTTATTGCTTCATGTACACAATGTAATGATGATTTCGATGAGATCGCAACCATCAGGGGAGAGATATGTGTACATCAGGGACGCACAACATGTTCAGTTGATCGGGCTTAATTAGTTATTACGGAGTTGACAGTCGCAGAGATGATCAGTGACTCAACATCTCACTTGTATGTCATCGTCTCTACTTTTGTTGGGTACATGTGTACATTATGGGCTGATTGGTTATATGAAAGATAACTCGAATGCATTTGGTGAAATGAAGATGTTGACATATTGTTCTCCGAATAGACAATCGCTCAAACTTGAAGAGTAATGTGTACATCGGGGACGCATAATGAGTTCACGTGATAGAGCTTAATCATGTATTCCGTGTGATAACCGCAAAGATGATCAATGTTTAAACTTGTTACCGGTGTTCTCTTGTTCTTGGGTGTTGAGCTTCATTCAATAAGACTGCTTCCTTCACATTCTACTTCTTGGGAAAATGGTCTTTATTCAAGATTGTAGGTTTGGGGAAGCTACCAAAGTCTCACTTTCAGAGGCTCAATTTCGACGTCCATTCAAGAGTCTCGAAGCTTTGGTGGTGAAAGTTTAAGAAATGATGACTTCTACCTTCTACTAAGTCTTGAACGATATCCTTATCTCGGTACTCGTATCATCATCTTCTTAAACTATATCATCTTATTTTATATATTTAACAAAATAAAATAGAAAATATAAAATTTTCAAAATCCATAAATAGCACGGAAATGTCATTCAATAATAGCACGGGACTTTAGATGAAGTTCGACGAGAAGGTGTAAATATTTCTTTTCATAACATGTCTCTAAATATGGCTTGCATTTATTTGATCAGAACCAGCGCTAAAACCATGGTTTGCTATTATTTCGTATAGCAACCTGTTCTTCAAAGAGGAAAGTCCAGACTTAAACAATTTTCAAAAATTACGTACACTTATCCTAATACTTAATGAGGAAAGTATGTCAAGGATCATTGTTCCTACTCAAATATTTTCCTTCTAAAATTCTTCGTAAAAATATTTGTTTCAACAAAATGGTGGTAAATGAGTTGCTTGAAAATAAATCAGAATCATGTTTTCATAAATTTGCAAAACCCAATCAATGACTTCAGCTTATTTAAAACTTTTGATAGAATGAGTCATTGATTGAGGGGGAGAATAGTTTTCAAATTTATATCATCTATCGAGCTTATCTAATTATCCTACGTGCTTAATCGAAAAGATATTTGCCTATGTCGAAAGAATAGGAATCTAGGATATGATTATTTGGATTAGATGATTAGAGTTTGCCAAACACACAATTCCCATGCCTTTATGATCGATTGATATGTTGAATTGACTTTATTAGTCGATTGTCGTTTTGGTGTTGTCGACCACCATATATCATTTGTATGTCTACTAACGATGCGATATCATTGATTATAAGAATGTTCCCGATCCGGATCCCACAAAAGAAGATGATTGGATGCCGAAAGGAAAGGGTAACTATATCTTGGGCCGACAAAAGAAGAAACGAAGCTTAATCAGATCTCTCCATGGATAGTTGGCACGATAGATGCAACTTCAGAGGTCTCACTGCTTCAGCTGACGGTTTTCTTCCAGCCTTACAGCAACAACAGAAGCAACTTATCCACCTAACATATCTTTGTGCAGGACAAGTAGTGGAGGATACCATTTTTGACAAAACAATTTTAAAATTATTGTTTTTGAAAATTGTAAAATATTTGTTTGAAAATAAATTGAACAAAATTTTGGAAATCAACCGGACTTCATTTTATCAAAACATAAGTCACTCAATCAGTGACTACGGTCATGGATTGAGGGGGAGAGTGATTTCAAATAAAATATTTTCAAACGATATTTCTTCATAAAAAGTCCGGTTTGTACAATAATAAGTGGTGAACTAAAGATTTAATGTTTTGTCATGGTATGATTTTTTTTAAAACTCAAAGATATTACAAAATGAATTTTTTTCTGTTCTTGTTTGATTGTGAAATAGTTTTATTTTACTTAAAGATCTTTTAAAAATATCATACCTGACACTAACAATCTTTAATGTCCAAAATTGATCCTTATAAATCATTTTTCAAAATAAAATCGTGCCACGTCTTTCCCCTAAAATTTTCTAAATGATTTAAATCATTTGGGATCACAAATCTCAAATGGTTTGATATTTTTGATCGGGGGAGAGATCGTGATTTAAATCTCAAATCGGTTTTAAATGTTGATTGTTTCAAAAGCACTCCTTCCTTCATGTGTCAAACGATTTCAAATACATGATGCACATGATTGAGGAGGAGCATTTAACCAAAAACCAAAAGAGTATTTAAACAAGGCCACATATTCTCCCATGTTTTCCAAACCTTATTAAATCACTTGGAATCCAAAATCTCAAAGGGTTTGATATTTTTGATAGGGGGAGAATTTATGATTTAATATGAAATTTGATAAAAGATGATCATTTTGATTCAAAGTGCAAGTTCTCTCTAATATGTGCTAAACTCTTTCGTATATCGATGCACTTATTGAGGGGGAGCGAATGGTTTCTATTGGCAATCGTGAAAAGTACTTCAAAAACCTCTTGCCTCTATGTGCAAAATGATTTTCAAATATCCAACGCACATATTGAGGGGGAGAATTTACCTAGAAAATCAAAAGGCTTTTTTTCTAAGGAAATTGTGATCAAGAAATTGTTTCAAAGAACTCTTGCCTCCATGTGCTAAACAATTTCAAATACATGATGCACATGTTGAGGGGGAGCATTTCTAAATGATCAAAAACAATTAAGGTACAAAATTCTTTGATATTATATCACAAGTACCTTGATTGATTTTCCAAATGATTTTTCTATTGGTTTCAAGAAGGAAAGAACAATACCTAAAGACCGGCCAATTTACTTTATGCATGGTGTTATAAGGATGGTTAGGTTAGGTATTCGTTCCACGATCCCTTGTAACGAGAGGGATCTACCGAGGACAATCCACTAGATAGTGTAGAAGTCCATAGGTATGATGAAGAAAGGAGAAAAGAGAATACGGGAAGAGTGCGGATCGAGACAGAGCTAGTAATGGAATAAACCCAACAAGGTTCTAGTTATGAAGTCTCAAGTAAGCGAAGGGGTTGAAGAATGAAAAGAATTGAATGTGAAAAGGGTGAAATGAAATAGCCTCCATTAATTCAACCTTAGGCGTAAACCGGGTTCAATTCATATACTCTTGGTGGTTACCAAGGTAACGCCGGTATTGAAGACAAGACGTCATGGACCCGGTGGACGCACCGCACTATACTTCCCAAGCTACTCAAGTTCCTCTTAAAGGACTTGTTTCATTCTCATAGGGAATGATGCGAGTTTCTTGACTGTGTCTTAATATTTATAGTGTCTCGCTATACCTATGGTCTGCCCTAGTGTACTAATGGGCGGTGTACCCGTCGCGTGTAGTGTAGTAAATGGTAAAGCCGAGGTCGTCCCAAGAGTTATGTGTGTTGGATTATTACTAAGTCTAATTGTCACGGAATAATAATGGTTTCGATAGGGATTTAATTAATTAAACTACTAATGCAGTAATAAAATAAAAGCGATAAATGGATAAAGGAAATCAATAGAGAATAGTGGTGCTAACCTAGTCAATCCTCCTAGCTAGTTATGTCTACGTCTACCTACTTCCAATTACTTGGTGGGGTCAAATACGAGAGGACATCATTTGGTCAATTCGCCTAACCTATCGAAGAAAGATGTCACCACAGGAGAAATCGGTAGCACCATCATAAGTCCCTGTTGTTCCCGGTACCCTAAGCCAAGTCATTAAGTACCGCTACATGCTAGATTCATAATAGTGAGTGCCCACCGTTAGGAACTTAGACACTACACCAAGTTCATCCAAACGATAGGTGATCGGTTGGTCAAATCGCACAAGTAGAAAGGGTCGTCGTTGGTCATATCTTACCCTTCCCGTCTCATCCGCTCACCTAGGGTCGGTTGGTCATATCTCCTAGGCAATTGGCCTCTACCGCCATTCAAAACTACCGAACCAAGGGTGACTACCAATGAACTATGCATGCATACACTTAGAAATAATTGTACGGAAGTAAAGGTAAACGCAAACAAAACAATTAAGGAATCATAACTAGGCTAGCACCAAAGGGTGCTTAGCCGCTCATATTAATCATGAAAATCAATTCAATATTCAAAGGTACGAAATACATGAATTGAAAGTAAAGAAATATAAAACGCTAATGCTTATCGTAATGGGTGACTTCTCCTTGGAAACACTCAGATGCTCCCTAGACCTGCCTTGAGCTTTTTCCCACGTTCTCGAGTGTGTGTGTGGAATGGGATGATTAGAAATGCTGGAATTAGTGGGGTATTCATAGGCAAAATCGGGTTACGGCGTAACCAATATAGGAGTTACGCCAGTAACCTTCTATTTGTTCGTAAATGCACTAGATTCGCTAGTTACGGCAGAACCTTCTAGTGGTTACACCGTAGTCTTCAATAAACTCGGTTACGTCGTAAGTGATGCAGTAGTTACGGCGTAAGTATCAGCGGCGTGGAACCTCATTTAACCTAATGGAGTTACGTCATAACCTTTGGGAAGAGTTATGCCGTAACCTCTTGATAAGTTGGTATTCGGGTCACGCATTAGTTACTGGTAATGTGAGAGGAGTTACGCCGTAACTTCTTCAAAATAGCATACCGTGATAAATCTTTAGTTATGTTTCCATTTCGCGTCTCTTTAGCTCCAATGCTCGTAATTTACCCGAAGTGGAAAACAATGGAAAACAAGCGTAAATCCATATAAATGATATAAATAACGAGCATTATCGGGGAAATTGACACTTAATATTCGGGACTATTTGATGTTATCTAATATCCCCCACTTGAACTCTACTTGCCCTCAAGTAGACCTTATTAGATAGATGCCAAAAAGATATCTCCCAAAATCTAGAAAATATGAGTTTACAAATCCTTATGCTAGAATAAAACAAAGCCGAACACCTCACTAAAGGGAACAAACACTCAAATCTCTCAACTATTCTAAGTGTCAATTTTGGGTGATCACCAATCGCACGATTATAACATGTATTCTATCATAAGCTTGGCGGTTACACAAATCTCCACCACTAGAGTTAAGGGCTAAACAAGTCTCAAGGCAATATGGGTAGACACGACAAAGGTTATGGATGACTCGTCATTACTAACATGTCACGCGAAGTGGACAAAATCAATGATACATGACCAAATCCATGGCCAAGACACCGAGATTGCTCACGCATCACCTAGACACGCTTCATGACTAAAGGGTAGGATAAGACATGGGATATATAATTGGTGTAAAATGAAAAACAAGAAGGTAGTCTAAATCTATAACCAAGTCATCACCACTTACCGTCCACCCAAAGTTCAAGCTTAGAAGTCTAGAAACCGGATCATGAAAAGCAAGGTAGATGTGTCATTAGAGGACGTCGTGATGGGCACACTACCTTTTCTTCTTCTGTTGGCATAACTACCAACTCCAATCTTCAAATGTGACCGAGGTGGCCTCCTCGATACTAATCAATAAAGCTCATACAATGTTGCTTATAACAACGCACTTTACAATATCATAACTCAATCAACTTTTCTCCTTATTATTTTTATTTTTTTTCAACATAACATAATAACATAACATCCCCCATTTGAGATGAACAATGGAATTCGGGGGGTCTTCAATGATCTTCATAAATGTTGTCGATGAAAGCATAATTTCCAAACCTTTCCACTCGAACCTTGAACTTAGGAAAATGATGACTTCCCAATCACATATAAAGACTACAGGGTAGGCTAAGGTGTATAGGTGTAACGAAACAATATATTGGGTTGACAAAATGAAAGGAATGGCTCAGAAGGGTGTATCTAGGGTTATCTTGCACTAAATGTGAGTGCAACAAAAGGGTTTCACATGGGGGCGAAAAGTCGAGGTGACTAATCGATAGACTCACAATGGTAGGCTGTTTGGGTGATAATCCTATAATATTGCCTTCTAAAACTGGAAAGTCCAAATACATCGAGCTAACTCAACATACCTCGTCTATGGTCTCGAAATGATGCAAAGGCCAAGTTCTAAAGTTTACAAGCTACCCAAGACACTCATAATTTGGTGGATTTGGGGTAAAATATTGGAAACGGATAAGGCTAATCTCACCATGTAATATCAAGGGTTGTATGTGCTCGGCTAAGGTCTAATCTAGTTAGGTTAAGAAAAACATGTCAAAATTTTAAAAATGGCATAATTTTTAAAATAAACTAGAAAATGAGGGCTAAATAAAGTTCAAGAGATAATTCTCCCGTCCCCCACTTGAATTGTACAAAGTCCCTTTTGTACTAGGCATTAAAATAAAGGTAAAGAGAAAGGTAGAATTAGGCGAGAACTTCCTTGAAATTTGCTCCATAAAGAAGAAGGCTCACTAAAAAGAACCGTGCCTTCGTTTAAGCGTCATGAACAAACTTCAATCCACGAAATGACAATACCGACAAGCATAATTCTAAAAAGAAAAATGAAAATGAAAACAAACCTAACTCACTTTCGTAGGAATCACGGTTGCATTTAGCCTATGCAACAAGTTTTAAACCACTTGGTGTCCCAAGTGGACGAGTGAAGTCTCGTGAGGGTTCTGAGGAACACACCACAAAGTTCATTTAAAACTAATACAAGGTTCTTGTGTTTTAAAATGAAAGAATTAAATCGAGAGAAAGTTAAGTCGTAACTCCTATGAGGGAGTTACGCCAGAATCGAAAAACTGGTATGAGTCGTAAAAGCGAGTAGTTCTGGCGTAACCACCGAGATGGTATTACGCCGTAATTGGTAATGCGTCAAGAATTCTCTTGCTCAAATGTTGGTTACGGCGTTATCACCGAGATGAGTTACGCCAGTATCTGCTCGAGATCAAGAATCGCAATGTAATTAGTTCCTCGTTTCTCGCAAAAATGGTTAGAAAACACAAACCCAATGAAAGGAAATAAAAAAGAGAGGGATAATTGGGTTGTCTCCGAAAGAGCACTTTTCTTTATTAACGAGTCTTTGTTAGACTCGAGCGCGGGCTTCTATGGGGGCCTTTGGGCTTGCCCACTTCTTCAATATCTTTCATTGGTTTTGATTTTCAAAACTTTACAAAATTTCTCTTCGGTCCCGGTGGTAGCGAGTGAATTCATATTTTTGATAATAATTCGAGGTGGTCTTTGTAGGAATCCTGTGAGTTTGCATCTCCTTTGTTCGTAAGCTTCGTCATCGGGATCAATGAACTCCTCATTTCATGCATCTCCTAATATAACTCTCCGGCATCTCCTTTGTAGGGAATCCCCAGGAGTTTGCATCTCCTAATATAACTCCCCGGCAGCGGCGCAAAAAACTTGATGCAGGTTTTACTGAACATGTCTTAATATTTATAGTGTCTCACTATACCTATGGTCTACCCTAGTGCACTAACGGGCAGTGTACCCGGTCGCGTGTAGTGTAGTAAATGATAAAGCCGAGGTCGTCCCAAGAGCTATGTGTGTTGGATTATTACTAAGTCTAATTTTTACAGAATAATAATGGTTTCGATAGGGATTTAATTAATTAAACTACTAATGCAGAATAAAATAAAAGCAGATAAATGGATAAAGAGAAATCAATAGAGGAATAGTGGTGCTAACCTAGTCAACCCTCCTAGCTAGTTATATCTACGTCTACCTACTTTCAATTACTTCAGGTGGGGTCAAATTCGAGAGGACAACATTTGGTCAATTCACCCTAATCTATCAGCAAAGATGCCACCACAGGAGAAATCAGGCGCACCGTCATAAGTCCTGTTGTTCCTGGTGCCCTAAGCCAAGTCTGTAAGATCGTAATATTATTGTGTTATGATGATTCGGGTGGTCTTGGATGATCAAAATACATGTTAAACATTTTAGAAAGAGAAAGTAAAGAGAGAGGGAGTTTCTTGGTAGAGACTTGATGAACAAAATGTGAAAGGTTAGATTAGAAAGATCCACCCCTTCCATGGATGGAAGGAGTATTTATAGTTACAAAGCTAACGTCCTCCTGTCGGACTGTGGATCAGCCATACAGTGGGTAAAGACCCGTCCTTCCTCCACGGTGTTACTCTAAACTATTCTACGCTACTGACTAACTAATTAACTACTAAATAACGTAAGTAACTACAAGTCTACGAGCTAACTTATGCTAGACAATAATTGGGGAGACCGACACTTTAATATGGAATTTCCAATTCCTAACAATCTCCCCCTAAGGAGGTCACCCTATGAAATACATTTTGCATCCTAGCATTCTATCTTTGTCATTTGTTCTTGAGCTCAGACTTCAATTCTTCAATGTCCGCATTCTTTGTGCTTTTGTAGCGATTATTCAAAGTCCACATTGATTTGTACTTTAGAGTGGAGGCCTTTAAGCGATCCACATCTTGATGATCTTTAAGCTTTCATTGAGATCATCGACCACGATAAATCTGGATCACCCTATGTTGTGTTGCCATCATGTGAAGTTGTGACTTATGGACCGACATGCTCACACTTTGAATCATGACATCTTTCCATCGAGTAGCGGAAGCTTTCTTGGTTCACGATATTTGCAGTGAGTAGCGAAGCATAGTATAGAAATATCGAGCCGTGTTATGTAGATATGAACCGGTCATGATTTCTTCAATTAAGTGTGGATTGTGAGCATGCGGCTTTGGATTGACTCCTCAATTACGATCGGTTGCAACCATCCAAATGTACCTACAAACAACGATTAGCAATAAAACACACGAAAGTGTCTTTGATCACTTCGTTGAATTGAGGTACACGCCCACGGTTCCCGTTGATCGAGACAAGTCTTCGTGATCGGTATAATTCGAAGAATCTCCTTGACGGGGTTTCGCAATTGTTCTCAAACCGTAATGTCTCAAAGAAGACATCATGGAGTGAGTGAACCCGGTAATTGAGATTCACCGATTGATGAAAAGTGATTTGAAAAATAATCGCGTATTGCTTAGAAGAAAGAGTTTTGCAATACGACGAAGGTTTTATGAGAAAGTTCAATTTTCAATCATAAATACTTTTTGTATTTGAAAAGAGTACACATTCGATGTGCTAGAGAAAAGAAGAAATTTGCACATCGAACGGTTTTTCCAAAAGTATTTTTTTCAATCAGAGATACTTTTTGAATTTGAAATATGAATACACATTCGACGTGCTAGAGAAAAGAAGGTTTGCACATCGAATGGTTTTTCCAAAAGTATTCGTCAATTCATTTCCTGGACCAAGGTTGATTCACGAATGAATCGCCCCATTGTTTCTATCCAGTTGTCACAAGCTTGATCTTACCAGAAGATCTCACATGTCACCCACCAAGAGCTTGTTTGATGTTGGCTCTAGAAGGATTTCCATCTTCATTGGGAATATTTACATATCACTCGGATGTTCTGGCAATACCACAAGGATAATGCGTAGGACTCTTAATATATTCTTACTTTCCACATTGTGTGAAACCGCAAATCTTCATTAATTTAGTGTCCTAATGAGATATTGTGGATGATCTCTTAGCTCTAGACTCAATTGTGCACATTTGGTTTCCTATGTCGAGACTAGGGAGAGGGTCTCCTTCTTCAATATCAACAATCTCTAAGATAAAGTCGATAGATAATGTAGGTTCCCGTGAGAATGAAACAAGCCCTTTTAAGAGGAACTTGATTAGCTTGGGAAGTTGTAGTGCGGTGCATCATCGGGTCCATGATGTCTTGTCTTCAATACTGGCGTTACCTTAGTAACCACCAAGAGCATATGTATTGAACCCGGTTTCGCCCTAAGGTTGAATTATTGGAGGGCTATTTCTTTTCACCTTTTTCTCATTTAATTCTTTTCATTCTCAACCCCTTGATGCTTACCGAGACCGCATAACTAGAACCTTGTTGGGTTTATTCGGTTCTAGCTCTATCTCGATCCGCACTCTTCCCATATCTCACTTTTCTCCTTTTTTCATCATACCTAAGGACTCTACACTATCTAGTGGATTGTCCTCGGTAGATCCCTCCGGTTACGGCGGATCGTGGGAACTAATACCTAACCTCACCATCCTTATAACTCCATGCATAAAGTAAAATGGTCGATCTTTTGGTACAGTTCATTCCTTCTCAAAACCAATTGAAAAATCATTTGGAAAAACAATCAAGGTACTTGTGATACGAGATCAAAGCATTTTGTACCTTAATAGTTTTGATCATTTAGAAAACCTCCCCCTCAACATGTGCATATGATTTAGAAATTGTTTATCACATGGAGGCAAGAGGGCTTTCAAATATTTTCTTTGATCACAATTTTCAGAAAGAAAAAGCCATTTGATTTTCTTTGGTAAATTCTCCCCCTCAATATGTGCATAGGATATTTGAAATCATTTTATCACATAGAGGAAAGAGTTATTTTGAAGCACATTTATGATCACACAAGCCATTAAGAAACCATTCGCCCCTCAATATGTGCATCAATATATGAAAGAGTTTAGAACGATTAGAGAGCCAACACATTGAATCAAATGATCACCTTTATCAAATTTCATATTAAATCACAAATTCTCCCGATCAAAAATATCAAACCCTTTGAGATTTTGGATCCCAAGTGATTTAATAAGGTTTGGAAAACATGGGAGAATATGTGTCCTTGTTTAAATACTCTTCTGGTTTTAGGTTAAATGCTCCTCCACAATCATGTGCATTATGTATTTCAAAATCGTTTGGCACATGAAGGAAGGAGTGCTTTGAAACAATCACCCTTTAAACCGATTTGAGATTTAAATCCCGATCTCTCCACCGATCCAAAATTTCAAACCAATTGAGATTTTGGATCCCGATTGATTTAAATCATTTAGAAAATTTTGGGGAAAGACGTGGCAAGATTTAAATTTGAAAATGATGGATAAGGAAGCAGTTTTCGACATTAAAGTTTGTTAGTGTCGGGTATGATAGTTTTAAGAGATCTTTAAGTCAAATAAAAGAATTTCACAATCAAACAAGAAGCAAAAAATTTCATTTTGAAAGATCTTTGAGTTTTAAAGAAAATCATACCATGACATAACATTAAATCTTTAGATCACCACTTTGTTTCATACAAACCGACCTTTTATGAAGAAATATCGATTGAAAATATTTTATTTTAAATCACTCTCCCTCAATCGATGACCGTAGTCAATGATTGAGTGACTTAAGTTTTAAAATGAAGTCCGTGATTTTTAAAATTAAGTCCAATTTATTTTCAAACCCAATTTTTTCCATTTTCAAAACAATATTTTCAAAAATGTTTTAAAATGTTATCATCCACTACTTGTCCCGCATAAAGATCGTTAGGTGATTGAGAAGCTTCATTGATCTTTGTAGGGTGGAAGAAAAACCGTCTGTGATGCGGTGAGACTTCTTACGTTGCATTTTAATGCCAACCGAGGTCAAATTAAGCTCCGTTTCTTCATTTCTCGATAAAGAAAACCATCGCTAATGAAGTGAGACCTCTTACGTTGCATTTTCCATGCCAACTATCCATAGAAGTCCAATTAAGCTCGTTTCTTCATTTGTCAACACAAGATATAGTTACCCTTTCCTTTCAAAGATCCAATCATCTTCAATTGTGGGATCCGGATCGGGAACATTCTTATATACCAATATACATGCATACGTTAGTGAACACACATCTGAGATATATGGTGGTCGACATCACCCAAACAGCTATCGACTAATAAAAGTCAATTCAATATATCAATCAGATCATAAAAGGTATGGGAATAATGTGTTCAACAAACTCTAATCATCTAATCCTAACAATCACATCCTAGAAACCTAGTCCTTCAACATAGGCAATTATATTTTTCAGATAAGCACGTAGGATGATTAAAAAAGCCCGTTAGATGATGTAAATTTGAAAAGCATTCTCCCCCTCAACCGATGACTCATTTCATAAGAAGTTTAAAAGCGCTGAAGTCATTGATTGAGTTTTCAATTTATACGAAAACTACGAATCGATTGATTTACAAGCAACTCATTTACCACCATTTAGTTAAAACAAATATTTTTCTCAAGAAATTTGAAGGAAAATATTTGAGTAAAACACAGATCCTTCGACATACTTTCCTCATTTTGTTTTAGGATAAGCGCACAAAATTTTGAAAATTGGTTTAGCACAACACTTTCCTTTCTTGAAGAGCGGGTTGCTATCGGAAATAATAGCAAGCCATAGTTTAAGCACGGGTTATAGTGCAAGTAATTGCAAGCCATTTTAGAGACATGATATGAAAAGAAATATTTACACCTTACGCTCGAACTTCATCTATGGTCCCGTGCTATTGTTGAATGACATTTCTAAGACCGCAGATGTTATCGATACCGAAGAGATGTCTTTGAAAACAATATTTTGGAATTTTTAAATTTTCTGATTTTTATGGGTTTTTTGATGATTTTATATTTTCTATTTTCTTTTTGTTGGTTTTATATTTTTGTATTTTGATTTTCTGATAAATATATACAAAGATAGATTAGATGATATAGTTTAAGAAGATGATGATACGAGTACCGAGATAAGGATATCGAGCGACCCGTTGTAGAAGATAGAAGTCATCATCTTAAACATTCACCACCAAAGCTTTCGAGGCTCTGAGTGAGAGAAATTGAACCATCCGAAGTGAGACTTTGGCGACTTCCCCCAAACCAAAAATCCATTAGATGAGCAGATTCAAGCTCTATTTCAAGCTTGCCTTAGCCGGTGCACATAGAAGCACACCTTTATCATAAATCCACGCTCCTTTTAAGAACGATAATCTCGATTCTTAGTTCGGGGTTATATCATCAACAAGAACATCAATGTATCATCCCACTCTTTAAATTTCTTCTCATATTTCATTACCACTGAAGTTCTGAAGCAATCCATACAAGAAGTTGTCAAGAAACCACTTCCCCCAAGTAGACAATTGATGCGATCGGTCTCTTAGACTATAGCTCACGAACTCGAATACACAAACCCAAAGACAAAGAAACTTATACCATCAAGTAGCAGTTAAGTCCAATAGCCAAAGATTAACCCGATGTATACTTTTCTCCCTCGAAGAAAGTGCATGAAGCTCAAGAACCCAAAGTACCGAATGCCCAAAGAGAGAATAACCGATAACATTGAAGAAACAGCCGAATCAACGATTATCTCTCGGATGACAATCTCTGCGGATGTCCACTCCGAATAAGTGATTATATCTCTCGAATCACAGTTAAGCCCTCAAGTGAAGCGGTGAGCATCCCCAATGTACACAATCTCTCTCCACGATGATTGTGATAACATCAAAATTATCACACACTTGTGTACCTCTTTCATCTTTAGAAACTAACTCCTCCATCTCTTCCCCACATAGTTGGAATAAGAACACTAAACGCCATGAGTCAAACCTTGAGTTTCTATGTGGTAATGACAATAGTCTTCCGGATATCTTCAATCACTTTAGAAGTATTAAGCTCATCAAGTTTACTCGCGTTTAGATCGTGTCTCCTTCCCCTCACTGGTTTTGACACTTGGAATCGGCAACATATTATCGCCCAAATACTTGAAATCATTGAGAAGATCGCTTGAAGTCTTTATGAGAATCAACTTGTCAAGAACATGAGCAAGTCTAATTGGGATTAAATCGACATTTCACCCTCCCCAATTAGTGCTCTCCCTAAATCGACAATTTGTTTGATAAATGCCCAGATTAAGAAGAAGTCTTTAGATAGTTAAATGCAACTCATCTTTAGTCTTCTAACATGTAGCGAAAATGTAGAACCGATCGTAGACTCGACCTTCTTCTAGATTGTCCGGTTGGGAATAGATAGTCAACATCTTCAACTCTCACCAAAAGCATCCTAATTAACTTACATCTTGCAAATCCCTTAACTAAGATCCTCCCAATCAAACAAGAACATAAAGATGTCCATCAAGAAAATCAGAATCGACCATAGCGAACACTTGAAATGGTAACACCAAACAAACAATCACATCAAACAAGAATGAAGGTTGCGGAATCATCACGTCAAGTATCGTGAAGCATTAATGGAAGCACTTTGTCGTTAAACTCGTTAGTATGAGTTTGGAGCCGTTTGACCATTTATTCTCATATAACAATCAACCATGCAAGAAATTCACTTCTTCTCCCCTCAAGAATTGCATACGGAGTTGCCATTCTTGATTGAATAAGTGAATATCTTCAACAAATGTATTCTATTCACACTTCTCCCCATAAAATTAGCACATGATGTCGCCATCGTCATTATAGTTGAGCAAGTGGAATGAGAAAACAATCAATGGTAGCCGGTTCACTTGACGGTAAGCGCATGGAAAAAGTACGAAGCATGTTGATGAGAATGGTCATAATAAGAAGATTTCTTCTTCGAAGATAAAGCGCTTCAAGCGTACACTTTTCTTTTCTTTGGAGAGCGAGGCATGAACTGTTGTGTTCATACGTCATAAGAAGATTTCTCTTCTTTTGAAGATAAAGCCCTTTGAAACGCACTTTTCTTTTCTTTAGAGAACGAGGCTTGAATCTGTTGTGTTCAAGCGTCATAAGAAGATTTCTCTTCTTGGAAGATAATGCGCATTGAAACGTATACATTTCATTTCTTTTCGCGGGATTTTACAAAATCAAGGCAAAACCGTAGACAATGTCGGTTTGAATGTGTTATGACCACTTTGGTTTTAGTGAATATCCGCTTTAGGGAACATCAATGGTTCATCAATGGTTCATTATCCAACATCATCAACATCATCAACCATCCAATAAATACTTTGGTAAACACATCATTCACGATTACGTCGGCTAATGTAGTGACCACATGGAGAAGTAAACCCAATATACCAAACTTGATCATGAAGTAGAATTCCCCAGATTTGTTACTTAAACTTGTACTAATCCTTGTGAAGAAGAAACGGTGTACCCAATGTACAAAACCTCTTGACGTATCCTCAACTATGTGTGACACCAAAGTGATAGTTACGTTGTGGGTAAGTCGAGAAAGAATCATAACCGTACCTAAATAGCCAAGTCTTTATCACCCTCTATAAGCGCCCAAACAAGTCATCTTCGTGGAAGGGTAGAAAGAAAGAAGACAAAATAAGTAAACGCGTCCGGAAAACCTCACTTCAAATCCAAATAAGACATACCGCATACAAAACCCGTGGTCAACATTTTCCAATAAACATTTCAAGTCGAGACATAGTATTTTCCGTTAAAGTGTATAATCCAAAGAAATCACATATAAAAAAATCTCAACATCAACTCTTATCATCAAGACTCATAACCCAAATCTCATAATAAAATTTCATTATCCCATCTCAAATTTGACCAAGCCCATAAATAAATCTCACTTTACGATCCATTCCGGTATGCCATATTTGACCAAGCCCATAACATATCTTATCACAAAGAAATCCATTCCATCGTCAATCCTCATTCGGTTTCATCAAAGAAATCCATATATTTGTTTTGGCAACATTAATTGATTCACAGCATTCGAGAAAAAACCTTATGATTTGGTATTCATGAATTGATATTAAGAAGACAAATACTTATACATATACGGAATGTCATAGTATGCCCTCAAAGCAGTTCTTCGCCCAAACAAAATATCACATATTCAATTATCGTGCCCATTTGCAAATACCCAACATGTTAAGCCCATTTCCAATCAATAATCTAAACGAACCCAATCTTGACTAACCCTAACATTTCGGTATTTAACACCACTAAAACACACAGACTCACCTTTAACCCTAATCACTTCACAAAATTATCCGCCTCCCTATCATACTCCAACCGCCTCTTTCTCTTGTTTCCAAATCGATTCAATAATAAAACCGTATCATATCAATCTTATTCCAAGCACATCTCGACATCAAGATACCTTATAATAGAAAACGTGTGTTCTTTCAATAACAATACCGCCACGTGGATGGTTTTAACGAATCAAGATGCCACAGAGATGGCGGGAGGTTCAATATCAACACCACATGGATGGCACGAGGGTTTGAGACCTTCCATAAGATCAAACCAAGGCATCAAGGTTGGTGTTTATATCTTAGTTTTGATTAAGTATGAGGTCTTTTAACGAAATAATTGAATAAATTAACAAAGTTGTTAAATTTATTCCATTGACTTCGAAAAGAAATAAGAAGCTAGGATTCGTCAGTTAAGATCACTGATGATAAATCAACTTTGTGTATGTGACTCTTGATAGTCATGATGTTCTTATGTAGCACACGAAGAATGATAGTCTGAGGTCTCGTTTGTTGTTTTTCCATTTCAGTTAGAGTCGATCAATGATGTAATTATTTCATGTGATGGCCATTTGATATGGTATAACCTTTAAGTTCCACGAATAAAACTGAGATCTTCATAATTGATGAGACTTGTATAAGGTGTAGTTGAGTTATACAGAAGTAGAGGTTTGAAGCGAAATAGTTGATATTCGAATATGGGCTTTGATAGGATAGACTTGGACCTATGATGGTGTAACACGAGGTCGAGTCATGATGTTTTTGGTTTGAGGTCTTGATGGTCATGTAGATATGAAGAGATTGTTAAAAGTTTGGATTGATGATGGTGATAAGCGAGGTTCAATGATTTGGTATCTTGTTTTTGGTATTTGTTGGTCTTATGACATACACTTCTTCATCCTTTCTATCCAAAACAAGTCGCTATAGTATATTGGAGTCAAGTCGCTAATATAACTCGCTAAACCAAGTCGCTACATGTATGTGACAAGTCGCTATGTCTTAAGCAAGTTGCTAGCATGAGTAAAGACTCATGGATAAGTCGCTACATTTTTTTTTCAAAACAAGTCGCTAGAAGACTTAAGGACAAGTCGCTCTCGTAATATCACCTAACTCGCTAAGACACGGATACATAGAATCTGGACGACTTGTCAAGACAAGTCACCATGAAGAAACATATGACCAACTCGCTACTGAAGAATGACCCAAAACCGCATAAAAGCGCTTCAAAGTGCATTATATTAGACCCTTTTAGAACACAAAACTTTGACAAGATTGACCATCGACCATGTGCCTTAATGGGTTTGAACCAAAAGTTTCAAAAGTTATTAAACAAAAAAGCGGTTTGGACATAAAGATGACACAAATCAAGTAACATGAAACCGCTGGATTCGTGAAACAAAAGAGTATTAGACTTCATTAACCAACATATGCAATAAGCGATAAAGCTGGATACCAAAGCAAGTTAACACAAAAACCATGAAACCACACAAGATTTTTAACCAATCAAACGAACCAAAACCGGATACCAAAACAGTTAATACACTAACCATGAAACCACACAAATAAACACAACACAAAAACCTTGGCTCTGGTACCAATTGTAGGATCGTAATATTATTGTGTTATGATGATTCGGGTGGTCTTGGATGATCAAAATACATGTTAGACATTTTAGAGAGAGAAAGTAGAGAGAGGGAGTTTCTTGGTAGAGACTTGATGAACAAAATGTGAAAGGTTAGATTAGAAGCTCCACCCTTCCATGGATGGAAGGGGTATTTATAGTTACAAAGCTAACGCCCTCCCGCCGGATGTGGATCGGGCATACGATGGGTAAAGACCCGTCCTTCCTCCACGGTGTTACTCTAAACTATTCTATACTACCGACAAACTAATTAACTACTAAATAACGTAAGTAACTACAAGTCTACGAGCTAACTTATGCTAGACAATAATTGGGGAGACCGACACTTTAATATAGAAAATTCCTAACAAAGTCATTAAGTACCGCTACATGCTAGATTCATAATAGTGAGTGCCCGGCCGTTAGAACTTAGACACTATACCAAGTTCATCTAAACGATAGGTGATCGGTTGGTCAAATCGCACAAGTAGAAAGGGTCGCCGGTTGGTCATATCGTACCTTCCCATCTCATCCGCTCACCTAGGGTCGGTTGGTCATATCTCCTAGGCAATTGGCCTCACCGCCATTCAAAACTACCGAACCAAGGGTGACTACTAATGAACTATGCATGCATACACTTTGAAATAATTGTACGGAAGTAAAGGTAAACGCAAACAAAAAATTAAGGAATCATAACTAGGCTAGCACCAAAGGGTGCTTAGTAGCTCATATTAATCATGCAAATCAATTCAATATTCAAAGGTACGAAATACATGAATTGAAAGTAAAAGAAATATAAAACGCTAAGGTTATCGTAATGGAGTGACTTCTCCCTTGGAAACAGATCCGTATGCTCCCCTAGACATGCCTTGAGCTTTTTCCCACGTTCTTAGAGTGTTGTGTGTGGAATGGGATGATTAGAAATGCTGGAATTTTTGGGGTATTTATAGGCCAGATCTGGGTTACGGCGTAACCAATATAGGAGTTACGCCGTAACCTTCTATTTCTTCGTAAATGCACTAGATCTGCTAGTTACGGCGTAACCTTATTAGTGGTTATGTCGTAGTCTTCAATAAACTCGGTTACGTCGTAAGTGATGCAAGAGTTACGGCGTAAGTATCATGGCGTGGAACCTTATTTGACCTAATGGAGTTACGTCAGAACCTTTGGGAAGAGTTCTGTTGCAACCTCTTGATAAGTTGGTATTCGGGTCACGCATTAGTTACGTCATAATGTGAGAGGGAGTTACGTAGTAACTTCTTCAAGATAGCATCTGCGATAAATCTTTAGTTATGTTTCCATTTCGCGTCTCTTTAGCTCCAATGCTCGTAATTTACCGAAAGTGGAAAACAATGGAAAACAAGCGTAAATCCATATAAATGATATAAATAACGAGCATTATTGGGGAAATTGACACTTAATATTTAGGACTATTTGATGTTATCGTGGAACCTACATTATCTATCGAATTTCTCTTAGAGATTGTTGATATTGAAGAAGGAGACCCTCCCTAGTCTACGCATAGGAAACCAAACATGCACTATTAAGTCTAGATCCGTGAGATAATCCACGTGATCTCACTAGGACACAAAATTAATGAAGACTTCTTTGTTCACACAATGTGGAAAGTAAGAATATATTAAGGGTCATACGCATTATCCTTTTGGTATTTCCGTAACATCCGAGTGATATGTTAAATATTCACGATGAAGATGGAAACCTTCTAGAGCCAACATCAAACAAGTTTGTTGGTGGGTGATATGTGAGATCTTTTCTAAAGATCAAGCTTGTGACAACCGGATAGAAGCGATGGGGCGATTCACCGTGAATCGATCTTGGTCCAGAAATGAATTGGCGAATACTTTTGGAAAAAGCATTCGATGTGCAAATCTTATTTTCATAGCACATCGAATGTGTACTCATGTTTTCAAACACAAAAGTATCTCGATTGAAAAAATACTTTTGGAAAAAGCATTCGATGTGCAAATCTCTTCTTTCTCTAGCACATCATATGTGTATTTATTTTCAAATACAAGGTGTATTTCTGATTGAAAATTGATCTTTCTCATAAAACCTTGGTCGTATTGCAATACTCTTTCTTCTAAGCAATACGCGATTGCTTTCAAATCAATATTTCATCAATCGGTGAATCTCAATTATTTGGTTCACTCACTCCGTGTTGTCTACTTTGGGACGCCCGGTTTGAGAACGGCTAGATCAAGTCTGCGAAATCTCATCAAGGAGATTCTTCAAACTCTACCGATCACAAAAGATTTATATCGATCAACGGGAACCGTGGTTCTTGCAACTATATTCAACGAAGTGAACAAAGACACTTTCGTATGTTTTAGTGCTAACTGTTGTTTGCGGTGAACATTGGGCGATTGCGGTGATCGATATTGAGAAGTCAATTCACAAGATGCTCACAAGTGTGGAAAACTAGAAGGGGGGTTGAATAGTTTTACCAATTTAAAACTTCCTTTTAAATATTTAGATCGACTTATGTCAATCTATTTGGTTGTTTATGTTGGACGTTGATAGATAGATATATAAACATATAATGAAAGATAACGAGTAAGAAGCACATCACCACGACACAAGTTATTTATAGTGGTTCGGCTACAAGGACACCTTCCTTGCCCTACTCCACTCCTCGAGTCACCTACCGAGTTCGTACACTACACCAACTCCTTATGGCGGAGAAGCCTTCACAACGCTTAACCTTTTTCCGGTACAAAGCTAAATACCGAGTTCTTTCACACCAAGGCGAACCACACCTAACACAACGTCGCCTACCCTTTATACGGTGCTAGGCTAACCACCGAGTTCTTTCACACCTTAGGAGAACTAATCCTATCACAACGTCGCCTACCCTTTATACGGTGCTAGGCTAACCACCGAGTTCTTTCACACCTTAGGAGAACTAATCCTATCACAACGTCGCCTACCCTTTATTAGGTACTAGGCTAAGCACCTAGTTCCATTATGGAGGAACTACTACCCTTCACGACACAACACCTATTATCAAGGAGATCTACTCCTTGTTACAACACCATCAAGGATATCACCATCCTTGTGAATAAATAAACACTTATATGTATAACCATGCACCTCATCGATTATACGACCTAAGCATTCTTCCCAAATGCTACTTGATTTGATTCTTCGGCATCCTTCACTAATGCCTTTGACACAACGCTTGGCATCCTTCACTAATGCCTTCGACACAACGCTTGGCATCCTTCACTAATGCCTTCGTCTTGACACCTTAAGCATTCTTCACTAATGCTTTGACGTTGATGATCAGCATCTTTCACTAATGCTTTCATCTTGACACTTTCGGCATTCTTCACTAATGCCTTCAACCCAACATCTATGGAGAAAGGAAGAACTATCAACAAGAGAACCTTCGTTGTCTTGATGATGACGAAGCATGGAAACTCATGGACTTGAGCTTGCGTCTTCAAGATGTGGTGATCTTTCCTTTAATAGGAATCTACAAGATCACACAAAACAAAAGAGAAAAGCTACATAGATCTCTTGGATCCGAGGTTAGAGGTTAGAATACTTGGGGAAGTATGTGTGTAAAGGGATGAATAGAAAGGAAGAAATGGCTCTCATTTATAGAGGAAATTCACTCATCGTTTCCCGGATCCCACGGATCCTTCCACTTGGGATCCGCTAGCACAAAGCTAGGGATCCGTGGTCCGCCTCCTTTGCCCATGGGTATTTTGGGTTATGGGTCATGGGTCATGGGTTATGGGTCATGGGTCATGGGTTATGGGTTGATCCATGGTTTTTAATCTAGATACAATGTACCTTAAGGATACATTGAACTTGTGTAAGTGGTATATATAAAACCATGAGTTATGGGTCAAAAACCATTTGCTAGTTTTTATCTATTTAGTATATACTTGCTTTTACCCATTTTAGTATATACTTGTTTTTACCCATTTTAGTGTACTTAATATAAGTATATATTAACCCAATATGTAAACACTAGTTGTTGTACATATGTATCTAACTCATAGAGTTACTTAAACTTGTTAAGCCAATATGTAAACACTAGTTGTTGTACATATGTATCTAAAATATAAAATCACTTAATCTTGTTATAGTGTTTTATGTGAAAACGTAAGTGTGTTAGAAAACTATTAGTTCAAACCATTTACGTATTTTATTTGTTTCGTTAATATGATTTTACTTTTGTTATCGACAAAACATTAGAAGATCGTAAAATATAAATAAACGTTTTTACGGCTTATTTGTATTAACACACAACATTCACACTTAATTGAAGAGAATCATGACATTCAAAGACATACAAAGATGCTTTCGCTAACTCGATGAAAAGATGTCATGATCTAAAAAGTGTGAGCATGTCGGTCCAAAAGTCACAACATCACATGAAGGCAATACTACAATGGATGAGCCGAGATTCTTTGTGGTGATGATCTCTAACACGGCTTAATGAATCACCAAACGTGGATCAAGACAAAGACCTCCACTACAAGTACAAAGCGGTTGGACTTTGAAGAATCATCGCTAAAGCACAAAGATGCGGACATTGAAGAATTGAAGTCTACGAGGTCGAGCATAAAGACAAAGATAGATTGTTTGGATTCAAAATGTAAATCATGGGGTGACCTCCTTGGGGAGATTGTTAGGAATTGGAAATTCCATAAGGAAGTGTCGGTCACCCCAATTATTGTTTAGCATATCTTAGCTCGTAGACTTTACGTTATTTAGTAGTTATTAGTTAGTTATTAGTTTAAGTAACACCGTGGAGGAAGGACCTGGTCTTTACCATCAGAGTGCCCGATCTACAATCCAAGGAGGACGTGTAGTATGTAACTATAAATACCCTCTACCTCCCAAGGTAGAGGGTTGGACTTTTCACCAATCTAACCTTCTTTCTTTTGTTTACTTTCTCTCTAGAAAGGCTCCTATCTTCCACTTTCTCTCTAAACTCATCATAGTGTACACCCTATAGTATTGATTGTTTGTGTGTTTGAAAACCAATATCTAACAAATGTAATCCATCATGGGCAACAACACTTGGGTATTGGCTAATCTACCACATGGTTGCAAGCGCCCTGGTAGCCAATGGATTTTAAAAGGAAAATAAAAGTAGATGGAACTATTGAAAAGTTCAAGGGTAGACTAGTCATTCGATGTTTTAAACAAAAGTCGTGGATATACTACTTGAATGGTGAATTGGATGAGGAGGTTTATATAAACCAACCTCGGGGCTTCATCATGCATGGAAATGAAAACAAGGTGTGTGGTGATTAAGTCTTTGTATGGTGAAACAGCACCTAAGCAATTTCATCAAAAGTGTGATGAAGTGGTTTTGTCAAATGGTTATCATCTAAACCAATCGACAAATGTGTGTATAACAAATTTGATGAATCAGTAAAGGAGTCATCATTTGTATATATGTTGATGACATCTCGATCTTTAGCACATACCCAACTGGTGGACGACAAAGGAATTTTTGTCATCAAGGTTCTCCATGAAGGACATGGGGAGGCGATGTTATTCTTGGTATAAGGATCAAACATGAGTAAAGGAATTTCTATCACTCGGCCTCATTATATTGAGAAGATATTGAAGAAATTCAACTAATCGATTGCACTCGTGAGTACTCTTATGGACACAAGTGAGAAGTCGATGCTAACACCGGCAAAGTTGTATCTCAACTTGAGTATTCTAGGGTAATTGGCTTCGATGTATGCCGTGACTTGTACTAGACCTAATATTGATTTTGCATGGGTAAACCAAGCGTGTAAATCCTAGTGCTCATCAACGGCAAGCGCTCAAAGGTTATCAAGTATCTCAAGAGAAGTATGGATTATAGTCTCTCATATCTTTGGTTATCTTTCAAGATTAGAAGGATAGACTAATGCAAATTGGATTAGTAATCGATAAAATCAAATAGTCTTGAATTTTAAGTGTCAATTTCCCGATAATGCTCGTATTTTATATCATTTATATGGATTTACGCTTGTATTCCTTTACATTTCACTTTCGTGTAAATTACGAGCATTGGAGCGCATTTAGACGCCGGATTTGGAGATTTTCTTAAAGATTTATGATAGTATGCAACCGTGAAGAAGCTATGGCATAAATCCATCTCTCATTACGCCGTAGTAGCGCTGACTTAGAAGACCAACTCAAAGGCGATTACGGCGTAACTCCCAACTAAGGTGACGCCGTAGTCAATTAGGTCAAGAAATGTTTTGCGCCTCCATCAACTACGCCAGAACTCCTCACAAGGATTACGGCGTAATCTTATCAAAAGTAACTCAGATTGAAGATACGACGTAACCTTTCCCAAGTGTTACGCCGTAACCTACTTAATAAGAGTATTATTTGAAGAATCATTGGAGTTATGGCGTAACTCTCAACTCAAGTTACACCAGTAACTAGATCGTGCCTATAAATACCAGCCCTAATTTACGATTTCGCATCATCCACTCACAACCAAAGAGCGAGACCGTGAAGAGGGTTCCAAAGGAAGATATTTTGAGCATACGGAGCCATCTCCAAGGAGAAATCACCCATAACGATAAGCATTAGCGATTATTTTATCTTTTACTTTCGATTCATGTATTTAATTATGTTAAACATTGAATCTTTTGTTTCGCTTAATATGATCGCTAAGAACCTTTGGTGGTATCCTAGTTATGATTCCTTAAATGTTTTCTTTACGTTTCATGCTTCCGTATAATTGTTTCTAGTGTATGCATGCATAGTTCGATGGTAGTTACCCTAGCTTTGGTAGTTTTAAATTCGGTCGTATCTAGTTGCTTAGAGAATTGACCAACCTGACCCTAAGTAGTTAGGTTGATTTGGGAGGGTAAGAATTGACCAACCGACGACCCTTCCTCGCTTGTGCGAATCGACCAAATGATCACCGCCGCTTGGATGAACTTACGGTTAGGGATGAGTGTATAAGATGCTAGCGCTTGGGAACTCATTATTTCAAATCTTACATGTAGAGGTACTTAATGACTTGGCTTAGGGACTAAAACAACTCGACTTTCAAGGGTAGTAGCTTGATCTCGGTGGAAGCCTTTGTCGATAGGTTAGGACGAATCGACCAAATGTCGTCCTAGCGACTTAAACCCCTACTTGAATCAATTGAAGTAGTAAAACGTGAGCATTACATGATAGAATGAGTAATTAGGTTAGCACACTTTACCTCTATTGATCATAACCACTATTTACTTTTCACGTTTATTTCTTATTATTAGTTTAATAATCATTTCAATCCTAAAACCAGTTAAAAACCAGTGACACCTAGACTTAATTAGAATTCGCTCACATAGCTCTTGGGACGACCTCGGTTTTACCGAATACTACACTACACACGACCGGGTACACTGCCCGTGAGTGCATAAGGTGGACCATAGGTAAACGAGACTTTATAAATATTAAAACCTGGTTAGATAACCTGCATCAAGTTTTTGGCGCTACACGGGGAGTTATATTAGGATTTTATTAAGTCTTTTATTTTTGTTTGATTTTTAGTTTTGTTTTCTCACGATTTCTTTTAAGTTTCGAGTTACCATGGAAGTTGTGAATATTGATGACCTCTTTGGAGGAATATCCGCCTCGACCGAGATGATTAAGGGCCGGGCTTGTTAGGCCGACTATTGAGCCGATGTCCGTTTGAGATCAAAGAGCAGTTTATGAGGGAGCTACGTGCTAACCCTTTCTCGAGAAAGAGAGATGAAGATGCTTATGAACATGTTGAAAATGTCTTGTACATCGCAAGCCTTTTCAACATACATGGTGTTTCTCATGACGCGATTATGCTCCGAGTTTTCCCCATAACACTTACTGGGCCAACAAGAAGATGGATCAATAGATTGCCCGCCGGGGCAGTTGATACATGGGCTCTCCTAAAGAAACATTTCATTCAAAGATATTGTCCTCCTTCGAAGATATCTAATCAACTCATGGAGATCCAAAATTTTAAGCAAGAAGATGACGAAACGTTGTATCAAGCTTGGGATAGATACAACGATCTACTTTACAAGTATCCTACTCATGACCTAAACAGCCAGCAAAAGATCAATATCTTCTACAAAGGTATCAATATTGCTACAAGACAAATGTCGGACTACCAGGGACCTATTCCGTGGATGACCCCTACTCGCCATTGAAGCCATTCAAAAATGGCCGATCATTCTCAAAATGGCACGATGGATGAAGCCAAGAAGCCTAGGCGGAAATCTTAAGTGGTATTACCGCCATTACAAGCAAGCTTGAAAATCTTGTTCGTGACATGCTTAAGCTCAAGGAATGTGTTCATGCCATTCAAGTAGGATGTGAAAGCTGCGGTGGAGGACATCTCACCAAAATTGTCCTCTTATCGACGATGATGGTAAAGTCGAAGAAGTGAAATATGGTGAAAATAGATCGTTTCAAGGGGCTAATGGAAACGGAAATGGTTATCGTGGAGGACCTCCTGCATATCACAACCGTGGGCCTTTCAGATCTAATTTAGAGGATACGATCAGCAAGTACCTTGAAGACTCAACTAAAAGACAAAAGGAACATGAGGAATAGCTAAAGAATTTCCAAGAATATACAAACAAGAGCCTTTTTTAGTTATGACGAATTGCTAAAAAACTTGAAAACCATGATTGGTAAACTTAGCGATGAGGTACAGAGAAGGAATGAAGAACAAAAGAGCAAACCAATAGCATACAAAGCCGTATTTTCTGAAAAAGACAAATCTGACGATAGCTCTAGAATGGTGCAGGAAAACAAAACTGGAATTGCTTACAGAAGCCAATTACACCATAACCACACATCCGAATTACGGCGTAACTGGGATACTTGGTCTGACAGATTTCTCAAATTGGATGAATCAGGAACACATGTAATTAATGGATGGTCCAGTGATACAAACTTGATCCCAAATCCCCATTCAAGAGGAAGAATGACTGGTGCAAGGTGATACCAGTGGTTAATGATAAGTGGTACGATCTTTGGGCCTCGTGCAACCCCCATAATAACATTTGCGACGGAGGAGACGATAAAGAGAGGGTTAAAAATAACAAGTATATGTGGTCTACAACCAACGATGATGAAAGGTTAGCAAAATTATCGATCGAAGACATTAAGGAACCCCCTATTAAGCACTACTACAAACCAATAATGATCATGGAAGATGAATCTACACGAGCATGGCCTACATGCAATCCATTCCGCGAGTATTGTAACGGGGGTGGTGATATGAAAGGTGAAGAATGGACATGCCTCAATGAGCTAGAAAGACACGAAGTCAAGTTCAGAGATCTATCGTTTCATGATTGGTATTTGGTAAGATTCGGGGATGCTACTATTAATGCGGGTCTACTAAGGAAGCTCAAGCTCGACTACGATGAACATTGTCTCCAACAAAGAGAGTCCATGGATGAAAAGCCAATCAAAGATGATACCTCCGCAAGGATGATCCTCAAGAAACACTAACGACAAGATAGCTCGGAAGCATTAGTGTGAGAAGATAAAGACCTTTGGTGAAGTCTTTTGGGCTTCTTGCAACCCGCTTGACGATTATCGTAATGGGGAGTAGCATAGCTAGAGTTGGGGATGACAAATTTTGTGGACCTCAACCAATGATGATGAGAGAACGGGTTACCTTGGTTGGATAAGTTGGGATTCGACGATTGGGTTAAAATCAAGAATGGTAAAGTATATGCTTCCACTAAGGAGAAAATTTGGAAGGGATGTATGAGTGAACAACACCCAAGTGAAGAAATTCTCAACGATACTAGTTAAGTGATGAATAAGGATAGCAAAGATACATCGTAATGAGAAAGAAGAATGAAAGCGTGCACTTATTGAAGAATTACTAAATGATAAGTGGTTTAAGGAACCGAGTCCGATGATGATGACATTGAGGAATTATGGACTACCTTGAACTACAATGTGAAGACAGGTTCACTGACCCAGATGATGAGGCATACGAAAAACGGAGGTGAAAACTTCTTGGTATTCCGTACAAAAGGCCACCACCAATTATAGCTAAAAAATATGAGTTTACAAGATACCACTTGGGGCCGGACGAAAAGTTTTGCAAGATTCGGAAGATTGAGACAAAGGAATATCTCCGCACCGCTACTAATGTTGCTTGGGTCAGACATAACTTGATGAAAGATATGGAAGAAGTTGGCCAAGTTTGAAGGCCACCATAAAATCCCCATGGCTTTGAGTCTAACTTAAAGACTCGATAATAAAGAAAAGTACTCTTTCGGGAGACAACCCGAATTATCCTTTTTATTTCTTTTATTTCAATTTTTGTTGGGTTTTGTGTTTTTAACAATTTTTGTAGGAATTGGAGAAGAATTCACAAGTAACTAAAATGGGGACCAGTTCTGTCCAACAGTTACGGCGTAACTCTTTCTCATGGTTACGCCGTAACATATCATCAGTAGCGATTCTCTCTAAGGCATAAACCATTACGGCGTAATCCAAATCCATGGTTACGCCGTAGCTATTCTCCATTAGCGATTGCCAGGTTTTACCACAATTACGGCGTAACTCCTTTGTTGAGTTACGACGTAATTACCCTGCAGATCTTATCTTTCCTATATTAACACAATAACCTTTTATTAGTTTTTAAATGAACGTTGTGGGTATGTTCCCTGTAAGCCCTCATGATACTACACTCGTCCACTTGGGACACCAAGTGGTTTAAAAGGCTTGTTGCATATGCTAAATGCAACCGTGATTCCTAGGAAAGTGAGTTAGATTTATTTTTGTTTCATTTTTACTTTTTAGAATTATGCTTGGTGGTTAGTGTGATTTCAGGGAATGAAGTTTGCTTGTGGATGCTTAAGCGAAGGCACGATTCTCTTCGTGGGCCTTCTTTCTTTATAAGGAGCAAATTTCAGAGAAGTTATCGCTCTAATTCTACTTTCTCTTAACCTTTATTTAAAATTTAGTACAAAAGGGACTTTGTACATTTCAAGTGGCGGGACAAGAGTAGAATTATTTCTTGAACTTTATTACCCTCGTTTTTCTAGTTTATCTTGAAAAATTATGCCATTTTTAAAATTTTGACATGTTTTTTTTAACTTAACTAGATTAGACCTTAGCCGAGCACATTATAACCCTTGATATTTTATGGTGAGATTAGCCTTATCCGCTTCCAATTATTTACCTAAATCCACCAAATCATGAGGGTGCGGTAGCTTGTCAACTTTAGAACTTGGCATTTGCATCATTTCGAGACCATACACGAGGTATGTTGAGTTCGCTTAATGTATATGGAATAATCAGTTTGAGAAGGCAATATTTTAGGATTATCACCCAAACAGCCTATCCTTGTGTGTCTATCGATTAGTCACCTCGACTTTTTGACCCCCATGTTAAACCCTTTTTTTGCACTCACCTTTAGTGCAAGATACCCATAGATACGCCCATCTGAGCCATTCATTTCATTTTGTTTACCCAATATATATTGTTTTGTTACACCCATTCGCCTTAGCCTATTGTGTAGTCTTAATTTGTGACCGGAAGTCATTATTTGCCTAAGTTCAAGGTTCAAGTAGTAGAGGTTCGAAATCATGCTTTCGTCAAAGACTTATATTTGTAGATCATTGAAGACCCCCAAATTCTCATATTATGTTCATCTCAAGTGGGGGATGTCATGTTATGTTATGTTATGTTATGATGTAAAAAATAGTATTAGTTTATTGTTTATTGTAAAGTGCAATGTTATAAGCACTATGATTGGAGCTCATCAAAAGATTTAGCATCGAGGAGGCCACTTTCGGTCACATTTAAAGAATTGAGTTGGTAATTATTGCGCCAACAGTTGAAGAACAAAGCTGCATAACCGGGTTCCATTCAGGAGCATATATTTTTAATCGTCGCCATCGTTCTTGGGCGATCGCTAGGATTTTTAGATTGATCTTGTGCTGTAACCTTATTAATTAATCATTAATATCGCAGATCCATTATGTCGGCGGTTAGATCTTGTGAAGCTTTATGTTAAAACCCTAACTTTACGGTTAGGGTTTCTTTTCACATTAGGTTAGTGCATGCATGCTTGTCCTGTTCTTTTCGCTTATCAGACGTGGGTAGTGAGAGATGGAAAAGGGTTTTCTTAACAACAATAGTGCATCTAAAGGGTTGAATGGTAAACCTTTGGGTGGAAGTGGTGAAATGATCAAGGGTCTTCATCTAGTTTGGCCGGTCAAACTAGCTTGGGAGAATCTTGTTGAGTGTTAATTCTCAACATATTAATGTGACGTATGTTGGTATGGGTATCTGGATGCAAAGGCGAGCAAGGTTCGAATACTGATTGGTACAAGTTTGGATGGTAGTGGTGGTTCAAACGAGGGTTCTAAGGCTACGAAGGTGACTGTTGGTTCTAGTATTCATACGGGCGAACATGTGGCTAATACGAACAATCAGGCACCAATTATTACCGACTGCTGAGGATGGTGATGTTAACTTGTCTACTCTTGTTGATGTCGCGAGTGGGTTACATTCAGGTAATAATGATCCTAATGGAAGTTTATAAAATGTTAGTGTGCCTATTACTAATAGTTCGTGTAGTTTTGATAAAAATGTGCATGAGCATGCTAAAACGATGTTGTACGCGTCTGTCCTTAATAATGATCCTAAAAAGAAGATTGTTAATTTTCGAACCCTTATTAATGAGAAAAGTGTGGAGAGGGCAGATATTACATTACCTGTCGATTCGGTTAAAGAGGTTGAGAACCGGTTTGCAAATACACTATTTAGGTATTTTATAGGGAAGTGTTTAGCTTTTCCTATTGTAGAGAACTACATCAAGAACACTTGGGAAAAATACGGGATTACTAAGGTTATGTAGAATGACGGGTTCTTCTTTTTAAGTTTTCCTTTTCAGACAGGGAATGGAGCGGGTGTTCTGAGAATGGACCTTGGTTCATCGTACTATTCCTTTGATTTTAAAAACATGGTCGACTTCTACTATCTTAATGAAGGAGGAAATATCTAAGATACGGTGCAGGTTAAGCTTTATAATGTTCCTATGGTTGCATTCTTTGAAACATGGTTGAGTTTAATTGGGACTAAATTGGGAAACCAATTATGTTGGATGCTCAAACGGCGAACATGTGCCTTGAATCATGGGGAAAAATTAATAGGCTAGAGCTCTTATCAAGTGTCATCTATTCACCCCTTTTGGAGGCTATGGTCATTGCAATTCTGTTATTAAGGAACCGGTAAGTACATGTTTGCTACTATTAATGTGGAATATGAATGGCAACCTTCACATTGTGTGCATTGCAAACTTTTGGCTACCCTAGTGCGAATTGTCCTAAACAGTTCAAGTTCGAGAAGAGGTCATTCCCAATAGCAAGGTGGCAACTAAGGTGTCGACTTCTTTGGATACGAATGAGGAGGTTTTCATTGAGGTTAAAACAGGAAGAATAAAGGCAAGATTGATCAATCACGACCTATTATGGGTATTCGACTAAATAAACCTAAAATTTGGAAACCTAAAGCGGTTACAACAAATGTTAGTAAGGGATCGATCCTCAGTCATGTCGAAGAAGCGGTTTCTAATAAAGAGAAAATAGCTAATGAGGCAAATCTGAGTGGGACGACAGTTGCTACACACAACCCATTCACGCTCTTGATATGGATGATCTTGATGAGAATGGTATTCCTTGTCTTACTCCTATTGTTGAGAAAATTGGGAAACTTGAAAAGCTAATTATTGATGAGAAAGCAACTCTTGTGGATGATGATGGTCATCCTCTAAAAAAGGTCGATTATCCGGATGATCATAGTGAAGATGAGGTTGTATCTGGTGATAACGATATGGCTAATTTTTTAGCATCTGGTATGACTGCTATGGCTAGTTCTTCTAAGGATGGGAGTGGAAGCGGACAAAAGGAGCATGTGGTGGCTACCAAGCCTTGTTCTTCTTCTTCTCCGTATATTTCTTCTACTAAATTCGGTAACCCTTTCTCTAAGGTAGGGGATGTGGATGTTTCTGACAGTGATGACGAGGAGGTGCTGGAGCCGGATAACCATATGGCTAATTTTCTCGCATCAACTGGTGGCGGTCATGAGCTTGAAGATTATTATGATGACTATGTGGATTAGGTCTATGATTTACCAGGGAAATTGGATGCTTTTTGTGACCTGTATGATATCAAGCTTAAAGGTCGTGGTAGGAAGTAATTGTGTGTTTGGTAGGTGTCAAAATGTAATCTAGTGAATAGTGGTTTGTTTTCTTGTTTAACGGATAGGAAGTGTCTTGTTATGTAAGCTTTACCGCCTATGTAACGGGCTGAGATATGAGACTTCACCCATATCCTTTGTACTTAAATGTTTTTTTGGAGTAATACATTTGCCGGGGAAACCTTTTACCTAAAAACAGTTGAAGAACAAGTAATGTGCCCATCATGACGTCCGCTAATGGCACATCTACTTGAATTGATCATGATCCAGTTTCTTCACCTTAAAGCTTGAACTTTGGATGAACGGTAGGCGGTGAGCGCTTGGTTATAGGTTAAGGCTATTTACTTTGTTATTTTTATTTCACACCAATTATTTCCCATGTCTTATCCTATTCTTTAGTTATGAAGCGTGTCTAGGTGATGAAGCGAGCAATCTTTGGTGTCTTGGCAATGGATTTGGTCATGTATCATTGATTTTGTCCACTTTGCCATGACATGTTAGTAATGACATTACACCCTTAACTCATGTTGTGTCTACCCATATTTCCTTCAAGAATTGTTTAGTCCTTAACTCTAGTGGTGGAGATTTGTGGAACCGCCAAGCTTATGATAAAATACATGCTATATTGTGCTTTGGTGATCACCCGAAATTGACACTTAGACTAGTTGAGAGAATTTGAGTGTTTTGTTCCTATTTCGTGAGGTGTTCGACTTTTATTTATTCTAGCATAAGGGATTTTTAAACTCGTATTTTTTAGGTAATGAGACATATCTTTTTAGAAAATTTTCTAATAAGGTCTACTTGAGGGCAAGTAGAGTTCAAATGGGGGGATATTTGATAAGATCAAATAGTCCTGAATTTTAAGTGTCAATTTCCTTCGATAATGCTCGTATTTTATATCATTTATATGGATTTTACACTTGTATTCCTTTACATTTCACTTTCAGGTAAATTACGAGTATTGGAGCGTACGAGACGCGGATTTGGAGATTTTCATAAAGATTTATGATAGTATGCAAACTGTGAAGAAGCTACGGCGTAACTCCATCTCTCTCATTACGCCGTAACCAGCGCGTTGACTCAAAAGACCAACTCAAAGACGATTACGGCGTAACTCCCAACTAAGGTTACGCCGTAATCAATTTCCATCAACTACGCCGTAAAAAAAGGCTTTCGATTTCGATTTCAATTTGAATGCAAGTGTTATATGTTTAACTTTCGATTAATTTCGTAAATAAGTTGGTACATTTCAATCGTATGAGACATTTGATCATTCATTGCACGTGTCAATATATATAAATGATCAATCGAAGTTTCTACTCATACGATGAATCAAGCCATCTCATCAATTATGAGATCAAATAAAGCTGTTCCCTTTCTTCATTAACTTTATAGCCAAATATATTTGAATATGTTAGAATAGCTTTCCTGCTCTGTTGGAATATGTTCATTCCATTTACAGCCCGGTATATTTGAATATCTTAGAGTAACTTTTTGAGCCTGCTTAATTGGAATAAGTCATGTTACTTTCTAGCGCATAACAAGTACATGATGAACACAACCTCTCCTCTATATATACCCTTTAAATCTTCATTCATATTAAAACTTTCGGTTATATCAAGATATACACATTTAAATCTACCTTAGCACATGGCTTCACAAGTAGAGGAAGTTATTCGACCCTTGGCAAACTATAAACCCAGTATTTGGGGAGATCAGTTTCTTATCTATGATGAGGTACATGTTACAGTTAATTAAGAAAATAGCCTGTTATTCGTAAATTGTACACATATGTTCACTTATAAGTGCCTACAATTTTTCTTGTTATATATGTTACCACGCACTTGTGTAAAACTAAACATATTATGCACATTAAAATTGCGAACAAATTAATCTAAGTTTTTATGCATTTTTGAAAGTGTACAGAAAAAATGCATAGAAATAAGATATTTGTTTTAGTGGACTCCTATAATTCATGTTTCAAGTAAATCACACTGAACCATAATCCTTTTTAAGATTGTATTAGCAAGAAGCTTCCAACAAAAATTTTAATTATCCCCAAATTTCAATATTGTTTTTACCTGTTGCTGTGTGTTTTCATAAGCTGTGGACTTTGTTGTAAAAACCCTAAAAATAAACATAAACACACCAGCAGTTATCATTCGTATACATATTTACGCCATAATTATATATATCCATGTGTTATACAAGGTAACTAAATCCAGATGCTCCAATATATTATTGACACTTCTTTAGTGTAACTTAAGCTAGTGATAAGGTCTATACCCGCAAAGTACATGTGCTCTACTTATGCTTATAATGTTAATATAGCAAGAAGAGCAACCTGAGGTACAACAACTGATTGAAGATCTGAAAGAGGAAGTGAAGAAACAAATGCGGGTAGCTTTGGATGATTCAAAGGAACATACAAATTTGTTAAAATTGGTTGATGCAATCCAACGCCTCGGCATAGCATACTATTTTGACAAAGAGATTGGGCATGCCTTGAAGCATATTTATGACACATATGGTGATGATTGGAATGGTGGTAGCATTTCCCTATGGTTCTGACTCTTAAGACAACAAGGCTTCTATGTTTCAAGTGGTTAGTGCTTATATATTAAATTTAGAAAAATCCCTGTTTCTAAACAGTTAATGATATGTGATATGAATCAAAGCAGATATTTTTAGTGAGTACAAGGACGACACTGGTTCCTTTAAGGAAACATTAACTAGCGATGTTGAAGACCTGCTTGAGTTGTATGAAGCAACATATCTTAGGGTTGAAGGAGAGGACATACTAGATGATGCCCTTGTTTTTACGAGAACTCATCTTGAGATTATAGCAAGGGATCCTTTGCAAGGAAATTCTGCTCTCTCTAAGCAGATAAACCGAGCACTAGAACGTCCTTTGCGAAAGAAGTTGCCACGAGTAGAGGCATTTCACTACATACCTTTCTACCAACAACAAGTTTCCCATAATAAGTCCCTGCTAAAACTTGCCAAGTTGGGTTTCAATTTACTTCAATCCCAACACAAGAAGGAGCTTAGCCAAGTATCAAAGTATAAACGCATAACCTTAGCCCATCCTTTCTGGTTTCATCTATATAAATATCACAATTATTTGTGAATTCTTTGTTATCTTCTGTCAAGTTATTATTGAAGACTTGAAATATTGCTCTGACTTATGTGATTGTTTTGTAACTTATTTTAGATGGTGGAAAGGTTTTGATGCGCCAAAAAATTTATATTTCACGAGAGATAGGTTAGTTGAAGTCTACTTCTGGGCAGTAGGCACATACTTTGAGCCTCAGTATTCTCGTGCTAGAGTTTTCTTGACAAAAGTGATTGCAATAGCGAATGTTTTGGACAACACTTATGATGCTTATGGTACTTACGAAGAGCTTGATATCTTCACTGAAACAGTTGAGAGGTACATACCCACACTGGTATACGCACATACATTCAATAACTACTAGGTATATATAGGCACTCTAAGGCAATTGGGCTGATAATATTATATTTGTAAAATAACGATAGGTGGTCAAGTACTTGCTTAGACATACTTCCAGAATACATGAAGCTAATCTACAAAGGCGAAGGAAAAGCACATTATCTGGACTACGCCAAAGAGTCTGTAAGTTTCAGTACCTTTGATATCGTAGTAACTGATCATTGTTGAGCATATGATTATCATACATATATGACAACTTTCCTATTGGGAATACAGATGAAAGAGTTTGTCAGAAGCCAGATGACGGAAGCAAAGTGGAAAAATGATGGGTATGTACCAACAGTGGATGAGCACAAATCAGTTGCGTTTATCAGCTGCGGCTACAAGATGCTCCCGATATATAGTTTTGTTGGAATGGATGATACAATCACAGACGAGCCATTCAAATGGGTTCTCACAAATCCACCACTTATAAGAGCTACATGTGCAATCTGTAGGTTCATGGATGATATTGTTGGTCATGAGGTACGTAAAACCATGATAGTCATTATGAATGCAAAAATCTCATGTTACTACCATAAAAAGATATAACCTCACTTTTATAACCTCACTTTCTTGTTATCCAATCACTTTATGGTTTATATTTTTTTTATATTTTTTTTATGTTACTAGATTATATATAGTTTTGACCTAAGGATAAATGGTATAAACCAAATAAACTGCAGGATGAGCAACAAAGAAATCATGTTGTGTCTGTCGTTGAATGCTACATGAAAGAACATGATGTTAAAGAGGTAGAGTACATCAATGATTTGTTCAGCAAAGAAGTGGAAAATGCATGGAAATGTATAAATCAAGAATCGCTCATATGTAAAGATATTCCTATGCCTCTTATTACGCGTGTGATCAACCTGACACGTGTAATAGAGACCCTATATAAGCATGACGATACGTTTACACATGTTGGGGAAGAACTCATAGGTTATATCAAGTCTTCATTCGTTCACCCTATGACTATTTGAGCTTCGATTCTCCTTCGACGGATCATGTTTGGTGGACTTGGATGTTGTTTGTTTACCTTGGGAGATCATAAATAATGTTGTTTCTACTATAAATAAGATCTCGTGTGATTTTTATTTGATATTTCATATGTTTATTTACCACAAGGTATTATGCTTATGTACTTAAGGAGTGATATATCGGATTTGAATTTTCATGTTTTAGTTGTAAGATACTTTGTATTCCCTTCGTCTCATATTTATTGTTTACATTTTCCTTTTTGGTTTTCCCACATTAGTTGTTCACTTTTAAAAATAGATAAGAAATATAGATCATGTTTACTATATTAACCTCACTTGAAGTTATTATACAATTTTAAAAAAGTTTTAAATTGCCGCTTAAGAGTAAAACTGTTTTTTGTTCAAAAAGTAAGAAAAAGAAAACTGTAATAATGATGTACTTTAAAACTGTTTGTTTTTTGTCTATGAACAATAATTTTGAGACGGATGGAGTAAGTGAATTTAATTGTGACCGATATGACATCAAAAATATAATAAAAAAATAAGTATCATTTTACAACATATATTAAAATAAAAACATCATTCTAAATGAATATAATATATAAATACAAATACGTCAACTATGGCTAACCATAATTTTGTTTTTCAGCCAATTGTAATGTGAATTTTTACGTACTGTGAAAATTTGAATGTATTGTGAAATTGAAGTTATAGATTTAGTAGTTAAATTTCCTTATTTAACTTATAGTATTATTATTTCTTTAACACTCTATGCTATATGTTAAAAAAGGCTTTGTGCTAATGTCATGTTGAGCAATTTGAGTGGTTAATTGAAACAGAATATTTTAATTGAGTGACTTTATTGGATAATTGACAAAATATTGATGTCATGTGCATATATGTATATTTCTTAATTGAGTAGTATACGAGTAAATACGTATTTTATACTATCTTGCCTTGTAAAACTTGGGAACCGGAGCACCAAAAGCCCTCCAATGCCTCAAATCTTATATCAGCGAACCAATTTAAAATTTTAATTCATGTTTCCTCATTTATTCATAATTTATCAACATAGTTTCCTCTATCTAAGTTTCTTTTTATTTTCCCTTTTATTATACCTTTTTTTTTTCAACCCAATGAGATTCTTAAACAATGAAATTTTTTGTTTATATATACATAAGGTACTCAATTATAATTCTTCATCACTCATTTTGATGCGTGATCTTTGGGCTTCGATTGCTAATTTCTGCATTTGTGCTCATTGCTCGGTAATTTATGATTTTGTGTATGTTTCTATTGGGTTACAAGGCTTTACCCGGGTTTATATGTCAGTTTTTTGGTAATGAAATTTGGTTGTAATTAACTTTGAATTTATCTGTTGAACACCAACTATTTGATGAAATGTCTAAATGAATATTTCTTTTGTGAAGTTTGAGAAGCGTAAGGTATTTTGTATCCTTTGTTTTATTATCCATTCTCTGTGGTTCTTATAGTGCGTGTTAGTCACAACTCACAAGACATCTCAAAAATGAAAGATTGGTCCGTCCTTTTCTAGAAGGTGATGATTTTTTAAATTTTATGTAAGAGGAATGAATGTTACTTACATGTTTATTGTGAATGGGTTTTAATGGTAACTTTAGGATAATCATAATGATGAAAGCTTTTTAGCTATTTAATGACATTTGAGCTCAACAAACTGATATTGCAACTATTTAATGAGTCTACTGAAAGCATTGGAAATTTTAAAGATTATTAAGAATTTTTTGTGCTCTTAACAAAAAGTTGAATCAGATTTGTGTACAACTTTCACCACTGCATATTGTAACATGTGTGACGTTGGTAAATATTTTTGAGAGTATTTTGGTAACATTCCATTGCCAATTTTAATTTCGTTGAGAGTTAGAGAGACTGAAAGTCTAAACATGCAATTGTTCATACGTTTCAGTTCTTTGGCGAAAGCAGAAATTACACAACAGAACAAATTACCTCCACATTATTGGCTCATATAACCATAATTAGGGAAAACATTGTTTTTACCTTTAAATTCATGTTTTTTTAATTTTTACAGATGTTTTGGTCCCTGGGGCACAAACTTATGTCGTTATCTAATACAGGTGTGCCACTATGATCTTGCAGATTTGCGAAGATAATGTGACAACATTTATTAAGCAGGTGGAAGCCAACTCGCGGGTCAATAGTCATTTTCGGCTAATTTTGTTGAATTGACTTACAAGATAAGATGTATGGAAAAGGATTAGTTGTAATTAGAGGAAGGTCATAATCTATCGTTAGGTGAACTTAACCAGACCCTGTTCGTATACTTAATGAATCAGAAACTTAGCATGATCGGCATGTAGCATTAGTTCTATATGAATTCCTTATGAAGATTCAACTTCTAAAGATTGTTTATAGGTGCTCGAACTTTTATATCGTATTTGTAATTTTATCCATTTCATACTAAGATAAGCTATCATTAATTTTGTTGCATTGCGCCTTTAGTAAAACTAAATAAAAAATCTTAACAATCCGTGTATTACATGGGTTTTTAACCAGTATTATGTAAAACAAGATTTTATTTTATTATAGTCACATGGGTCATTTATGATTTCTGTATTTTGCGTACCAAGCCCATATTTCATGTTTTTGGACAATTTTATATCTTATGTAATGTATTTTTGTGAATCAATGTAGATTTTACCAATCTAACATGGTAATCAGAACTAAATTGATCCTCCCTATAAACACTCCAAATTACACGTCTTTGTCCCTAACTTTTCTCTTACTCTCGTCTTCCAACCGGTCCGTGCCATTTTTTTCCGCTGCTTTCAATAACACAACAAGAATATGTGCTTCATTACCTACAAATTATATTTAGTCTCGATATACAGATGAAGACATAATCTATTATTCACACCTCTCCCGATAATGATTCGTGGCAATTCAGTAAATGCACCAATATTTTCCCACCACTCCTAATAGTACAAATCAAGATATAATGCTGCTTGTCCCAACACTCCTCCTGGTACTCAATATTTTCGTAGCAGTTATAGTCAGAGTGTATATGATGCAGGGTTCTGGTGGTCGTCTACACAGCTGAAATATGCACAACGAAAAATAAACAGAGAAACTGTGCAAACCAAAACCCGCTTACAAAGATCTTCTAAACAGTGATATAACTTACGTTTTAACACATAAGAGGATGTTAAGAAAACTTACTTGTAAGTTTTGCTAGCAGTAAATTTCTTTACGTGATTCAGCTACACAGAACACCTTCTTTTGTTTTCTTGATCATCCACGTCCTTGATTAATGTTACTTGAGAATATCACCACAAGGGTTGCGTCAGGTATCCACCGGTACTGCACAATAGGACTAGGGTTACGAACCTATCACAAGCTTGGCGAGTGACGAACTTAGGTAAAACCCTAATTTGATCTTCGGGATCAAACGGGTATCGATTAGGATTTAGAAAATCCTAATCGTCCTTGTGCTATGCGATTGACCAAAAGGGTTTAAACCCCTGTTGGTTTTGGTTCTTGGTCGACTAGGAGTTGACTAAGTAGACTTCGGGTCCACTTAAGGTAAAGCGACCAAATGGATCTATCCCTTTGATGTGTTCCAGTCAATTGTAAGAAAGGAAAGAAAGGAGAGCTTTTAGGGTTTGTAATTATGTTATGAGAATCCTTAATACCCCTTTGTATTTATAGGGTGCTTAATAGGATTCTAAAATTACTTGAAAACCAAATAAATAGAGTTTGAAAAAAATACAAACTCCCTTTGTGGGGTTTCGGCTAAACTGACCCAAAAAACTCGTAGTGTTGCTTGTTTGGTATTTTGTCATTTTACTACCCTCTAATATTTATGTGGGATAAATATTAGACTTCGGGTAATTATTGTTAAACCCTTTAATGAAAATAACACCATATTTCATTTCTCATCTCTTTCACTTCATTTCAGTAACTCGTTTCTTATTTCGCTTGCCTTTGTCTCGTTTATTGTGCATCGGTGTGACCATAGGCATTTTCGTAAAGGCAAGTGTGAAACACGTTGTGTTGTTTGCACACAAACCTTTCATATGATCCTTTTGGATTTATTCCCCTTTGAAGCATATAGGCCAATATCTAACTCAAACACAATAAGCCCAATAGGTTATGTTTACTTCATCAGTTCCATATAGGCCAATATCCAACTCAAACACAATAAGCCCAATAGGTCATGCTACAAATTCCGAAGGCATTAAAGTCGACATGTCAAAGATTGAATCTATGATTAATTAGCAAGTACGGAAGAACGTGGGTGAAACTAGAAGTTTTATTGGACTCGCGGGGTACTACCATAGGTTCATTCAAGATTTTTCTAAGATTACTTCCTCATTAACCAAACTCACTAAGAAGAATTCTCCTTTTGTATGGGGTAACAAACAAGACGACGTTTTTTGTACCCTATGACAGAAGTTATGTGAAGCACCAAGTCTTGTATTTCCAGAAGGAACCGAAGACATGGTGGTCTATAGTGACGCATCCTAATCTGGCCTTGGGTGTGTTCTTATGCAACGAGGTAAAGTGATCGCTTATGCCTTAAGACAGTTGAAGACACATTAGGAGAATTACCCGTCTCATGATCTTGAGTTTGCGGCAGTGGTCTTTGCATTGAAGATATGGAGGCATTATCTATATGGTGTAAAGTTCATAATTGACACCGATCATATATATAAGCCTTCAATATTTTTTACAAAAGAAATATCCAATATGAGACAACGAAGGTGGTTAGATTTGTTGAAGAATTATGATTGCGAGATTCGCTACCATCTGGTAAGCGAATGTAGTGGCGGAAGCCTTGAGTAAGTAAGGAAGAGAGGAGGTTATATGAAGTGTCTCGACGGTGAAAGCATGAGGAAAAATGGTCTCTTATCCCAGGGCGAGTGTGGGTCCCACCCACCCGGTAGGAACAGCTGTCGTTCCTGATGTAGCATATTGGCCAAAGCCCATGATCGGATACCAGGAGGTGCATTGGGTCAAAGGTATTAGATTCGACCGGGTTGTAAAACAGGCTGGTAACCAAATTCAGGTGGTGGGCTAACATAAGGCAATGGGGCAATAGGTTGGGAATAAGTTAATGGGCCTGGAGTAGTAGTGGTATAATATGTTGTTGGGCCAGAGAGGGATGGCGGTCTGTTGGGTTTGGTGATGTATAGTAGTCTATTTACTTGACCTATTCGTACCACAAACATTAGTCCGACTAAACCCATGTGTTCCACTAATACCCAAGCGATTCAAAAGTTGAGCAACCAAAACATCGCTTGTATTTTGCTTTGGTGCCACCCCACTGTTTGAGTCATATTTTACATTTGAATCATGAACAAACTTACAACCAACACCATGTCGACATGTTCCTTAGCAAATTTATAACAAGGCTTCAATGACTTCACTGAGGATTTGGGGATTAAAGAAGTACATTTTCGGTCATAAGCACCAGCGAATAAGAAGAAGAGGAATCCATCTGGTAGAGTTGGGACTTGGACTTAAAGCGCATCTCTTGATGGTAAGCATCAAGCGAGTGGTTTTAAGATCGGAAAAGTATCCGATGATGTATGATGCTACATACATTATCATATTTCTCGAGTAAGCCTTCAGTGCAAGCGTAACAACATCTTCACAACTAACGGGAGAACCAAGGTTTGTGAAAATGGTGGTAAGCGACTCGATTTTCCAAAAATAAGCATCCATGCTCAAGTTACCTAGTTTAAGGGAGCGAAGTTCTGCCTTTAGAGCAATAGTTCGAGACCTTTTGTTGTCTTTAACGATCTCGTTAAGGAGATCCTATGCCTCCTTAGCGGATCGTGGATGTTTCACATCCAACCTAGCTTGAAGATCTTCCGAGTATGCTAAAGATCCAGAGAGAACAATATTATCCACCTTGAGTTCTTAGGGGTGAGTTGAGAAAAACTTTGGAATAAGCATCGGTAGAGGAACCATGTATGTACTTTGTAGCCTCATAGCCATTACATAGTTGTTCGAAAAAATAGAGCCATGAAGCATAGTTCTGTTTTCCAAATCAAGTTTGACGGTACACATGTGAGGAGGTGATGATGGGTAACTCAGCTAGTTTTTCCAAGAGAGGAGAGGAAGGGTTGGAATCGGTCATGATGTCGAGTAGATGTTAGGGTTTGAAAGGGCAGGCGTAAAAAATTAAGAACCACAATAACACATGTTAGCACGAATACAGAAACCAATTCGTGACCTTAGCACGGATACCATAAGAACAGATGTGCGGATTAATGACCATGCACAATCACCAGCACGAAAACAATTAGAAAACAAGGATGAACGATTCTGTTATTAGGGTTTTAGTGGGATCGGTAGTTTTAGGGTTTTGTTTAGGGAATGATATGGCCTGATACCATGTCAATTGTGAAAGTGTGTATATTCCTTGATCATAAAATGGTACAATAAATATAGATACATGGATGCTTCTAAATGTGGGCTTTGAGACTAATACAAATACATAACAAATATTACTGGCTAACATTAACATGGTTCTTTTTAAAAAGAAAAATGATATGTCCACAAAAGATTCGCATTAAAGCTTCTACACAATGATGTTACAACATAAGTTGTCCAATTAAAACAATTATAAAAAAACAAGAATCTATTTTTTGCTAAACCATCGGGTGGAAGTTTTTGTATGAATCTTTTGTGGACATAGCAATCTTCTTTTGAAAAAGGATAACAAGAATTAGGTGATGCCACTTGTTTCACGACTCATGTTTTTGGGTTAACGTAAATTACATTTAACTTTACACGCTATTGAGTAAAAGTAAAACACTTTTCTATTTTTTACGTACTTATGATTTTTGACTTTTTGGCCAATCAATCTACGGGTTTGAATCTATAGTCACACAAATTCAAATCAAGTAAAACAACTTTCTTAATTTATAGTATAAAAGCTCAAATTAAATGATTAATCTTTCCTCGCTTCCAAAATTATTTGTGGTTTTAAGGTCGCCGCATCTAAGAGCATCTACAATGATCTAACTTTAAAAAAATTATAAGTTTGTTATGTCATATTAGACAAATAATTTATAAAGCTTTTGATATTACTAGGCGTATACCGCACAAAGTGACGATGTATAGCGGCAAATAATTATACTTGCGAAATCGTGATTTTGATTCGACTTTTGATGCATAACGTGTGTTTTTTGAAATACAAAGCGTGTGTTTTTTCAATTAATATAGTATGTGTTTTAGAAAAGTTGTCAAATTTGAAATTGATTAAGTTTAAGGTGTATTAAAGGATACTTACGGGTAATCTAGGCAAACTATATTAGTCTAAGTTTTCAAGATTCAATATTTTAAGAATGGTCATTCACTATAAGTAGTATAGATAAGCTTTATTTCACTATGTATTAACCTTTTACAAAATGGACCTCAATATACATGCATTAAAGTATGAATAGGTTAATGATCTTAGACTTTTTCTTGTCAAATTTACATAAACTAAACTAACTATGCTTAAAAATAAAAATAAAGCTTTAAGTGTGTTTTAAACCTGAAAAGGTGGCCTAGTAGCAAAAGGCCTTGTAACTATCAATCTAAAATGTGTGAGGTTTCAAGTTAAATTTGTGCTAAGTGCAAACAACTTAACCTTGAAGTAGTCACGCCAACTTCCTGAAAATGAAAGATTTTACCTGGTTTGAGTCTGTGTGACGCAAGGTTTAAACTCCATGTATTAGTCGGCCAAAAAGTGAACACCATGGTGAAAAAAAACGAGGTTTTCGATTTCGATTTCAATTTGAATGCAAGTGTTATATGTTTAACTTTCGACTAATTTCGTAAATAAGTTGGAATATAGCCTAATATATTTGAATATGAGATCAAATCAAGCTATTCCCTTTCTTCATTAACTTTATAGCCTAATATATTTGAATATGTTAGAATAGCTTTCCTGCTCAGTTGGAATATGTTCATTCCATCTACAGCCTGGTATATTTGAATATCTTAGAATAACTTTCTGAGCCTGCTCAGTTGGAATAAATCATGTTACTTTCTAGCGCATAACAAGTACATGATGAAACCAACCTCTCCTCTATATATACCCTTTAAATCTTCATTCATATTTAAAACTTTCAGTTATATCCAGATATACACATTTAAATCTACCTTAGCACATAGCTTCACAACTAGAGGAAGTTATTCGACCCTTGGCAAACTATAAACCCAGTATTTGGGGAGATCAGTTTCTTATCTACGATGAGGTACATGTTACAGTTACTAAAGCAAATAGCCTGTTATTCGTAATTTGTAACTAATGAAAGAGTTTGTCGCTTTCCCTGGGTAGGACTGAACAAGGAATGACACCTTCCATTTACATGTTCACTTATAAGTGCCTACAATTTTTCTTGTTATATATGTTTCACGCACTTGTGTAAACTAAACATATTGTACACATTAAAATTGCGAACAAATTAATCTAGGTTTTATGCATTTTGAAAGTGTACAGAAAAATGCATAGAAATAAGATATTTGTTTTAGTGGACTCCTATAATTCATGTTTCAAGTAAATCACACTGAACCATAATCCTTTTTAAGATTCTATTAGCAAGAAGCTTCCAACAAAAAATTTAATTATCCCCAAATTTAAATATTGTTTTTACCTGTTGCTGTATGTTTTCATAAGCTGTGGACTTTGTTGTAAAAACCCTAAAAATAAACATAAACACACCAGCAGTTATCATTCGTATGCATATTTACGCCATAATTATATATATGCATGTGTTATACAAGGTAACTAAATCCAGATTCTCCAATATATTATTGACACTTTTGTGTAACTTAAGCTAGTGATAAGGTCTATACCCGCAAGGTACATGTGCTCTACTTATGCTTATAATGTTAATATAGCAAGAAGAGCAACCTGAGGTACAACAACTGATTGAAGATCTGAAAGAGGAAGTGAAGAAACAAATGCGGGAAGCTTTGGATGATTCGAAGGAACATACAAATTTGTTAAAATTGTTTGATGCAATCCAACGCCTCGGCATAGCATACTACTTTGACAAAGAGATTGGGCATGCCTTGAAGCATATTTATGACACATATGGTGATGATTGGAATGGTGGTGGCATTTCCCTATGGTTCCGACTCTTAAGGCAACAAGGCTTCTATATTTCAAGTGGTTAGTGCTTATATATTAAATTTATAAATCCCTGTTTCTAAACAGTTAATGATATGTGATATGAATCAAAGCAGATATTTTTAGTAAGTACAAGGACGACACTGGTTCCTTTAAGGAAACATTAACTAGTGATGTTGAAGACCTGCTTGAGTTGTATGAAGCAACATATCTTAGGGTTGAAGAAGAGGACACACTAGATGAAGCCCTTGTTTTTACGAGAACTCATGTTGGGATTATAGCAAGGGATCCTTTGCAAGGAAATTCTGCTCTCTCTAAGCAGATAAACCGAGCACTAGAACGTCCTTTACGAAAGAAGTTGCCACGAGTAGAGGCATTTCACTACATACCTTTCTACCAACAACACGTTTCTCATAATAAGTCCCTGCTAAAACTTGCCAAGTTGGGTTTTAATTTGCTTCAATCCCAACACAAGAAGGAGCTTAGCCAAGTATCAAAGTATAAACGCATAACCTTAGCCCATCCTTTCTGGTTTCATCTATATAAATATCACAATTATTTGTGAATTCTTTGTTATCTTCTGTCAAGATATTATTGAAGACTTGAAATATTGCTCTGACTTATGTGATTGTTTTGTAACTTATTTTAGATGGTGGAAAGGTTTTGATGCGCCAAAAAAATTATATTTCACGAGAGATAGGTTAGTTGAAGTCTACTTCTGGGCAGTAGGCACATACTTTGAGTCTCAGTATTCTCGTGCTATTTCATTTGCAGAGAAAGAGGCCATGCATATTGGTCATGTGAACAAAGAAAGAAGATTGCAGCCATAGAAGTGCAATAAAAGGCAACCATTGACAGACAAGTACTTGAAGAAGAAACCAAATTTCCAGAAAAGATAAACATAGAAACATCACCTTTGCCCAAGTAGAACCCAATTCAAGCGAATTGATTACAAGTTTAAAATGATCTTCAGAGAAGAAAAGGAGAAAACATTCGTTTTCTCTTATGGCCTTGGTGATGCAGTGGTAAATACAAAAGATGGAGACATCTTAGTTCAAGATGTCCAATATACTCCTGAAGTATCCATTAATGTACTCAGTTATGATCTACTAGAAGAACAAGGGTACATGGCAAAGATTGAAAACAATATGTGCATACTCAAGAGCATGTTTGATGAGAACATTATGGAAACTGAAGAGAAACAAGAGACTGATAACAAAGAACAGAAGTGGAGTCCAATCAGAGAACACAACAGTTATTTGGACAAATACTTTGATACCCTAGATCCAAAGGACGGATGCTCTTTGATTAAAGGTATTGAGGACTGAACTGGAACAAGGAGGACACCCAAGACTATGTGGACAATGACTACATTAGTTGGAATGGGACCCTATATGCCCTCAAGGTAAATTCATTCAACAGATTCCTATCCTTTATGAATTTGCTCAAGAAAAATAGCCTTGTATACAATAATTGGGGAGTGTTCAGTGGGAAGTTTGTGGAATTGGTGAAATGGTTCTATCTAGTGCATCTTAACTATGATGAAATAGATATGATACCACCGGTTATAGAAGGAAAAGAGATAGACTTGCTAAATCTACATAAGATTGTAGACGGTTTTGGTGGATATGTGGCAGTCACCTTGAGTGACAAATGGAAAGGCATTGCAAGCATACTAGATTTATCCGTTGAAGATGGTGAGGCCATAAAGGCCTGTTATAGAAAGTTCATTGACCTAGTTAGTGTTTACCACGAGACTGCTAGAGTGCCCAGTTTTGAAAAGTCAAGTGAAGTGGGAGAATGCAGTAAGTTTGCAGAAGAAAGAAGCCCACAGGACTGGAAGAAAGGAGCAGTACATGATGGATCACAAGAGGAAGAAATGAACAACCATGGTGAAAGACTGTATGGCAATGATGAAGAAGATGCAACCCATAGCACAAGCAGCCAAGGAAGCAGTGATTATGAAATCATTGTCTAAAAGAAATTGGAAGCAAGTCATACTCAAGAAATTTGATCTTAACAAATTAAGAGGGAGATGTTACCTATAATTGTGTTAAGATCAAATACAATATAGTCTTAGTATAGTTATCTATTTTACTTAAAGACATTATAGTTTGTATTTTATTTATGCATGGGTCAAACTATCTGTATGGGTCATACCTTTACCCAAACGACCCATTTGCTTTTAAGACAGTTACATAGGCAGTTAATATGGTTGGTAGTTATCCTTAAACGACACAATGGTTAACAAACAACTACCATTTAGATTATGTCGTTTGGGAAACTATAAATAGGCCAATTATTGTACTCAAATATTATCAATTCAATAACAAATATTAGTTTACTTTGTCTCTTAAATTCTGTCCAAAACTCATTATACAATTCACTGTTACATTGCATTTACAAAACAACAACAATACAATGACCATATACAATCATCTCTATCGATCAAAAGGTGTTGCCAGAAAGCCTGGCCAACAGACAACTTTCCTATTGGGAATACAGATGAAAGAGTTTGTCAGAAGCTAGATGACGGAAGTAAAGTGGGAAAATGATGGGTATGTACCAACAGTGGATGAGCACAAATCAGTTGCGTTTATCAGCTGCGGCTACAAGATGCTCCCGATATATAGTTTTGTTGGAATGGATGATACAATCACAGACGAGCCATTCAAATGGGTTCTCACAAATCCACCACTTATAAGAGCTACATGTGCAATCTGTAGGTTCATGGATGATATTGTTGGTCATGACGTACGTAAAACCATGATAGTCATTATAAATAAAAAAGTCTCATGTTACTACCATAACAAGATATAACCTCACTTTTGTAACCTCACTTTCTTGTTATCCAATCAGTTTATGGTTTTTAATTTTTTTATGTTACTAGATTATATATAGTTTTGACCTAAGGATAAATGGTATAAACCAAATAAACTGCAGGATGAACAACAAAGAAATCATGTCGCGTCTGTCGTTGAATGCTACATGAAAGAACATGATGTTAAAGAGGTAGACTACATCAATGATTTGTTCAGCAAAGAAGTGGAAAATGCATGGAAATGTATAAATCAAGAATCGCTCATATGTAAAGATATCCCTATGCCTCTTATTACGCGTGTGATCAACCTGGCACGTGTAATAGAGACCCTATATAAGCATGACGATACGTTTACACATGTTGGGGAAGAACTCATAGGTTATATCAAGTCTTCATTCGTTCACCCTATGACTATTTGAGCTTCGATTCTCCTTCGACGGATCATGTTTGCAATTGGATGTTGTTTGTTTACCTTTGGAGATCATAAATAATGTTGTTTCAACAATAAATAAGATCTCGTGTGATTTTTATTTGATATTTTCGTATGTTTAGTTACCACAAGGTAATAATATACTTGTCTACTTAAGGAGTGATATATTGGGTTTGTATTTTCATATTTAAGTTATAAACAGTTTGATAAGAATGCGATGTGATGGCGGTCACTCAGAAGTCAATTTATTTGTGACCAATGTTATCGACAAATTTGTAACGACATCAAAATATAATAACAAAATTAGTATCATTTACAATAGATATTAAAATAAAACGTCATGTATAAATACAAATATAATTATTCATAATTTTGTTTTTCAGCCTTTGAAGTATTTAAATGTAGTGTGAATTTTTATGTACTATGAAAATTTGAATGTATTGTAAAATTGAAGTTATAGATTTAGTAGTTAAATTTCCTTATTTAACTTGTAGTAGTATTATTTCTTTAAACAATATTGTGTAAAACAAGATTTTATTTTATTACTAGACTATAGACCTGCGGGTTTCGCAGGTGGTAATTAAAAAAAATTGCTTTGTAAGTAAAACAAAATCATATAAAAAATCATACCAGTATAAACCAAAACAAAAAACATTATATGAATGATCAAAAAAAAATATGTAAAAGTTACAAAGGTTCACCGACTAAAAAGAATAACAAATACCATGATAAAATAATAACAAAAGACAAACTGAAACATACTAATATAGATAAAATTATAATAAACAAAACCATGGTGATATGGCTTATTTGAAAATGCTCGTAGTTTCTCACACTTTTTAAAGAACTTTAAGATAAATAACATCCATAATATCGCTGCAAACCTTTCCATCTTTATGGTATATCAACCTCTTTAGCCATTTACGAATTGCGACTCTTGATACTGCAATATACTGGTTACGCGAGTGGTAATATAAAAACTGTAAATAGAAAGAACTTAAAAATTAGGACACGTGTCTTCATTTATTAAAATAAAACATTCACGAAATATAGAATGTAAACCTATACATGAATAAAGCATTATATGTATATCAATATTATAACCACTATCGTTAACCTATAATAAATTCCGCAAAAAACAGAATATATCTAAACAAATTAGTAAAATCAAAAGGCTCAACCACACCTAATGATCCCAAATTTAGGGACGACACATTTCCTTTACATAACACCGCTTTCATATTTTTCACCACTTGGATTCGATTACGATTAATCTTAGCCATTCAACTCTCTTTTTCTATTTTAATAATTGCTCTTCTTCCAACAAACCTTCATGAAAGGCTTTTAAGTTATCGCAACTTCATCAAACGCTTTTAGATATTGATGCACCAAGCGCCCGCTGAACTTCATCCAATTCATGGCGCAAACGAACCACTCTGCCTACTGATTAGAATATTCTTATGATTTTAAATCTTGTAGCTCTATCCTAAGCATATCGTCCCCTAGCGGTTTCTTCATCTTTCTAATGATCCCGATGAACAGAAGAACTCATTCCTAGATCCTAACTACTGATTAGATTTCCTGTGTCCCAATCAAACATCATCAAACTTGCACATCATAGGCAACTATTTTGTACTGGCCAAAGCCATAATCAGAATATATAGTTTTGACCTAAGGATAAATGGTATAAACCAAATAAACTGCAGGATGAGCAACAAAGAAATCATGTCGCGTCTGTCGATGAATGCTACATGAAATTAAAGAACATGATGTTAAAGAGGTAGAGTACATCAATGATTTGTTCAACAAAGAAGTGGAAAATGCATGGAAATGTATAAATCAAGAATCGCTCATATTTAAAGATATCCCTATGCCTCTTATTACGCTTGTGATCAACCTGGCACGTGTAATAGAGACCCTATATAAGCATGACGATACGTTGACACATGTTGGGGTAGAACTCATAGGTTATATTAAGTCTTCATTCGTTCACCCTATGACTACTTGAGCTTCGATTCTCCTTTGACGGATCATGTTTGGTGGACTTGGATGTTGTTTGTTTACCTTGGAAGATTATAAATAATGTTGTTTCAACAATAAATAAGATCTCATCTGATTTCTATTTGATATTTTCATATGTTTAGTTACCAGAAAGGTAATAATATACTTATGTACTTAAGGGGTGATATATCGGGTTTGTATTTTCATGTTCAAGTTATAACCAGTACTTAAGGAGTGATATATTGGGTTTGTATTTTCATGTTTATGGGTGCGTTTGGTATCCCATTATGGGAATGAGACTATGAAAATAAAAGTGATTAAATGTGTTTGTTTAAGATGAGGGAGCTCACTACTATGGTAATGAATGATATATATAATTCATACTCCATGTACATCTAAAGAGGTAAGAATTGATTTTTCATAGGTGAGGGACCCACCACTACTATTAAACATCATATTTATCATTATTCATGACAAGATACCAAATCACCCTAACTTATAACCAGGTTGGGATCCCGTGACTGCGATGACGAGTAAATTTGAAAGTGAATTTATTTGTGACCAATGTTATACAAAAATTAGTAACGACATAAAAAATATAATAACAAAAAAAGTATCATTTTACAACATATATTAAAATAAAAACGTCACATATAAATACAAATATGACTATCCATAATTTTGCTTTTTAGCTTTTGAAGTATTTAAATGTAGTGTGAATTTTTACGTACTATGAAAATTTGAATGGATTGTAGGACTGAAGTTATAAATTTAGTAGTTAAATTTTCTTATTTAACTTGTAGTATTATTTCTTTAAAAAAATGTTGTGTAAAACAAGATTTTATTTTATTATAGTGACATTGGGCCATTTATGATTTATATATTTGTAGTCCAAGCTAGAGGTGTTCATGGATCGGGTAATATCTACATTAATCGAAATCTAAAACCGAACCGGATAAAAAAAATGAACCAAATTCATAATCTCATCGAATTGGTCATAACCGAACCGAACCGAACTAAATATTCGATTATCGGTTTGGATACGGTTATGACAACGAAAACCGAAAATCGAACCGAAAACCGAATTCTTATAAATATATATTTTTTATGTATTTATATGAAAAAAATTACTAAAACTCTTTTTTAATATAAATATATCATTATTTAAGTTTGAAAATAAATTTTCTACTTAAAATATATATAATTAAAATTATGTAATTTGGGTTATTCGGTTCGTTTTTCGGGTTTTCGGTTTTCAATTATTCGGTTCGGTTGAGTCAAATTGAAATTCGGTTCGGTTAGGTTTTCGGTTTGACCCAGAAAAAAAATTAATCGAACTAACCGAACCGATGAACACCCCTAGTCCAAGCCCATATTTCATGTTTGTGGACCATTCTATGTCTTATATAATGTATCTTTGTGAATTAATACAATAACTTGGTAATCAGAACTAAATTCATTCTGCCTGAAAACACTCCAAATCAGACTTTTTCCCCTAACTTTTCTCCTACTCTCGTCTTCCAACTGATCATTGCCATTTTTTCCGTTGTTTTCAATAACACAACAAGAATCTGTGTTTCATTACATACAAATTATATTTAGGGTGTGTTTGTTTCATTAAGATGTTTTAGGTGCAGATCGACTACCACATCTTACCGAAGAGGTGGTTAGAAAGTCTAAATCGAGCGAAATAATGTTGTTTGTTTTGTATAATTGATGTTGGATGATTTTAAGTGTTCGTTTTCGCAATTTATTTATTAACCAAGCGAATGCGATAACAAGTAACTTATTTAAATATGAAACAAGACTTTTTATAATAAATATAACATAGTGAATAAACCATCAAATATATTATATTAACACAAGTCTTCAATCTCTTATCGAGTAAGAGGCAATAAGACAAGTCCCCCACCTCTTACTAAGTAAGATGTTATATGTCTAACTAGGTCTGACTCAAAAGAAAAAAACGAACAAGCAAAACGCCTGCCCTTCTCTTACGGGTAAGAGTAAGAGGGCTAGTATGACCTTTTTTAGAATAACAAACACACCCTTAGTATCGATATACACATCAAGACATGATCTATTATTCAAGACATAATATATTATTCACACCAACCCCCATAGTGATCCGTGGCAATTCAGTAAGTGCACAAATATTTTCCCACCACTCTTAATAGAACACATCAAGATACAATGCTGCTTGTTTCCACCACTCCTCCTGGTACTCAATATTTTTGTGGCAGTAATAGTCAAAGTGTATATGATTTAGGGTTCCGGTGGTCGTTTACACAGTTGAAACATGCACATCGAAAAATAAGCACATAAACTGTGCAGACCAAAACCCGTATACAATGATCTTTTAAACAGTGATATAGCCTACGTTTTAACACATAAAAGGATGTTAAGAAAAGTTACTGGTAAATACTGCTAGCAGTAAGTTTCTTTACTTGACTTAGATAAACGGAACACCTTCTTTTGTTTTCTTAATCCTCCACGTCCTTAATTAGGGTTTCTTAAGAATATCACCATGAGGGTTGCATCAAGTATCCACCTATACTGCACGGATAGGACTAGGGCTACGAACCTACCACAAGTTATGCGAGTTACGAACTTGGATAAAACCCTAATTTGATCTTCGGGATCAAACGGATACCGATTAGGGTTTAGAAGACCCTAATCATCCTTGTGCTATTGCCATCGACCAAAAGGGTTTAAGCCTTTTGGTTTTCGGTTCTTGGTCGAATAAGGAGTAGACTTTGGGTCGACTTAATGTAAACGACAAAATGGATTTACCCCTTTGGTGTGCTCGGTTGATCGAAAGAAAGGGAAAGAGATAGGGGAGAGCTTTTAGAGTTTGTAAATACAAACTCCTCCTTGCGGGGTTTCGGCCAAACCGACCCAAACAACCCTTAGGGTTGATTGTTTAGTATTTTGTCATTTTAGTACTCTCCAATAATTATCTAGGATAAATATAAGACTTCGGAAAAATAACCGTTAAACCCTTTAATAAAAATAACGTCGTATTTTTTATTCGTGTCGTCAGATGCAAGAATCATTTGAGGACAAATGATAATCAATCTTTCGGAGTCGTAATCCACGGCGAGATATGAATTAAAATTTACGTTTTGTCTTTTGTTTTATGCTTGATTGTCAAATATTTTTGGTTTGGATTTTATAAAATATTTTTAAAACTATTTTAGCTAATAGATAATATTTTAACAAATTAAAATTAGACTACAACTAATGATGAATGCAGATAAAGCTAAGAATATGATAATTAAAGCTATGCTTGTCAAGTGAGGTAAAAACGGAATTAAGTGTGAATAATCTATTAAGCCCGCTTAATCAATAACCGTCAAAATAAAATTGTTTTCTCACAACGTTGGTTTATATTGAAAAAAAATTCTTTTCTTTCTTGGTAATAATTACTAGATCTAAATAATTAATTATCCAAACGGCTTTTTCCCGTTAAAACAATCAACCAAATATATCTAAAATAATCGAAATTATTAATCAATAATCTTGATACCGTTTAAAAACTATTTTCTCTAGCGTTGGTTTATTTTGAAAACAATTCTTTATCTTAGTAAAATTACTTGATTTAGATGATTAATTTCCCAAACGGATTTTTCCGTTTAAAATAACCAAAAACAACCCAAGTAACCGAAGATTATCAATCAACAATCTCTAAGTTTCCACACTCAAATCCAAATCACTACTCACTTAACAAGCATAAAATAATCTACTCACTCGCATAACTACTAAGCCAACAATAATAATCTCAACTATAATAACCATTTTCTACTAAATATATAAGCTAAATGAGAAAGGTAAGAGGTTAGAACCCGATCCGATGAAACGAGACTAATTACCATCCAATATCATAAACTAAGACAAAACTTTAAAGATTATTTCTTTAGTAGCTTTTATTTTACCAAATAGTTAATAAATTTGTGAACTTTATTATCTAAGAAGCTTAATAAAATCTATTAAAGCTAAACTTTAAGAAAATAAGGTAGCTTATGAAACCCTTAAGCTCCTCGTCTTAGATGTATGAATGGATGCTTAAAAATCAAAACTTTAACAAGGTTAGGACAATAAGCTAATGAATAAGCACTTATATGAACCAAATAGGCTATGAAAAAGCTAATTAATTTAAAAAGCACCAAACTTTAATCAAAATAAGCTATAAAAAAGCTAAAAGATTAGATCTAACATCCACCCAAAACTAAGGTATTCACTTCGAAAAGTAAACGCGGATTGGGTATATTTAAGGAGTAGATATAAATAAATAAGCTAAAGATGAAATAAGTTAAAGAAAAGCTAAAAAGATTAAAACTTTAAAAGTTACAAATACTTGATCTAAATCCATCCAAAACTAAGGTGCTTAAATCCAAAGATTAAACGCGGATTGGGCATGTTTAAGGATTATATTTAAGAGAATAAGCTATTGAATAACTTATTATAAGATAAAAACTAGAAAAGATGAAAAATTTGTAAGAAATAAGCACTAAAAACTACTAAAAATTAAAGATTTTTGAAGAAATAAGTAGTAAAAAAACTATTAAAAACTAATTACAGTATAGAGATGGTTTGAAAAGAAAACTAAGTACTTAAAAGTGCTTATTTGAATAAGCTATTCAAAAGCTTATCAAAAACCTAGTCTTTTTAGTCTAAAAATAAGATAATAGGTATATTCAAGGCAAAAAGATGTAAAGAGGATAGTTTAAAGTGAATCAGCTATGAGAGAGCTTATCACAAATAAGCTAATATAATAAGCCAGAAAAAACTAATAAGCTATTATGGCTTATTAGATAAGAGAAGAAAAAAAAAAGAAAATAAGAGAAAGAGAGGAGAAGAACTAGAAATAAGCTATGTATTATCCATAAACTTCTTTTTCATTAATAAGCAAAAAGTTTTACAAGACATAAGCACTTCAATAAGCTTAGAAAATAAGCTACTACAAAGTTCTACTACTACTAAAAAACTAAAAAAAAACAAAGAGTGTGTGTGTGTTTTGTTGTTTCTGGACCGGTGGAAATGAGCAATCTATCACACTTTTATAGCCCAAATGCAGCCCTTCTAGGTCCTTTTATCACTACCAGCTATCAAGGGACACGTGTCACGCCCTCATTGGGCGCTGCCATCTGGAACATTCCTTTGAAACTCGTACAACCGCCAGCTACGAGCAACCGCCACGTGTCGCCCGCTCATTAACCTCGCCACCTGTACCTGCATTAAATACCTCGTACCAATAATTAGTTGGCGCCGCCGCCGCCACGTGGCGGCACCTTATTGGCCAGCCGCCAGCCACGTCAGCAGATGGATCCCACTTGCTCATGTGTCGGGTGATGTGGCAGTGACACATGGCGGCTCAATGGTCCGGTCAACGGGTCTGGTTCGAGTCGGGTATGGTCAGGTCCCGGTCAGATCGGGTCAGGTCCTGGTCCTGGTCGCCACGTGGACTACTGAGGTGGTGCCACGTGGACCACTGAGGCGGTGCTACGTGACACTAGAAAATTTATCCCAACTTTGGCTTTGCCTGGGCTCGAACAAAAAAAAATACCCCCTCCACCCGACCACAAGCGACCGAATGGCCACATCAAGCTCGACCTTCATTTGAATCAATTGAGCTAGTCGACGGTTGATTTGGTGCACATAGTCTTAATAACATTTGTATTTAGAAATGAAATATATTACCTATAGAGGAATGTAGTTTCTTTAAACTTGTGTTTGAAAATCACAAGCCATTGCAAAATTTCATTCAAGTTACTGAGAACTTTATCTTTCTATCGAGCAATGTAAAATGTCAAATCACAAAACACGAAATTCTAGATTACAATTAGTTACATGGTATTAGTATGAATGAAATCCCCCCCCCCCTTCTAAATATTAAGTGTGGTTCTAATATGAGTTTTAGGCGGGGCTCGAAAAATCTTCGAATCTTAACTGTCAATTTTGAAAGTGTGTATACTCTTTGATCGTAATACGGTACAATAAATATAGATACATGGATGGTTCTAGATGCGGGCTTTGAGCCCAATATAAATACATAACAAATATTACTGGCTAACACTCCCCCGTAGTTGGAGCGGCATGACGCTCAAACTGGTACGAAACTCATCAAATAAAGCATAAGGCAACCCTTTAGTGAAAATGTCCGCATACTGATATCGAGACAAGATGTGAAGAACGTGAACCTGAAAAGCGGCAACTAAGTCTCGTACAAAATGAATATCAATCTCAATTTTCTTGGTACGCTGATGCTGAACAGGATTGCAAGATAAATAAACAGCATTAACATTATCACAGTAGATAAACGTAGCGGAAGACATAGGCGTATGCAACTCATAGAGTAAATTCCACAACCAACAAGTCTCAGCAACAACATTGGCAACACCATAATACTTTGCCCTGACACTAGAACGAGAAAGCGCCGGTTGACGCTTAGAGGACCAAGAGAGTAGGTTGTTGCCAAGAAATACACAGTAACATGAAGTCGATCTTCTCATGGTAGGACAACCAGCCCAATCTGCATCTGAATAAGCAACCAAGGATGTAGTAGAGGAGGAAAACAGCTGTAGCCCATAGTCTAATGTACCCTGAATGTAACGCAAAATCCAATTAAAAGCAGAGAAATGAGGCACCCGAGGATCATGCATATGTGGACAAACTTGCTGAACTGCATAGGAAATATCCGAGCAAGTAAAGGTGATACATTGAAGAGAACCTGCAACACTTAGATATAGAGTCGGGTCGGATACAGGATCATCGTCATCTCTTAGTTTAGACTCAGTATCCACCAGATTCCTACTCATATTACAATTAAGCATATGTGCACTCTCTAGAATCTTAACAGCATACTTATGCTGAGACAAGAACAGCCCTGTAGAATCACGCATGAAAGAAATACCCAGGAAATAATTAAGTGAAACAAGATCTGTCATAGAGAACTCATAATGTAGAGAACGAATAATCTTCTGTAACAAAGTCTCAGAGGAAGCAATGAGTACAATATCATCAATATAAGTAATAAATAAGTTGTATCCATCCCATGTCTGTATATAAATAAAGATGAGTCACAACGATTGTGATGAAACCCATCCCGAGTAATATAAGAAGCAAACTGCTGAAACCAAGCCCTCATTGCCTGTTTAAGCCCATATAAAGACCGTTGTAACAAACATACATAATCCGAATGCTCAAAATCCCGAAAATCAAGGGGTTGATACATATAAACCTTCTCTGATAAGTTACCATGTAAGAAGGCATTCTTCACAGCAAGCTGATGAATCGGCCAATGTTGTAAGTAGCCAAACTAAGAATAGTCCCAATAGTGCTTGGCTTAACAACCGGACTAAAAGTCTCATCAACATTAATCCCCTGTAATCGTGTGCTATCATTTGCCACCAGACGAGCCTTGTAGCGACTAAGAGTGCCATCAACCAAGTATTTGTGTCAAAAAAGCCACATACAATGAATAATATTGGCATCTATGGGCCGTGGTACAAGAGTCCAAGTTTTGTTTTTAATAAATGCATTGTATTCATCATGCATAGTATTCTACCAATTTGGATCATTAAACGCATCACGATATGATTTTGGTAAGGTGACATAGAAAAAACATGCATATTGAGACGTTGAGTAGGATGATTAGTCCCAACACGATAGCGTATGAGGAGGGTCCGGAATAATTTGTGGATTTTGGGTAGGAGGAGTTGGTGGTAGTGGTTGAGCTGTGGGTAGTGATGGATTTGGGGCGTGGTGTTGGCCCGTAGGTGGGGATGTTTTATGTTGGACCACATCATGTTAGGCAAGTGGTCTTGTGGGCTCAGGTGCAGGTGGAAGTACAATGAGTTGTGGAACGAGGACGGATGAAATAATTGGAGGAATTATATCGGGTGAGTCATCTACAAAATTATAGGTCGGTGCCGAGGTTAGTTGATAAGAGCCATATGGAAACACAGTTTCATCAAAAGTAACATGGCGAGAAAGAATGATTTTATTGGTTTGTAATTCAAGACAACAATATCCACGATGATTGTAGGTGTGTCCCAAAAGGATTGAGGGTGTGGTGCGAGGTTCAAGTTTGTGATTAGACTATAAGTGAGGGTAACATAAACAACCAAAGGTTCGTAAAATTCTATAGTTCGGTGTTTGCCAAATAAGCATGTGTAAGGGATGTCATTGGCAATAGCACTAGAAGGCAGGATATTGAGTAAATGAACAACCATGTTGAGAGCTTCGACCCAAAAGGTTGATGGGAGATTGGCTTGAAAAAGTAAAGTCCAAATTTGATTATTGATGGTTCGAACCATTCGTTCAGACTTGCCATTCTTTTGGGATGTTTGGAACATGAAAAACGAAACTGTATGCCATTGTCAGCAAAAAGTTTATGTGGGTTACGCTTGTCAAATTCACCACCATGATCACACTAAAAGGCTTTGGTTTCACACTTAAAATGAGTGTAGACATAGTTACGAAACAAGATAAATTTAGATAGAACATCAGATTTGTTAATTAAAGGGTAAACCTTAACAAGATGCGAATAATGATCTAAGAACAATACGTAATATTTAAAACTTGGATGACTCGGAATTGGTGAAGTCCATACATTAGAATGAATAATTTCAAAACAAACATTAACGAAACTTTCAGAACTAACAAACGGAAACCTCACGTGTTTTCCAAGCTGACAAGCATGACAAAGAACGGGAGGTTTCTCTTTATTACACGAAATAAAATTATTGGAGATAAGAAAATGTAACACTTCACTTCCTAGATGTCCAAGACGCTTATGCCATGTATGGTGACTAACAAGGAACGCATAAGGAATCAAAGACAGAGATGTGACCGGGTAAAGATCCCATATGCTATCATATCGGAGCAGCACCCATCGAGTCATGAAATCCTTGACAGAAAAACCAAACGCATCAAATTCAATAGTGCAATTATTATCATGAATAAATTGACGAACAAATATTAAAATTTTTACAATATTGGGGGTTATAAGCACATTATTTAGGTGAAGAGGTCAAAGGGAGTTGGCAAAATATTTTGGACCGTATTGATGACAAGAATAGAATGCATGTCACCAACCGAGACAGATGGATAAATATAAGTACTAAAACATTATTAAGACTATTAACCGAATCTTTAATATGTAAGCTCGCTCCTGTGTCCATATTCCAAGCGCCTGTAGCAGGATCATGAAGTGTCTCGGCAGTGAAAGCATGAGGCAAAATGGTCTCTTGTCTTGGGCAGAGTGTAGGTCCCACCGACCCGGTAGGGAAAACTATCGTTCCAGATGTAGCCTGTTTGGCCAAGCCCATGATCGGATACCAGGAGGGATACCAGGAAGTGCATTGGGTCAAAGGTATTGGATTCGACTGGGTTGTAAAACAGGTTGGTAACCAAATCCAGGTGGTGGGCTAACATAAGGCAATGGGGCAATAGGTTGGGAATAAGTTAATGGGCCTGGAGTTGTAGTGGTATAATATGTTGTTAGGCTAGAGAGGGATAACGGTCTGCTAGGTTTGGTGATGTATAGTAGTCTATTTACTTGACCCATTCGTGCCTCTAACATTAGTCCAACTAACCCCATGCGTTTAACTAATACCCAAGCGATTCAAAAGTTGAGCAAGCAAAACATCAGTTGTATTTTGATTTGGTGCCACCCCACTGTTTGAGTCATATTTAACATTTGAATCATGAGCAAACTTACAACCAACACCATATCGACATGTTCCCTTATCAAAGTTATAACAAGGCATCCATGACTTCACTTGATGATTTGATGGATTACAAGAAGTACCTTTTTCGGTCATAAGCACCAACGGATAAAAAGAATAGGAATCCACTGGTAGAGAGTGGGACTTGGACTTAAGGCGCATCTCTTCGGTAGTAAGCATCGAACGAGCGATTTTGAGATCGGGAAAAGTATCCCGATGATGTATGATGCTACATACATGATCATATTTCTCAGGTAAGCCTTTAAGTGCAAACGTAACAACATCTTCTCTACTAACGAGAGAACCAAGGCTTGTATATCTTTTGACCTGTTAACATGTGTCAAACAAAAATAGAGTTAATGGAACGTATTAAAGTATAATTTTTTATGGTAAACAAAACTTGCATTGCATGGACCATGTAGGACAAGATTAAATTTATGATTCAAGTATAATATTACAAATTATTCCTCAGGTTATTACTCCCTTCGTCCCATAATAATTGTCCACTTAGATTTTTTTGAGTCTTTCTTGTTCAACTTTGACCATTAATATTTTATTTGTGTCATATAATACTTGATGAAAATTATACCAAATGAAAATACATTTAAAACCCAATCTATTCATATATTTTTTATCAAGTATTATATTACACAAATAAAAATATTTATGCTCAAAGTTGAATAAAAAAGACTTAAAAATGTCAAAGTGGACAATTATTATGAGACTGGGGTAGTATTACTTAGTAATTAAATAAATAAATAAACACCAAACAACAAAATAGAAAATAACCTATTTCAACATGTGTATATGTATATTTACCGGTTCTTTGACCTTTTACCCAAAAAAAACATGTGTATATGTATGTTATTGTTGGGTTCAGTAAATACCTAAACCTCTTAAATGTAGGATTTGAATAGAAAATACCTAAGTGTTTAGTCCATTAAACACTAACGAGTCACTTGAGTGCATAGTCTCGGTGATTCATCTTCGAATACTCGAGAAGAGGCAAAGAAGAAGTCTCTCCACTCGATGAAGGCGGAACTTAAAGGGTGAAGGCGAGTCAAGAAGAAGATGGTGGATTCGGTGGTGATGACAATAACTCACTGAATCCTAAACTCCTCTCTAGCTACTTGTTAGAAATTAGAAATTCCGGTATTAAAGAGTCGGTCACCTCAAGTATATGTAATCGTTAGAAAGCTCGTAGTCGTAGTTCCTTTAAGTTAAGTAGTATTTAGTTAAGTAACACCGTGGAGGACAGACGGGTCTTTACCATTGTATGCCCGATCCACGACCCGTTGTGTGGCGATTTATTGTAAGACTATAAATACTCTCTACCTTCCAAGGTAGAGAGTTGGAACTCATAATAAAATTTTCTTTCTCTAAAGTTCCCTAAACCTCTAACTTTCTCTATAGAATTCCACTTATTCGCCACCTTGTTGTTATGGTTTGATGTGTATGTGAAAACTAATATATTACAATTGGTATCGGCGCCATGGTTAGATCATATCTTGTACATCTTTAGATTTCTAGTGGTTTTAGGTGGTTTTGAGTTTGAAAAGTTTAGTGGTTTGTGCATCATTTGGTTGATTTCTTGTGTTAAAGTTTGGATTTTGTTAGTACTTTTATGTTTAGAATCATCACAAGTGTTTAGGTTTTCATTTGGTAGCTTGAATCATCTTGGTAGGGTTGTTTTGGATTGAAAAGTGATGTTTATGTGGTTTTCTTGCTAGCGACTTGACATACGGACTTCTTTCTTCGTAGCGACTTGCTTCACAATTTTGTAGCGAGTTACGTTTGGAGCTAGCGACTTAAACCTAGCGATTAATAGTACAAGTAGTGGACTCTCCACTACGGGTAGCGACAGTGGTAGCGACTTGGTGCATGCGAGTTGCTCTTTAGCGACTTGAATCTTTAGCGACTTGAGTAGCAATTGTCGCCAAAATTTTGCTAGCGACTTGAGGCTTAGCGAGTTACTACTTAGCGACTTGCATTTGTCTAGCGACTTGGGACTTTAGCGACTTGGGGTGTAGTGAATTAGGTGTTAGCGACTTGGTGCATTATCTTCTAGCGACTTGGGTGATTGTTTACGGTTTCTCTTGATTTAGTAAAATCCGTGAAAGAATCTATTTCTCGGTTTAATCATAGAGTTATAAAATCCGTATTATCGTTAACATGTCTACCAGCGTTCCTACTATCATCTCCTTTGTTTCCGAGGATGTTCAAGCGGTGGGTCGATACTCGCCCACCCATGCTTGCAGCGAGGCCGACTACGATTCACAGGCTCAATGAATCGATTATGCTTGCCACGGAAAGGAAAATGGTGTCAACATTCTCAAATCCATTGATGAAGGACCGTGTCGAGTTGAGGCGACTAGAGATGTACTTGATCTGCGAAGATGGAACTACGATTTCTGGAATGGACGGACCAAAGATGTATGATGAGCTTGATGATAAGGAGAAAAAGAGATTCGATCTTGATATCGGGGCTTCAACATTGTTCTTCAAGGTCTTCCTAAAGACATCTACAAGGCGATCAATCACAACACGAAGCAAAGGCGGTTTGGGATAATGTCAAGATGCTTCTCTCGGGTTCGGAATTAACTATGGAAGGCAGAGAATCACAACTCGTGATTTAATTTGAACACTTCAAGATGAAACCGGATGAGAGTGTCTATGAGTACTATGTGAGATTTCATAAGTTGGTGAATGACATGAGGAACATCGAATGACTATGCCTAACATTCGGTGAACTCAAAATTTGTGAACAACATGAATCCCGAATGGCACAAGTTCGTCACCTCTGTGAAGCTCACTAAAGGATTGAAGAATACAAACTATGAGCAATGTATGCCTTCCTCCTTGAGAATGAGAGACATGCTATGTTTGAAAAATGGTTCTTAATTAGTTCAAAACCAACGGGGAGAGACAATCTCATCTAATGACTCAAGCGCCTTCTACTCAAACATCGGAATCACTAACAAAGCCTCACAAGTCATACCCATGGAAATGGTAATCACAAACTAATTCCGATCCTATGTTCAAATAAGCGATCTTGATGCACACGTGGGTAGCTTCATTAATCAACTAGCTCTTACGATTAGTCAAAACATGAATTCTCTCCACAAACTAATAACAACCTCGAACGACATCTAACCCACACAATCAAGCTCTTGTTAAAGATGAGAGGATCGTGGTGCAACCGATTCGGAAAGACAGTATGATCGGGGAAGAGGTGGAGTGGTAGAGGTTATGTTGGTAATCGAATCGAGGAAGGAATGGTAATCAAGGTCAAGCTAAGCCGATCAAATGTTATAAGCGTGGTGGTGAGGACACATTGCAAGGCTGCAGATCTCAAAGCGTCCACGAACGCCGATTACTTGAGAGATAAGATCTTGCTTGTACAAGCTCGGGATAATGGTCTTGCTTTGGATGAAGAGGAATTGTTGTTTCTAGTGAGGGCAATGCCAAGACCTATGATGCGAGATGTAGATGAGCGGCCTATTCGGGAGATAGGTCACAATCATCGAATGCCTTTCAAGTCGGCGATTGTGATGCATACGACTCGATGTGGATGATGGACCCTCTGCACACACAATCTTTATGGCTAGCATCTCTCCAATGGTTTCTCCCAAGGTCTCCTCTTCACCACAAGATGGCCCATCGAAAGACAAACTCGTCTCGGAGGTACTAAAACTATCGATGATCTTGATGTGCAAAGATGCATGACAAAGTACTATCAACTGAAACTATTGAATCAAATATTGAAAATATGGGTAATATCAATGTTGTCCCATATGATCAATATGTGAAACAAAGTGAAAGTGAAGTTGTACCAAGTGATGCATCTCCTGCGATCAACAATGACTATATTTTGATGAATACACTACGTGCCTTTTGATGAGTGCAGAACTTATGAACTAAATGCCTATAAGGAACGTGTTGCTATTTATGAACAACGTGCAAAATTTGAGTTAACCACTCGTGAGCGGAAATGGATGACCAAGTGCATACAATCATTAGAAAAAGTAATTTTAGAGAAGAAGTATTAAAACAATAATTAAATTCCTTGCAAGAAAAGCTTTCTAAAGCGCTAAGAAAAACAAGAACTTCAAGAAAATATGAAAATGCTTAAGCAAGAATTTAATGCAAAGGAATCAAAACTCTTGAGAGATTTTTCTAATCGAAAACTTTGAAAAACAAACTTGAAAACAAGTTGTACATACAAGGAAACACCATTCGATTGCTCACATGATCACTAAGCATAGAGTTCTAGCGATAAGCATAGTGTTCCCATTATAGGTAAACCCAACCACGAGTGCGGAAAGATAGCAAAAGCGGCTCAAAGTGTGATCTATGATGGCAATGAGATTCTTAAACCTAGACAAAAACCTAGTTGCGTTGAGTGCCGAGGATGATAAGAAATTAGATGAAATCACTAGGAAAAGATGAATAAGAAACTAAATGATCCTAAATGCAAAGAAAAAAATAATTATCACTCCCATGACTACAAGAAGGAAAACTGGATTTCCTTGAACAAGTTTAAGCCTCGAGACATTGTTGACTCCCGAACAAGTTTTCTCGGAAAATGGATTTAGAAAAGCGAAAAGTGAAAATATTGTTGAAACAAACCCTCCCTTTGGAAAATGCCTAGAAGCGATTGTGTATCCTCCTAATACACCAATGCATCTTGTTCGAGAACAATTGCCACTAAAAGCAAGACCTTAATTAGCCAATATGTTATATTTCAACTATTTGTTGATTTTGAGAAAACTTGCAAGAAAAGGATCACACCATTGGTATAAGCGAAGGAGAAAGGGGTTTGAGCAAATGAAAGAATGTTATTTAAGCGAGGTCATGCCTTTCTTTAAACTTCTAAAGATCACTTTGAAAGTCTTAAAAGGGATAGAAAGCGATATTAAGGGAATGGAAAAGGAATTTGATGCAATGATAGTTGAAGTTAGTGACTATGAGCGTGCACTAAAATATAATGAGATAGAGAGGAAGAACTTGCATACATTAAATGAGACTCTTATTCTTGAATGTGTTGCTCAAGATATGTTTTTCTTCGCTTCAAATTGCTCTATTAATGCTTCCAAATTTCATGAACTATCTGTTGTACTGAAAGTCTCCCATGATCGTGTCATTGAGCTTGAAAAACTAATTCTAAACTAAGCGAGAAAATTGAACCGGATGATCACGACAATTTGGTTAAACATTTTCTAAACTAGAAGTTGAGCATTTTAATTTACAACTAAAATATCAACATCTTAAAGAAAATGTCAAAACTTCAAATATCAATACATCCTCGGATGCTCGAGTTTGATGCGAGTTTTCAAATTAACAAGCGTGATGAGCAGATTCAAGCTCGGTGCAACACGATCGAAAGTTGAAAGCCCAAATCTCTCAATTAAAGGGTCAAGCGAACAATATGACAGCTCCCAAATGCCTCCTCCTTTAGATTCTCGAATTCTCAAATGTTTCATCTTCAAAACCTAGTAAATGCATTACAAAGGAAAGCGAAAGTTTTCTAGAAGAATATGAAAAGGTTAAACGTCATTTCAATGAGTTATTCAAATCAATAAAGGTCACTCGTAACAAAATAACGAACAAATAGCTTCATTGCAAAAGGAAATTGAGAATCGAAGAGTTAGGTAAAAGGAAAATGCCAATGATCAATGGGGAGAATGGTGTATCAAAGGTTCACTCTTGTAATAAATATGCTTTGTCTGTGAAATATGTCCCTCCTCATCTCAGGAACAACAAACTTGCTATTCAAACATACTTCTCATCCCTTAAGGATTGCCTAGAATGTCTGCGTGAGATTGTTGAAGAGGATAAGTTAGAGAAACCTCATGATAATGCAATTGGACATGCATGATTATATGCCAAACGATCTCAAGAAATCTTAGAATGCTTGATCACAATATGCCCAAAGTCATTAGGTGAGAGAGTTAATCCTTTGATTCCATGTTCGATGCCTATTGCCAAGTATGATATTCATTCGATGCCCAATGTCTTGAATATGAACCTTAGTGTGCACTGTAAGTAGTTCGGATTACGGATCCATCAATGCTATGAAAGAGAACTCAAGTGTGCCTTCTAGGAGTACAAATCCAGCACTTCTAGTTTTAAGAAAGTGAAACTTAGTGTGCTGCATGTAGTTCGATCCTAGCACATCTAAGCAGTGTTGCAAGAGTTGTAAAACCCATTAATGTTCCCATTCCTCTACAGAGTAATCGGTGACATTAAAGGGAGCGGTCAAAGTCTCAAGACAATACAAGGAATGATAGGACCTCTCAAGCTAAGAATGTGCCTTCGGAAAGAGTAGAAGAACAATCTAGGAACTTTAAGCTTGAATCGAATAAAACGAATCGTGTTGATTCTAGTAATAGCCATAGGCGTCTTGTAATTAATTCAATTCGATACTATTTGCAAACCTTGTCTCGATGTCCGCTTGAATCGCATTTCTAATCATGAATGTGGTGTTAATGTTTTGCCTAATGATGATAATTGTCCGATTAATGTTGCTAATTTTCATGCTAAAAAGGCAAAAGGCAAAACAAAAGAAAGTTAGAAACAAGTGGAAACCACGGGAAGAACATTTAGTAAGATAGGCTATTATTGGATACATTGGTCATAAGAATAATCGACAATGCCCACTAGAAAATGGATGCCTCTTGGTAGAACTATTCCTATAAGAAGTGAGCACACCGTGAGCAGGCTATCTGTACACTAGTCTTGCATCTATTCACAATGATTCCGGTGCCTTAATTTCGATATGAATACTCCTTTTTCGATGTGGGTGTTCCAACCATTGTTACTAACCAAATGGAACCCATTCTTGCATGGGATCCCAATTATCCGATTATCCATTCTTATGCATGTTCAACTACGGATCGTTCAAATCGTTACGTGGTACACGGACTCAGTTGTTCCAAGCATATATTGGAGACCGGTCGCGGCTCATGAACTTCGTGAGCAAATTCATCGGGACTATTAGATTCGGTAATGATCATTTCGGTGCAATCATGGGATATGGAGATTACGTTGTTGGTGATAGTGTCATCTCTAGAGTATACTATGTGGAAGGTGCGGGTCATAATTTGTTCTCTCTGGTCAATTTCGTGATTCTTATCTAGAAGTAGCCTTGAAAACATACCGCTTTGTTAGAGAACTTAATGGTAAGGAACTGTTAAAAGGAACTCGTGGCTCAAATCTTTACACCATCTCTATCGATGACATGATGAGGTCTTCTCCAATCTGCTTGTTATCAAAGGCTTCAAAACAAAGTCATGGTTATGGCATCGTCGTCTCAATCATTTGAACCGGCACCATCAATGATCTTTCCGAAAGGACTTAGTTGTAGGTTTACCTAGACTAAAGTATGAAAAGGATCATCTTTGCTCAAGATGCCAATTGGGTAAAAGCAAAAGTATGCCTACAAACCCAAACCTACAAACTCAATTACAGATGTTCTTCATATCCTTCATATGGATTGTGTGGACCAATGAGAGTGCGAACATCTTTGGTAAGAAATATGTGTTGGTTGTGGTTGATGATTACTCTATATTCACCGGTCAAGTTATTAAGGACAAATGATGAAACTCGATATCATCATCAAACAGTGCGAGTTCGACTTAACAAAACAATGTAATTATCCGAGCAGACAATGGAACCGAGTTTGTTAACAAACAACTTAGTGACTTTTATGAAAGCATTGGAATCACCATCAAAGAAGTGTTCCACGAACTCCTCAGCGAGCGGTGTAGTTGAAAGACAAATCGAACCCTTGTGGAAGCCGCTAGAACAATCTTGATTTACTCAAAGGTTCCAATGTTTCTACGGGCGAAGCTATTTCCACTTGCATGCTACACACAAAATCGTTCCACGATTCACCTTGTTCATGGAAAGACACCATATGAACTTGTCCACAACAGAAAACCTAATCTCTCTTCCTTCGTGTGTTTGGAGCATTGTGTTATCCAACTAATGAAGGACAAGACTTAGGCAAACTTAGGGCTAAAGGCGACATTGGAGTATTTGTAGGATATGCACCAAACAAAAGGGATACCGAATCTACAACAAAAGAACCCGAAATATCATGGAAACAATTCACGTTACGTTTGATGAGTCGACGGTCAAATGGCTCTGGACACTCGAAGACAGACCCGCACTTCAAAACAGTCCCATTGGTTCATCCTTGTTCCAAACTCCTCTCAAGAAACTCCATATGTACCTCCATCCGAAGATGATTTAAAGAAATTGTTTGATCCTATGTTTGATGAACTTTATGATCCATGTACTAATGAGGTGTTGATCCCACAACAGAGGTCGCTCATATTCACGTGAATGAAGTCAATCCCTCGGTCTCAATATCTTTAAGTCAAGAAGCGCCTCTGCGATCCTTCCGTCTCATCAACAAATCATCATTCTTCAAATGTACATCATGGAACCATTTCGCATCAATGATGAAGTTAATCCTTTGGTACTCACGAAGATGCTCCATTTGAAAACATATTTGCTCTCGAATCATCATCGAACCATCTTCTTGAGGAGACATCGACTCGCTACTTGGTCCCTCAACTCGCCACATGAACACCTTAGAAAATGGACTCACGATCACCCACTAGACAACATCATTGGAAATCCTCTCGTCCTGTATCAAAACGGAAACAACTTGCAACCGATGCCTTATGGTGCTTCTTCAACTCCGTACTATCTAAGATCGAACCAAAAGATGTTAAAACCGCCATGAATGAAGATAGGCGGTTCAATGCCATGCAAGATGAAATTCATGAGTTTGATCGACTTGATGTATGGGAGTTAGTACCGCTCTGCATCGTCTATGATTATTGCTCTTAAATGGATCTTCAAAGTGAAACTTTATGAGCATGGTGATGTGTTGAAGAACAAGGCTCGATTAGTTGCTAAAGGATACCGTCAAGAGGAGGGTATTGACTTTGAAGATTCTTTTGCTCCGGTTGCTCGAATCGAGGCAATCGTAATCTTTTGGCTAAGGTCGCTAGTAAGAACATGATAGTCTATCGATGGATGTGAAGACGGCATTTACGAACGGAGATCTTAAAGAAGTCGTCTCGTCGGCCAACTGAAGGATTTGTAAATCAAGAGCATCCTACTCACGTTTATCGATTGAAGAAGGCCCTTTACGGTTTAAAGCAAGCTCCAAGGGCATGGTATGATACATCATCAAAGTTTCTTCTATCTACCGGATTTAGCAAAGGAGCGATTGATCCTACATTGTTCACCGTGAAGTCGAGCAAACATTTAATTCATGTTCAAATTTATGTTGATGATATTATTTTGCCTCGATGGACCCAATGGAATGTGATCGTTTTCTAATGAAATGAGTTCAAAATTTCGAATGTCAATGATGGGACAAATGTCATTTTCTTGGGATTACAAATTTCACAAAGTCCCGAGGCATTTTCATAAATCAATCTAAATATGCAACAGAGATCTTAAAGAAATTTGGATTTGATTCAAGTGACCTGTTGACACCCCCATGATTGATCGAACCAAACTAGATGAGGACCACTCGGGATCATGATTGACCAAACGAAATATCGTAGTATGATTGGATCCTCGATGTACCTCATCGCTAGTAGACCGGACATCTTGTTCATTGTTTGCATGTGTGCTAGATACCGTGCTAAGCCTACTAAAAGCACCTTGAAGCGGTTAAAGGGTCTTCGGTATCTCAAGGAACCATCAATATGGGTCTTTGGTACCAAGGACACCGGTATGTCACTAACGACCTATGCGAGATCTTGATCATGCAGGTGTCAAGATACTCGTCAAGTACATCCGGAGGTGCTCGGTTTTGGGTGATAAGCTTGTGAGTGGTCTTCAAAGAAGCAAATGAGTACTTCTATTTCCTCTCTGAGGTGAATACATAGCCATGTCATCTGTTATGCTCAAATCTTATGGATGAGATCTCAATTATCGACTATGGCTTTGAATTCAACAAAATCCTCTGCATCTTGTGATAATAAAAGTGCTATTGCTCTCTCATGCAACAATGTTCAACACTCAAGAGCAAAGCATATCGACATTCGACATCATTTCATCGGGAATAAGTGGAAAAGGTGTGGTGGAACTCTATTTTGTGAGGTCCGAATATCGGTTAGCGACATCTTCACCAAAGCTCTTCCAAGAGAACGTTTGAGTTTATTCTTCCACGTCTTGGCTTGAAAAGCCTTCAACCGAAACTCTCAAACGTCTTCGTGAGAAGGCGAGGAGTAAAGGTCTATCTTCATCTATCTCTTGTATATATCTATTAGAAAAACAAAATACAAAATTATAAAACCCTCAAAAATCAAGTAGAAAAATATAAAACCTTCAAAATCCATAAAAATCTGAAAAATTCGAAAAATCTTCAAAAAAATATTGTCAATTTGTTATGTTTTTTCTCGGTTTGACAATATCTACGGTCTTTGTGCTGTCATTCAAAGAATGACATGGGACTTTAGATGTTGTTCGAATTCTTATATTAAAAAGAAAAAAAAAATGAGAGAGAAAGTGAAACAATGATTTATTGTCATTTCAGGCAGTAACCCGCTTTTCAAAGAAAGAACAGAGCCATGCTTTACCATGTTTTCAAATTCCATGCTCGATTCTATTAACATTTATCTCATTGAAAACTAAGCGCTTTGAAAAATAACTCGGTCTATATTTTGATAATCATCGGGACTTATTTGTCAAAATCTCTATCTCTCAATCAACAACCTTTGTCATTGATTGAGGGGGAGAATGATTTCAATTAAATTAAAAAGTTATTTGTCATTAAATTGTTTTCAAAAGATGTACATGCATGTTTTATCAATGGAGTTTAAAGTCTTAAAATCCGATCCTTATCAGTTAAAACGCTTTCATAATCAAGTCACAAGTCTCCTTAAAAGCTTTCAAAATCAATTTAAATCTATAAGATATCACAAATCTCAAATGATTTGATACTTGTGATCGGGGGAGAATGTGTGATTTAAATTGGATTTAAAACTGATAATTCGGTAAATGGTTTTATAAGGATGTACATGCTGTCCTTCCCACATGTGACAAACGATTTCAAATTTTCAATGCACATGTTGAGGGGGAGCATCTACCTTAAACCTATGATTTGAAACGTGATCATTTATCTTAATGTGCAGGTTCCCTCTAGTATGTGCAAAACTCTTTTCAAACCTCGAGGCACATATTGAGGGGGAGCAAATTTATAGAAACCTCATCCTTCCCGGAAATGCTTTATCTACTTGATTTGATCAAGGAAGTGATGGTGATATTTTTTAGAAAATGGTAATCAAAGATGTAATTTCTTCCTCTTGCCTCTGTGTGCAAAACGATTTCAAAATTTTGATGCACATGTTGAGGGGGAGCACTTATTCTAAAAATATCAAAAACAACTCAGGTACAAAATGTTTTGATAATATATCACAAGTATCTGGATTGATTTTCAAATGGTTTTCAATTGGTTCCAATGGCAGATGAACAATACCAAATAGACCGACCAACTTTACTTTATGTACGGTGATATAAGGATGATAAGGTTAGGTATTGGTTCCCATGATCCGCCAAAACCGGAGGGATCTACCAGGACAATCCACTAGTTAGTGTAGAAGTCCTTAGGTATGATGATAAAAGGAGAAAAGTGAGATATGGGAAGAGTGCGGATCGAGGCAGCAAATCTTGGAACAAACCCAACAAGGTTCTTGCAATGAAGTCTCGGTAAGCTTGAAGGGTTGAAGAATTAAAAGAATTGAATGAGAAAAGGTGAAAACAAATAGCCCTCCATTTATTCAACCTTAGGCGTAAACCGGGTTCAATTCATATGCTCCGATGGTAACATCGGTATTGAAGACAAGATGTCATGGACCCAAAGGACGACCGCACTTCAACTTTCCAAACCACTCAAGTTCCTCTTAAAAGGACTTGTTTCATTCTCACGGGAACCGACATTATCTATCGACTTTCTCTTAGAGATTGTTGATATTGAAGAAGGAGACCCTCTCCTAGTCTCCCAAGACGGGATCCAAATATGCACAAATTGAGTCTAGAGCCACGAGATCATCAATAAATCTCACTAGGACACTTTCAATGAAGACTCTGTTTCACACAATGTGGAAGAGAGATTATATCTTGAGTCCCTCGCATTATCCTTGTGGTATTGCCGAACATCCGAGTAATGTAAACATATTCACAATGAAGATGGAAAACCTTCGGAGCCATCATCAAACAAGCTCACGGTAGGTGGCATGTGAGATCTATTATATAGATCAACCATGTGACAACCGAATGAAACAATGGGGCGATTCAATCTTTTGAATCAATCACAGTTCGAGTTATGGATTGACGGATACCTTTGAAAACCGGTCTTTGTGCTTAATAACTCTTTTCTTTAGCACATCGACCGTGTACTCATTTTTCAAACCAAAAGGTGTTTTATGATTGATAATTGATTTTCAATAAAACCTTCGTTGTATTGCAAAAACAATTTCTATTGAGCAATACGATTGTTTTTTAAATCTCTTTTCATCAATCAATGGACTTAAATTATTGGTTCACTCCTCCGTGTTGTCTTCTTTGAGATGTTCGGTTTGAGAACACGGCTAGAGCATTCGAAACCCTGTCAAGGAAATTCTTGAATTATACCGATCACGGCGGTACATGTCTCGATCAACGAGGAACCGTGGGCGTGTACCTCAATTCAATGAAAGTGATCAAAGACACTTTTGTGCGATTTATTGCTAGCTGTTGTGTGCGGTACACCCGACGTTTGCGGTGATCGTAATGAAGCGGTCAATCCATAGCCGCATGCTCACTTAACACATTCATATCAAGAAATCATGATAAGTGCATCAATGACTCGATATTCTCACTCCATGCTTCGCTATCGCACGCCAATATCATGATTCAACAAAGCTTCCGCTACTCGATGAGAAGATATCATACCACAAAGGATGTCTCGAGAGATTTTGATAGTCGATGATCTCAAAAGTCGACTCAAATTTATTATCACGTGGATCAATAAAGACCTACACTTGGAGTAACCAAACATGCAATGTGAAGAATTAATGACTACGAGCTTAGGAGCAAAGGACTACATCAAGAATGTAAGAACAATTGTTAATGTAATAACTATTTGTATTCAATGTAATTTTAGTACATGATTGAGGTGACCTCCTTGGGGAGATTGTTAGGAATTAGAAATTCGGTATTAAAGAGTCGGTCACCTCAAGTATATGTAATCGTTAGAAAGCTCGTAGTCGTAGTTCCTTTAAGTTAAGTAGTATTTAGTTAAGTAACACCGTGGAGGACAGACGGTCTTTACCCTTTGTATGCACGATCCACGACCCTTTGTGTGGCGATTTATTGTAAGACTATAAATACTCTCTACCTTCCAAGGTAGAGAGTTGGAGCTCATAATAAGAATTTTCTTTCTCTCTCTAAAGTTCCCTAAACCTCTAACTTTCTCTCTCTAGAATTCCACTTATTCGCCACCTTGTTGTCATGGTTTGATGTGTATGTGAAAACTAATATATTACACTACTTACACTGAAGACAAACGTAGAAGACTGAAGGATATGAAGACTGAAGAATGAGCGGGAAAAGGCGGGAAAAGTTTGAATCGAGATAAGACGAAGTCCTTATCAACCAAAGTCAACTTTCTCTCGAATGGCAAGCGATCGGGCTCGGTGTCATCACCGACCTTTGGAAAGCGCAGTCTTGTCTTTTACCTAAAATAGTCTTTAGAATGAGACAAAATACATCGAGATTTTGTCTTACAGAATTGTCGGTTGTCACTTAGGAAAGAGTTAAAACTCATACTTGTATAAATAGCATAAGAGATGGAGTGAAAGATTTAAGCTTGTGAATTGTAAAAACACACATACACGCAAGCCATCTTTCACTCCTCCAAACACAACTTAATCCCTGAGATAGCCCAGTGGGTACTTGTAGTTGTGCTCAGACTTAGCCTGAGCTTCGTGAGGAGTTACCAACCTTTGTCATTTCAATCCCAAGTAATGTTCCGCAAGTACTTGGGTAATGTATTCTTGTTTGATTTATTTCTAATAAAGAATATTATGTTGAAAATTAATCAGTTTGTTTTACTTACATCTTATCAGTCATAGATTCACTATTAACTTGTTTTTAAAACTTAAATTGTTTTACGATAGTGAATAGGGAACAACAAGTGGTATCGAGCAAGGCCGATTATAAAACCTTTTTAAGCCGCTCTAAAACGCTTTTAAATCGGGATCCTTATGGTCGAAATTGATGTACCCCAACTAGTCGATAAAAGGGTGGAGCTTATTCACCATGTTGCCCTAGACTTGAAGTTGGTAAATTCAACAAATAGAAAAAGCGTATGCTTTGCTATTTGATTAGGATGGAACCTTATTATATCAAGTGTATAAATGAAGGTCCATTTATCCCAAAGATGAAGGTTTGCCTAAACACTCAAGCTCGATGAACTCAGGATGAGAGGAGAGTGGTCAACAGGGACCAAAGACTCAAAAGTATCATCATATCATGTCTTCCCGATGATATTATGGAGTCGATTATAAGTCGTAGTACTGACTAAACAAACTGGGATGACCTAGTTCATAGCCATGAAGGCCCATCGATACCAAGGAAAAGCAGGATAATGGACACGAAACTTGAGTATAACACCTTCATGGCTAAGGACACGAAAAATCATCTCAAACTTACACCGTACAAAACTCTTTTAAATGAGCTGTCAAATGATGGTGTTAAGTTGTCCAAACATGAAATCAATGTTGGTTTTGTCAATAGTCTCTCGAGAAGTGGTTGAATTTCTCTCGGGGACTTAGGAATGCTAATCATATCCGAATCTTGAACTTCAAATTTATGGAAATTTGTCTATGAGGAAAACCTCATCAACAAAGCGATACCTCGACTTAAAGAAGTCTCGGAAGTCAAGAAGTCCCCGACCACCACTTCAACACTAATATCAACCTTTCTTTTCTAACAATGTGGTTCAAGATTTCCAAGAAAATTTAGATGATGAGCCTGATGAGAGATCAAGTGAGGAGTACCTAAATGACCTGAACGTTGAATTTCAGGAAATGGCACTCCTTACTAACTCTCGGAGGTTTATAAAAAGAAACAAAAGTTTTTCAAATGTTAAAGCAAATGAGGACATTGAATGCTTTAAGTGTCACAAAAGAGGTCATTTTGCAAAAGACATTTTCAAAAACAATTTTGAACCCTCCTATAAACATCGTGGTCAAATCGGTCCTCGTGCTTTAGCAAATTTCAACCAAAATCTATCGCCTCATCAAAATTTTCAAAACAAACTGCTGATTTTGAAGCTAAGTATAGGAAAATCAAATCTAAGCTTGCATTGCTTGAGGCGGTCCTTGAGAAACAACAAAAGTGTTCAAACATGCGGAGGTAAAACAAAGGCCTTGTTGTGAAACCTTCGATGGGATGAAGAGCGGTCTCATCGATGATGAAATGGTGCATGTCGGTTCATCGATGGCCCTCTCTCGAAGAGGACAAGCTAGTCATTGGGAAAAATCATGCCAGGAATGGAGAGTGGGTCAACATCACAATGAAGAAGGTAAATATTTTACTTTTTATGGATGATGACTCTGATTGGCAGTCCTATATGAACTATATCAATTTTTACCTTAAGTTTGTAGAAGAGCAACGATTAAATCTCTTTTCAAAATATAACAAGCTAAGTTTTAAACTAAACAAGTGTAGGGATGAACTGCTCCTTTTAAAACAAAATAAGCTTGAGGCTATCACTTTGAAAATTCAAAACACTGAATTAGTTAGAAAGAAATTAGGCTCTTCACGATGAACTTAAGAAAGAAAAGGAAATCATTGCTAGTTGGACTGCTAAGAATCCAAGAGTCTTTGATTTGTGGAGCCCCCAAGAGCAAAAAAAGAGTCATAGGTGAAGATCATCTCACGACTCACAAACAAGACGATCTCCCAAACCATTTGTGTATGGTGGCATGATTACCAATGTGTTGACTATTCCTAAGCCCGTGATTGGATTGAGCGGGTTAATCCGGATAGTAAGCTTCCTAATTTCGATTACGGAAGAATTCTAGAGCACTGAAAGTCAAGCTCTAAAGAGCATGCTTGGACTCACGATGTGCCCAGATGTACCGAACACATCTCCGAGTTTGAAGCGAATCTCAAGCACCACTTCCACCCTGGAACCTCTTGTGGTGCCGCTCCTAGCTCGAGCTTACTCCATTACAATTCAATCCACACTCACCAAAAGAAAGGTCCGGACTTGGTAGAACCATCCTAAAAGACCATCAAAACCAATTCAACAAGAATCTACGGTTCCACATCCTCTGTCCCTCTCGGTCGACCAAATTCGATGGTGGATCGAACTGTGAGGAAGCTAAGCGATAAGATGGAATCCATCGAAGAGTTCTGAATCAATCAAGGAAACAAAGTCGGCTTCCTCTAGTTCCTCAAAGTCAAAAGCCACCACCAAAACCAAGCGAAGTGTGATCTATGCCACTATACCAGTCATACCACCGACAACTGTTATAGAATCCTTTTTGTATGATCGCAAAAAGATGATCATGAACTTCCGATCACTTACAATATGTAAGTTCTCTTAGTAAAGCAAACTACACCAAAGTTGGTCATCGGTATGCTTCAACCTCCAAATCGCTCAAAAGTCTAGAGCAAAACCTTTTCCCCTTGCCCACACCGTGGCTTTAATGAGCATCATCGATGGTATCTCATGAACACATCTTTGTGAGATTTATGGAAATCCACTCATGAGACATCCCAAGCATGTGATGTCATCCAAGCAAGGAGAAGTTCCAAGCAACCTAGAATCACCGAGTCATCCTCGGTCTCCAAATGCAAAACTTGTGGTAGCACAATGCACTCAACCACCGACCATGAGTCAATTGCCAAATTCAAATGCAGACCTTTAGGCCCAAGCCCACTAGCATGTGGGTCGACAAGAAAAACTAATCAGGTTTACTATTTGTGCAGAGACACGCCAGGAGCCTATTTGGCATCTAGATAGTGGATGCTCAAGAAGCATGGTGGTGTTAAGGAGTATCTGCACAAATATGTAAAAGAACCGAACCCAAGGTAGTATTTGGTGATAACTCATCATGTCCCAATCAAGGTTATGGTTCAAGATAACGCAATGGAATAGTTTTCTAGAATAGCTTATGTCAATGGTCTCAAATACAATCTCATTAGTGTTAGTCAACTCTGTGATGCAAAGTACATTGTGCAATTCAATGACAAACAAGGCACCATTTTCAATGCCAACAAAGAAGTTGTGTTGATAGCTCCTAGAAGAGATGATGTTTATGTCTTAGACATGTCAACACTCTCTCAAAACGGAACTTGTCTCTTTGCCAAAGCCACTGAAACTATCAACTGGCTGTGGCACAAGAGACTCTCACACTTAAATTTCAAAAACATCAACAACTTGGCAAAACAAAACAAGGTCCTTGGCTTACCATCTTGGTTTTGCAAAAGATAAACCATGCTCGACCTATGAAAAGGCAAACACTAAAGAGCATCTTTCAAAACAATTCAAAATTTCTCAATCAAAGTCGCCTTCACCTCCGTGCATATGGATCTCTTTGGACCGATCGGTCCTAGATCAATCCGACATGAGAAGTATACACTAGTTATTGTTGACGAGTTTTCAAGATACACTTGGGTATACTTTCTTTCCAAAAGAGTCGAGCGGTGACACTATAATGTCATTCATCGTGAACATTGAAAACCGTAATGACATTATGTTAAACAAATCAAAAGCGACAATGGTACCGAGTTGAGAATGAAGAGCTTGGGAGTTTACGTGATGAAAACGGAATCTCCCAAAAATTTCATCTCCTTACACCCCGAACAAAATGGGGTAGGTGAAAGGAAAAGCAGAACTCTCATTGAGGTGCTAGAACTATGTTAAATGGCTCACTCTATCAAAACATTTCGGACTAAAGCGGTCAAAACGACTGTTACACTCAAAACAGGTCAATCATTGTCAAAAGACATAACAAAACCCCATATGAGATATTCAAAGGTAGACTTCACGATATCGACTACTTTCATGTGTTTTGATGTCATGTGTTTATTCATAACCACAAGGATCATATAGGAAATTTGATGCTAAAGGCGATGATGGATACTTTATAGGTTACCACCGATCTCCAAAGCCTTGTGGTATTTAACACAAGGAGACAACAAGTTGAGGAAACCTTTCATGTTACCTTTGATGAGAGTGCGAGAAAGCATCAGGTTCACCAACACCTCGGTGGAGTAAATAGGAATTGATAACTCATAAAGATATCCTCCGATGAGTATGACACTGAAATCAATTCCTCATACCAAGGCGATCCGACATCTCATATTATGTCTTACCACAACTTTGCCCCAACCAACTATCGGTGAATTCATTGATAATCAATCGGTCCCCACAGGATAGGTAACATCGAACCAAATGTTCGGGAACCCGTAATTCATGAACCCCAATTGGACATCTCAACAGATGATCTTAATGATTCTATGGCTCATGCACCTGAACTCACTCCTGAGTATCCAGTGACCTCTTCAAGCTCAGATCCTAGACCACAAAGTAAGTGGACAAAATCTCAGGACATTGAGCTTGTAAACATCATTGGTGAACCCACTAAGGGCATGCTTACAAGAAGCATGGCTGCTAAACTAGCCGCAACTTCAGCTAATGAATGTCTATATGTTGATTACCTATCAGAAATAGAACCCAAATTTGACATTGAGGCTCTAAAAACCCAAGTCGGGTTCGGGCCATGCAAGAAGAACTTCAACAGTTTGATAAAACAAGGTCATGACCTTGATCAAATGTCCTCAGGATGTCATTGTCTTAGGAATGAAGTGGGTTTTGAAACAAAACCGATGAAAAGCGGCACTGCCATTAAAAACAAAGCGGACTTGTAGCCAAAGGTTCTGATCAACAAGAAGGCATTGACTATGATGAGACATTTGCTCATGTTGCAAGAATGGAAGCCATCGGGATCTTCCTTGTATATGCTACCTACATGAACTTCAAAGTTTACCAAATGGATGTAAAAGTGCATTCGATTGGCTCCCAAACGGTCGGGTTTATTACACAAGTCAACCACTGTGAATGGTCAACCGTAATAAAAGCCGACGACTTGAGAACGCAATGCAATTAAGTCCGGAGAGTATAGTGTTTCCCTGTGTCGTTAAGTCCCAACGAGCTGTGCGACTGAATAGCCAAACGCGTAGTGATCGAGTGATATTGAACAGGAAAGGGGTTATGATTGATACTAGATGACAAAGGAAAAATTGAGAAAGAAAATTAAAAAGCTAAATTATATTAAATAAACGCTATCACTATTTTTAAAATTGGATTTTCTTGATTTTTCTTTTATAAATTTAAATTAAAAACTAATTTTAAACTTTAAAACTAAATTAAAATACTAAAAATTATGAAATTAAAGAGGAAAATTGTGAAACTATTTTTCAAAAATCTAAAATAACTAAAGAGAATTTTCAAAACTAATTTTGTATTTTTCGATTTATATTCTAATTTCTATGATTTAAAACTATTTAAAACTAATTAAATTGCTAAAATTACTATTTAAACTAGGAAAATTTAGAAAAATATTTTTTGGCTTTTTATATTTATCTTAACCTATGAAAATTGAAAACTTATTTTTTTAAAGTTTTTGTGATTTAATTGCAATAAAGGTTAATTAAAAAGTCCTAAAAACTGTTTTAAATAAGGAAAAATAGCAAACAGTGATGAAAAATTATGAAAAATTTAGGAAAAGTCTAAAATAATATTCTAAATCTATGAAAAATATAAAAACCTGGGCTTATGTGTAAGATTATGAAGCTGTAGTGAAATGTGCTTATAAATAAGCACTCAAAATAAGCTAAAGACTGCCACAGAGAATCAAGTGATCACAGGACCTAACTTATGTTAAAACTACTAGAAATCAACCTAAGTTAACCACTCTCAACCTCTGGAAAGCAAGAAACAAGCATTTGGTGTGAATTGTACTTAAAAGCCAAAACAAGCTTTACCTTTAACTTGCGACCTAAAAATAAGCTCTTGGATAAGCAAGAAACCTAAAGCCGGTTTAAGCAATCCAAACTAGACCTAGCAAGGGACTTGTAAACCAAAACTCACTACCACAAGCTCTTATGAGCTTGTGAAAACTCTACAAGTTCACACACACACACGGTGACGGTCTGTGAGCACTTTGACTTAATTGACAAGTCGATTTGAAGCTTATAAAAATTACAAAATTCTACAAAATCAGATTTCCACTCTTGACCAACTGAACTTGTTAAGTCCAAAATTTCACTTGAATTGATCCAATAATGAATCAATGAAAATTCCTCAAACCTTGGTGAAAACCGACTTGAACAACTTTTGACTTTTGAGATTGAGATGAAACTTTGACTAATGTGAGATTTGAAACTAATTTATGAACCGATTATGATGTTATAGGCTAAATAGAAGTTATATTAAGCTACTCTAACATTATCTAATCATAAAACAAGCTTTTGATCTATAAAAATTCCATGATTATGCAAATTAGAACCGATTGAAGGTGATTTTGACTTTGAGTGTTCTAAGGTGCAAGCGATGAGCAAAATGATTATACTAGACACGAATTGGACTCAAACAACTCGAGCTTGATCACTTAACAAACCTCAATCTCATATTAATGATCCGATCTAAACACACTATTATACTAACTGTTTTGCAATAAACTTACTTGATTAACACCTAAGCCTACTCAATCCTTGAAAAGTAATTATTATGCTAATTTATTCCTAAATGAATCAAAATGACAAACAATACAATATCTTAAATCTATATAAACTGCTTATTATTAGTAACACGAAATGGACTTACAAGTGTCCAAGCTTATTTGCGACAAACCGTAACCAAACTACCTATTTTAAACCAAATCAACCCAAGACCACTCTGCATCAACCAAATTCCATTTCCATAAGCGCTAACCAAAATTTCCCATAGTTGACTTTCGTTGACCGGATACCAAATTTGTTGTACTTGAGTTATAAGCTTATCAAAGCTATTGATAGCTTAGATAAGCTTATTTGAGTTGTAATAAAGCTATTTGAAGCTTGATACTTAGCACTTTTAAAATAGGTTTGATTACGTGAAATAGAAAACAAAAATTTAATCAAACTTTGAATGATCACTTAAAAATAAGTTACAATCGATTGAGATGACTTAAATGAGTACAAGGAAGATAAAAGGTACAATTTAAAGCTTAAATATGACATGGAAATTAAAACGACATACATGAGAAATGAAAACTAAAACTACTCACTCCACTCTCTCCTCTTCCTCTATTTATCATCAAAAGGCCTTCTCACATCTCGAGCATTTCCACTTCTATTTGGAGCCATTGGATCATTAGAGATGATATTGGCCGTTGATGAGTTTTAGCGCCAAAATGAGATATTGCCGGTTGGGAAAGGTTGAGTGCAAGGAGGAAGCATTTAATGCTCTTGGATTGTTGGGTGAGGTGGAGTGATAAGGGTGTGGGTTGTGGTGGAGGTGAGGGTGTCTGGGAGTTGCAGAGGAGTGGGTGAAGGGGGTGAGATTTTGGAGGGAAAAGGTGAGGAGTTGACTGGGTTTTGACCGAGGGTCTATTATTAGACAAAGGGTTCAAGTGGTGGGGGTTCAAGGCATTTTGACAGGGGGTTCAAGGTCCAAGGGTTTGGTTTGTTTATAATTAATACAAGGACCTTTCTTGTAATTTCTGAAAATTGGAGGACCAAAGTTGTACATCTTCCAAAATAAACCAAGGGTGATTCCTGCCATGACCCAATAATCCAGGGACCATACATGAGATTTCCAACAATAATATTTTCCCAGGGACCATTTTTGCAAATTCTGAAAGTGCAGGGACCAAACTTGTAAATTATTGAAACTTTTCACCAAAGGATTAAATATGACAACATATGATTTCAAAAGGACCTTTGGTGACTTTTCATTCCAAAACAAACGCTCGTGGGTGATTTTGTCAAGATTTGAAAGTTGAGGGTGAAGCGCCAATTATGCAAACTTAGCTCGTTTTCATCGATTTTAAACATTTTGCATCCGAAACATATAAAATACAATTTTGGGATATTTTCAAGTATTTTGATGCATTTCAGAGTGTTTTTAAGTGTTTTGCATTCAGATTGACCAAAATGATGAGTATTTACACACTCATCACATTCCTTAATGGTAAACTCAAGGAAGATGTGTATCTTGACAAGAACCTCCCGGCTTTGAGAGTAGTGAATGCCACGACTATGTCTCGAAGCTTGATAAAGCCCTTTATGGACTAAAGCAAGCTCCTGGGCATGGTATGAAACTCTCTCGGCTTCCCGATTCAAAACAAGTTTGTTAGTGGAAAGATAAACAACACATTGTTTATCTACAGGACAAAACAAGATGTGATCTTGGTCCAAGTATATGTTGATGACATCATCTTTGGCTCAACAAATGATAAGGTTTTAAAAGGTACCATTTTGAGGGTCGTTTAAGTCCTTATTTGATCACTTTGTATCCGTTATTGCTTAATATCGTTCTTTTCACTTTTAGGTCTCTTGAAGGCAAAATGCTAGAATGGCACTTATTTGGACGAAAAGGCGCGAATATCTGAAGAAAATGGCCAAAGTCGAATCGAGACACTCAAAGTCATTGAAATGTAAGGCGGCGTCGGTGTTAAGTGCGACACCGTCGGAGGATTTTTATGACGATCGTAAGCCAAAACCCTATTTTCAAGTGACGACGCGGGCTTTAAAAGAGTAGGCCGTTGCTACTCGTGACGGCCCAGATGCGACCTAGACGACGCCGGTGAAGAGGACGCGTCCACGAGACATAAGGTGACGCCGTCGCAAGGTTAACGTGCCAAGACGAAACCCCAATGACGGCGACACGACGACGGCCACAAAACATAAGGTGACGCCGTCGCATATGTAATATTATATATAGAATCCGAATTTTTCGGTTTAAGAGAGTCTTTTGGAGTGAAAACCTAAACCGAACCAAGGGTATCTTGTACGGTATTTTAGGGTTTCAAACCCTATCTTACATCAAGATAAGTATTTACTTCATCAATTCAATTATGTCTTTGATTATTTGTGTGTATGCTTGCATGTTCTCCATGTCCGGCTAATTTATTTGTGTGTTTGCTTAGGAGTATGAAACTTAATTATTAAATATTGATTGGTTGTTTTTATCTTAGTTGATTAATGATCTAGTAATGCGATAGGTCATTCGTTGTGTACTTAATGCTTGATTCATCTTTGTGAACCTTAGAATATAATTACGAGTAGTTGTAAGCTAAACCATCCAAAGAGTGCCTTAGAGTAAGAGTTTATTATCCCTAGTGGGTTTTGTAGGCGAGACCCTTTGGTAAGTTCAAAGAGTTAGGTAGAAACGCATACCCTACAACTTAGACACACAACGCAACTAAGAATAAGACGACAACTCAACCATCAATAGGAGATAATTAAGGAGTAGTAAAACCTAAGTAAACACATCTTTAAACTATCATACGAGCACACATTAATTAGACATAGACTACCACCACCTTAGTTTAGATAATTAGATAATAGTAGAGTAATCTAGAAATACCAACCCCCCAAATCCAATACCCGAGATTCGTACCTTTCAATTTCCTAAAAAATATAAAAAGATAAAAATAATCTTCCTCAACCTTAACCTTAGCGTAGTAACTTCTCACTAGCATTCCTATTCCCAGAGAACGATATCAATACCCGTGGCTTACCCTAATACTACACTACAACGATTAGGTTCATCGCCTAGGTGTTGAAAAACTTGCTTGAAGAAAAGGAAGTTCCTTTGACCCCGAACGCGCTGTAAGCGTATCAAGTTTTGGCGCCGCTGTTCGGGAATAGAATAGCTAGTTAGTAGTCCACCTCGCTTAGGTTTCTTTGCTCGATTCCTATCAAGTAAAATTTTTCTTTTATTAGCTTCCTTGTAGTCTATCCCCCTTCTTTGTGTTTGTGTTTGTAAAACCCTTTTCATTTGTCGCTATGGCAAGTGAAGTTGCATTTGAATCATTAACAAATGAGGAACAATTGAATTTCGCAGATTGGTTTGGTTTTTATTGTTCTAATGAATTTGTGAGTGAACTTAGAGATATCCAAAAGGAGACCGGTGTAAGGTTGGATGGATTTGATATACTTTGTTCTTGTGTGGCTTCTATTCAACAATCGTTGTCAGGATCAACTCCTTTTAGTGAGACCATCTGGAGAATTTTTCAGAAAAGCCTCCTATGCATAAACTATCAGTTGAATGATCTTAGGCACCATGATCAAAAAGAGCTAGTTCTTAAGAACATGGAACCTAAACCCGAACAAGATTGTAAGATGGTTGATGTTAAAATACATAGTTGCATGTGTGGGATAGATTTCAAAACATATGACACACGTGAGGAATCCTTTAGGCAAATAGAACATAGTAGTCAAGTTTTTGAGAACAATTCTTATGAATCGGACCAAGAATTTGAAATGGCCAAGGAAGGATTTGAGATGCTTAGGAGTGTATTTGGGTTAGATCATACTAAAACACATGATGAACATGTAGGAGATCTAGATATAATGAAGAATAAGGTGGAAACTCCAAGCCCACAAGCCTTACCATCACTTGAGGAACACACATCACCTATTACTTACCGGAAGAAGTAGAAGAGACTATAGGAACCCGATTGATAGAGAACCTTGGACCAAACGCCACTAGAGAATGTAGGTTTAGATGCTTGTTGTCATGACCTCTCTTAGTCCTAGGAAGTTCCTAATTTTGATGAACCTGAGCCTCAACCCAAAACCTTACCCGCTTTCCGTCTTTAGATGTGAATCTTGGAATTGAATTAGGCCCCAATCCACCCATCAAAATAAATGATCCGGTAGTTGCTTGATAAAGTTGGTAGCCTCTAAGCAATGTAGAGTGGAAGCTAATATAGAGTAACCCATGACCTTACACACTTATATCACCCATTCATGGTTGATAACAAGAAACACTATGGGTTTAAACCGGTTTATTAGGTCAAGATGGATCCTTAACTAAGAATCTTTGAAGTTGATTGAAGATTATCCATTTTAGGAGAGAGATTTGATTCACCCACTACACCAATTGAATTGGGTAAGGTTATAATGAATGGAGCACACTCCTTTGAGCATATAAATCACCCATCACCTTCTCCTCACGTAGCAAATTTCCACCCTAAGGTGTGTATTGCTACTATCACCGCACTTAAACTTAAGTGTAGGGAAACTTCCCTTTATCTCGTTAAATAAGGGTAGAGTCGGGCTCGTGACTTAAACAAAACAAGCGCTTCTTGGAGGCAACCCATGTATTTGTTTTCATTTTATTTGTGTGTCGTATATCTTTTATTGATTGTTTATTCAAGATGTTTAAATTTGTAAAATGCTTTATTTTGTTTTTAACCTCGCCTTAATTACATATAAAGGTATTTTACATAAGGGATAAGTGTAGGGAGGATTACACACGTTTTCAAAAGAAACGTAAACATGAGAATAACAATTAAATAAAAGATATATATGTTTGTTTGTTCGAGTCAAATGCTTATATCGAGTCATAATGGATGTTTTTGCGTAAATTTTTCCGATTCTAAAGATGTAAATTTTCTAGAATTTTTTCTGAAAATCGCAGTAACGCTTTTGTGTCGATAACCCGACGGCATCGAGATTGCAACCGACGGCTTTGTGAAGGAGTAAAACATCGATCACTTTTTCTCGCTTTACGAACTACTTATAAATTTTGGAATTTTCCACGTCTTAATTTTCTTAGAAATTACGTAAACATCCATTCCACAAGCATTATATCCTAGTTTAAATCGAGTCTTATATATATTATTACCGCCGATTTTACGCGAAGGTTTCGTTTATTTTCTTCAAGTGTGCGTGTTTAGTTTGTCAAGAAGAAGTTACACAAGATTGGAAGGAGCTTTTCACGCAATAATTCTTCTTGGAAAGGATTTAACCATCACTTTACACGGATCCTACCGAGCTAATCGGGGAGTATTAGTTTCTTCGCTTTTTGATTACCTTCTTTATCATAACTTTGATATTTCTGGGAACATTGGGGACAATGTTGGGTTTAAGTGTAGGGAGGAAAATAAAACGGAACTTTGAAACTATGCTTATCCTTGATTATTTGCTTTGTCCAATTGTGATTGTGTAATAAACCATGAGAAAATGTTGGTTAGGGTAATTTTGGCACCAAATTTAAAATTTTCATGACATATAGGAGTGGGCCATTAGTCTTAACAAAAGCGCCTCACGGATAGGAAGTTGCATGACTAGCACAAAACCCTTTACCACCCAAATTCCACCCAAAATGTGAGGATCGCCCTTAGATTAGTAGGAATTAAAAGCATTCATCTTCAATGCTTAGAGTGTGAACCGTAGTATATTAGATTCTAGAACTTGTTTTGTGATGCATTCCGAGATCGCAAGTGAGACTACACTTGTGTAGTTAGGAATAACTAAATGATAAGAGGCATTAGGATAATCCTTGTTTGATACCGTAATATAATTACTTCTTCCACTTGGTTGAGTAATTCCCCACACCCTTTGCATTGTACTCATCTTTAGTACACGATACCCTAGTTAACCCTCGTAGCCTATCCTTTTCGCGGTTCTCGTGATGTTTCGGTTTTTCCGAATATCAATGAAGAGCATTGTTTACACCCCACCCCAAATATACACCCAAATCGCCTTAGCCTACCCTTATGCACTCACTTTAGTGCAAATGTTTGTTATCACCCTAAACCCTTAGTTCAATTATCCGTTGCTTGCATAAGTTGCTAAGTCGAGTCATATCCTTTGTATATAGTTTTGGGACGATTGGGATTCATGGGAAAAGTTAAAGTTTATGAAATGACGGGAAGGGAACGTTAAATTCAAATTCCCTTTGTTTGCGTAATAATGTACCCCAAGTGTTTTGATCTTTTCAATTCAGGTCAAATTAGTGTTAGAGTAATAAAAACTCAAGTGTAGGGATGTGCCTATAAATCCCTATCATTTTGATGTTACCATAGAGGATGGTAGAGTAAAAGTGTATGAAAAAAAAAAAAAAAACATACGGGCTACCATCCTACATCTATCCTTTAAATTTATGTTTGTTTGTTTCACTTATCTAGAGTTTAGAGTGTCGAGTCTTGGCTTAGCAACGCCATTCTTCTTATGCTTGTAACATAAAGATTTTTGACTTGCCACCACTAAATAGCCTATCCCACCAAACCCTTGTTTCCCTACCATAAACCTAACATTACAACCCTTTAAAAGACCTCTTTGATAGTCTTTCCTAGGTGCTTACGCCAAAGCGATGGAGGTTTGATCTATTCTCAAGCCTATGGTAATCTATGTACTAGGACCGGTTAATGAGTGTTTATCTTCCATTTCCTATTTGTTATATTTCATATATACACCGAGAGAGATGTGAGTATCCAAACACCCCATGTGAGGTGCTAGTATGTAATTCTGTGCTTGTTATGACTTTTATGGGCTTATATGTGTTGTGGACCATTTTAAATCAATGCTTCATGACCCTAACTTATAAATTAATGGGCTAAAAGCACATTTGCTTGAGGACAAGCAAATAACAAGTGTAGGGATATTTGATAAGGTTTTAAAGGTACCATTTTGAGGGTCGTTTAAGTCCTTATTTGATAACTTTTATCCGTTATTGCTTAATATCGCTCCTTTTCACTTTTAGGTCTCTTGAAGGCAAATGCTGCTATGGCACTTATTTGGACGAAAAGGCGCGAATATCTGAAGAAAATGGCCAAAGTCGAATCGAGACGCTCAAAGTCATTTGAAATGTAGGCGACGGTGTCGTGTTAATTGCGACGCCGTCGGAGGATTTTGTGACGATACGAAGCCAAAACCTTATTTTCAAGTGACGACGTCGGGCTTTAAAGAGTAGGCCATTGCTACTCGAGACGGCCTAGATGCGACCCGCACGATGTCGGTCAAGAGGACGGCCACGGACATAAGGTGATGCCGTCGCAAGGTTAACGTGGCAAGACGAAACCCTAATGACGGCGACATGACCGCGCCACAAAACGTAAGGTGACGCCGTCGCATATGTAATATATATATAGAATCCGAATTTTTCGCTTTTAAGAGAGTCTTTTGGAGTGAAAACCTAAACCGAACCAAGGGTGTCTTGTACAAGATTTTAGGGTTTCAAACCCTATCTTACATCAAGATAAGTATTTACTTCATTGATTCAATTATGTCTTTGATTATTTGTGTGTATGCTTGCATGTTCTCTATGTCCCGCTAATTTATTTGTGTGTTTGCTTAGGAGTATGAAACTTAATTATTAAATATTGATTGGTTGTTTCTTATCTTAGTTGATTAATGATCTAGTAATGCGATAGGTCATTCGTTGTGTACTTAATGCTTGATTCATCTTTGTGAACCTTAGAATATAATTACCTGAGTAGTTGTAAGCTAAACCATCCAAAGAGTGCCTTAGAGTAAGAGTTTATTATCCCTAGTGGGTTTTGTAGACGAGAACCTTTGTTAAGTTCAAAGAGTTAGGGAGAAACGCATACCCTACAACTTAGACACACAACGAAACTAAGAATAAGACGTGACAACTCAACCATCAATAGGAGATAATTAAGGAGTAGTAAAACCTAAGTAAACACATCTTTAAACTATCATACGAGCACACATTAATTAGACATAGACTACCACCACCTTAGTTTAGATAATTGGATAATAGTAGAGTAATCGGAGAAATACCAACCCCCCAATCCAATACCCGAGATTCGTACTTTCAATTTCCTAAAAAATATAAAAAGATAAAAATAATCTTCCTCAACCTTAACCTTAGCGTAGTAACTTCTCACTAGCATTCCTATTCCCCAGAGAACGATATCAATACCGTGGCTTACCCTAATACTACACTACAATGATTAGGTTCAACGCCTAGGGTGTTGAAAAACTTGCTCAAGAAAAGGAAGTTCCTTTGACCCCGAACAGCTGCAGAAGCGTATCAACAAACTACACTCTTTGCAAACAGTTTGAAAAGCGATGACAAAGAAGTTTGAAATGAGCATGATGGGTGAACTCACATACTTCCTTGGACTACAAATTGGGCAAACCGATAAAGGAATCTCCATCATCAAGAGAATACACCGAAATCTCTTGAAGAAATAAGAGATATCTCGATCGTACCTCGATGAAGACACCCATGGTCCCTCCTAACAACCTTGGACCCGATCTCACCGGCAAATCACCAATCAAACCCATTTCGGAGGATTGTTGGCTCACCGATGTATCTCATCGCTTTCGGACGGACATACAATTCTCACCGTCTAATAGCAAGATATCAATCCAATCCCAAAGAATCTCATCTCACCGCAGCCAAAAGAATACTAAGATACAAGGGAACTCAAGCCTTGGAGTCTACTATCCAAAGTGCTCGTGGTTTTACCTCAAAGGATATTCGATTACGATTATCTTGGTCGCAACATGGATGTAAAAGTACCTCGTGGTCCGTCAATTTCTTGGAGGAAAACGGTCATTGAGTGCTAAAAGCAACAATCGGTGGCTACGTCTTCACCAAGTCGACTATGTTGTCTTTGCAGGATGTTGTGCCAATGTATTATGGATGAAAAGTCAACTCGGTGACTATGACATCCACTACAAAATGGTACCCATATTCTCGTGACAACACTAGTGCCATTGCTATCTCCAACAACCCCGTCTATTCACCAAAGAACCAAACGCATTGATATCGATATCATTTCATCGGGGACCACATAATGAAAGGAGACATAGAGCTTCATTTCATCCCTATGAATATCAACTTTCGATATCTTCACCAAACCCTTGGATGAACCTTCCTTCAGAGACCGAAAGTTGAATTGGGAATGCTAGACATTGAAAGTCAAGAACTAAAACCAATCCCAATCTCGAAGTTTTCCTAAAATGGTTCATCCTCCCGAACAAAACCTCAAAATAACCCTCTCATTTGAATGAGTAAGACTCATTCAAGGACCTGACTCTTGATACTGAGCATTGAATGAGTAACTAAATGCACCAAGTATTAGTTACTTAAATGTCCTAGGTTGGTAAACACACTAATTAAATATAGGAATATATGTCTCTCCATCTTACTGTCAGGGGTCCCGCAAACTTACCCAATCCCACTTGGCATTAAATGCTCCCTCTCACATGAAATATCTTATTGATATTTTATAGTTGCAAAATGCACTTTTACTGTGCACTGCAACTGTTCCTTGAAAACTGGGATTTTACAACAGGTAGTGGAGTGGTGGCATTAAATGTGGAAATTCGAAACGTTTTCAAAAACTAACTTTACAAATCCACATCTGTGCATAAACTACCCCTCTCATCACTCTATAAATACCCCTTACAAAATCATTAAAACACACACAAAGTATTTCTGCAACAAAACGCTATCAAAATACTCTTTCAAACCCAGAAATCTTTGTGTTCTTCAAACCATTTTCTGAAAAATCTTCTCTGTAAACATTTACAAAAGTTTTTCATCACAAACTTGAGAGATTTAAAACTCTTGGATTGTTCTTGTCAAGATATGTTTTTCTCAAAACCCTAAAACCTTTTAATGGAAATGTCAAGAACACAATCTCTTCAGTTTGCACCACAGTGGGTAGGGGATCTCAGTAACGTTGAATTTAAAACCAATAATGTCATAGGCAATTTTGAATACCCACAAAATGTCCCACCTATAAGGACATAATGAAATTTTGTTCAATCGCCCACCGAAAACGGCCTTTGTTCGGTGTCCTCTATCTGCACCAAAACCTCCTCGGGGAGTTTTGGGCAATGACCATGGCCTATGACCCGACACCCTCAACAAATGAGACTGACCTACGACCACTCAAGGAGTATCTCATTATTCAGTCTTTTTAATGGGGAAAAGTCAGTCACCCTGGACTATAAAATGTTTTGTACTTCAAATGGTTAGACTACAATAATGGAGTCTATGTTGCCCATCCTGAACCTTCTACAGTGAAGGATAGGTTAAAACAAATCGTTTGGATCCAAATTTTTGGACAAGACCCGTCACCAAGAGTTCATTTCCGTGGCTTGGAGGATCCTATTCACTTTTGTGATTCGGGTTCTCGTGGGAACCACTCATCCACCGAACAAGTTAATTCTATTCATTGATGGTGGCATATTGCTTGATGAATAGGGTCATTGTCGACATAGGGAGATTATTTACTGATGATCTCGTAACCAAACTCTTGAGCAAAACTAGGAGAAATATGTTTCGTACCTAGGTTTGTCTCATGTGTTTACAAGTGTTCTTGAGTTGCAATTATCCTCATGAAAAAATATTGTGCTTTACCGGCATCCCGAGTCAATCTAATTTTCAAAAGGGCCCATCCCTTGTCACTAATATTGAATTGATGGCCCATATGGTTCTTCAGAACAACCGAGGGACTCAAGTGTCTCCCAACCCCGCTCCTAAAAGAGAAAGGGAAGTCTCGATGGGACTAAGACCAAACCCAAGTCTCGTGGCCCCGAGGCTTGTGAACACACCAAAAGGCAAAAGAAGCCCAAGACCGATATGCCACCCACTAGAGACCAAGCAACATCCACCCGGTGACAACGAAGGACACCGATAAATCACAATCGTGCCTTGGTCCCAACTACTACTCCCCAAGATCCGGAGGAAACATACAACCCACCGGTAGGGGAGCGCTTCACAACGCCCAAGGATGACATTAGCAAATCACAACCTTTTTCGAGGGCCAACCGAATGATACCAAAGACTCGGAGAGGAACCGAACAACCCCCGATATGGATATAACGCCCGACTCCGCCAAAGGCACTGGAAACACCCACCGGTGTCTCGGGGTCACAGGGGACAAAGACTCAAGGAAAGAAACAACCCGCCGTACGGAACCCACCACCAATCCCGACTCGGAGAAGACATCGGGAAAACCCATCGATTGTCCGAGGGTCAGGGGACAAATACTCGAGAGGATTAATACCACCGTCTGGAACCTATCACCACCACCTTATTAATCGTTGTTGATGTTCTTGATATACTATTTTCTAATGATGAACTTGCTGACAGTGACAATGAAGTTCTTCGTGAGGGAAGACATGGACGCGAGATTCGACCACATGAACAAGAATCTCAGCCTGATCCCACAAAGCCTGAGGAGTCACCTTTTCAAGCTGATGATGCTTCTCGGACTCTTCATCCTCGATGAATTCAAGATGTTTGACAATGTTCTTCCACCGACCGAAGACACCGTTCGATGGATCACAAAAGCTTCAAGGAAGCTATATCTTTGGTCATCGACACATTCGGGATCAACACATCAAGTCTGCGCAAGTTATGCCGATCTAAAGTTTGATGTGCTTACCTTCAATGCCAACACCGATGAACACAGGATCTTATGTACCAAAGATCTTCATCGATTGGATGACAACTTGGTCAAATTTCAAAAGCATCTTGTGGTTGTGGGACAAAGATTGATGAAATCGTGGACTCATCAAAGAAGACCCAACACTAAACTCAAAAGTTTGGAGGCTCTCGATGCTTACTTGAAGAATTCCTCATACCACTCGAACTAATCCACATGCTAAAGTCCGCCAATGTTCGTGGTCTTGCCTTCGATTCGGTCTCTTCAGCAACATTGGGTTCCTTAGATGCTCAGGTGACCACTTTGGCCAAGGCATCATCATCAATGGCTTGGAATCTTGGGCCACGAATGATTGCTTTGGAATCATCTCAGGCTAATCTGGAGAAACAGGTCACCAGTCTTCAGCAGGATACTACTGACATCAAGGCTATGCTCACTGAAATTTATCAAGCCTTCAAAGGTCAAGCCACTGAAACTCCCACATTGTCCGAAGCAACTCTCGCTCTCACTCATGTTGCGGCAACAGTTGAGGGGGAGAAGACTACTAAAGAGACTTCCTCTCACACTGAGGGAAGCCACCAACCAGATCCTCATTGTACCAATCTCATCAAGACCACCAACATCCTCAACAACAACAACAATGATAGTGATCACACCTATAACAACAACACCACCTTTGGTAGCATCATCTTCTTGGTCGGGAGAAAGGAAAAGGCATAATACAAACACCACCGAGCACGAGAAGATTCCCTATATGATCGGCAACACCGAAAATTCGCTTACCCACAACAGCTAAGTGCCTACCTTACAAAGGAAGAGAGGAAAAAGAAACTTGTTGAGGAAGAAAGAAAAAGCATAGAAGCACTGGTAAAAGTTGTCGCTGAGGAAGCTGAGAATATTGGAATTGATCCTACGAAGCTTCAAAAGGGTCAGGCTGGACAAAAGTTCAAGGATGCTCAGGCTGCTAAGATGGCTGAAATAAGAAAGCAGCTGGAAGAAAAGAACATGAAAGGCATGACCATCGTGGTGCAAGAATTGATCACTACAACTAGTCAATGACAAATAGAAGGTGCCTAAGAAAATCACGGATGTCGAATCATCCCTAAGTCCAAACCACCGCCATAAATGTTTCTGTGGGGATGATAAAGACACTTCGAGGTTCATGATCCCCTAAAATTCACCGACTTTAGGATCACTTGAACTCGATGAGTTGGGTCCAATAATTGAAAAGAAGCGAATGCGGTGGTTAAGGAGGCGATGAAATGCTCAAAGAAAAGGTATGAAAGACCGAAAGATGCACCAAAGACAACTAGGGATTCACCGCCTTAAGCGCACCACAAGGATCTCAACCTCGGTCTTCACGGGGAAAAAGAAAGAGGGTTGAGTTCCAGCCTGAGTTCAAATTGCAATAGGGAGCTACCTGAAGGGGTGAAGTTTGTAAACTGTCTTGTGATAGAAGAGCCTGAAAGAGGACTGTTCTTCATTGATGTCTATGGAAACCCAGCGTTCCAAAGGTGGAGTGACATTGACCAGGTAGGTGTGGCTACAATGCTAAGCTACATACCAGTAGCCTCTCAAATTCAGACACCAGCAAACGTCAGGTTCTGTGCTGATTTAAACGCCAAGAAAAATGAGCACCCTGACAAAGAAACACTCATCACAAAGAAAGTCAAGCTTGAAGCACTGGGGATCCATCTTAAATGACATCATTATCCTTTATCTTTTGTACTAGTGTTAGGAACTATGTAATTTGATCAATAAACGATGTATGTTTTGTTAAAATATTATGTGTTCCTTATTATGTTCATTAGTACATTGATGCGTGCCAAACAGTCAAGCTAAATCACTCAAGCCTGCCACTTGCGAATGGCAGACCGTAATCAGCTTAAAACTGCTTAAGACACGAACTCAATGAAGATCTGAGGAGTATAGTGTTTCCCCGGGTCGTTATGTCCCAGCGAGCTATGCAATGGATTATCAAACGTAAAGTGATCGAGAGATTTGAACGAAAAAGGAGATTGTGAATTATTATAACTACGGAAAAAGCCAACAAATAACAACGGCTTAAATGCAAATTAAAGGAAATTAAAGAGATAAAAAATATTAAATAAACGCTATCACTATTTGCAAAATGATGAGCGTTTCAAACTTAAAACTTACGTTTAAATAAAAATTACGTAAACGTACAAAATAAAAAGTGAGATCTAAGAAATAAAAGTCCTAAAAATATGAAAAACACATTTTTACAAACCTAATGATAAAAGAAAATTTATAGAAAAAGAAAATTATTTTTATAACTATTTAATTAATTATTATTAATTAAAAACTATTTTTAACTATTAAATAATAACCTAAAATACAAGAAAATAGGAAACAAAGCTAGAAAAATAAAATTAAGACTTAGAAAAATCTAAAATATCAAAATAGAATTTTCAAAACTATTTTTATATTTTTCTGATTATTTTTCTATTTTTTTATGAATTTTAAACTATTAAAAACTAATTAAATTATTTAAAATACAAATTTAACTAAGAAAAATCTAGAAAAATATTTTTTGGCTTTTATATTTATCTAAACTTAAGAAAATGAAAATTAATTTTTGAACCTTTTCTTAATTAATTGTATTTAAAGCTAATTAAAATGATTAAAAACTAATTTAAATTAAGAAAAATATCAAACAAGCTTGGAAAAATATGAAAATTTCAGGAAAACTCTAAAATTATAATAGGACGCTAGGAAAAATGGAAAAACAGGTGCTTGTGTGCAGGAATTGGGAACTGATGTACAAGTGCTTATTGAAATAAGCACTTAAATAAGCAAATGGAACAAAACAAGCGCCCAATCAAAACAGAAGCTTAAATAAGCTAAAAGTGACCAAATGCAACTAAAATCAACAAGCTATGACCTCTGGATATCAAGCTACCAAGAATTGATGAAATGAGCTATAGGCCAAAAACAGATTCTAGGGTAGCTACTTTGAGCTTATGCACAAGCTGCTAGATAAGCTGAAATTGAAAACTACAAATTGGAACCTAAAGAAGACCTGGCTAAGACCTAGTAAACCAAAGATCAGACCTAGTTAAGCTAAACTAAGCTAGCTGCAAGGTGCAAAACTCAGAAAATCCTCATGCGGAGCTTAATGCCCTGCAGAGCACTTAGCACCATTTTGACAAGCCATTTAAGAGCTTAAAGAAAATTCACAAAATTATGCTAAAATGGACATAAGAAACTAGACCAAGAGGGCTTTTAAAACTACAATTTCCATTTGAAATGACCTAGAAATGAGCTCTTGAAAATCCTCTAGATGGGCTCAAAGCGGTTTTCAACTTATCGACTTTCTTAACAAAAGCGAAAAGTTGACTTTTATGAAGTTTGATCATGATGTATGAGTGAGATTGATGTATTAGGCTGGAGTAAGACTCAAATAAGCTAGTATATCAAATTCTAAACCTAGAAGCTAAAGTTCACTCACTGATTTGGACATATATGAATGCTAGATCAGATTAAATCTAAGCTTTGACTTAAGTGGTGTGCAGATGCAAAACAATGATCAAACTAGCCTCAACTGGTATAATACTGACTATAGCAACTAATTTTAGCAATTGAAATAACCTCAAGCTCAAGTGACAACCTAGATCCAAACACTATGTTTCAAACTGTTAGGTAAATTTCAACCTACAATGTACCTGAATCAAAGCAAACCAATACCTATGCTTACTAATATTAACCAAATTACAACTAAAAGCAGTGATTAAATCAAACTAACATAACAAATTCTATAAGAAGCTACTAATGCAGATTATGAAGTAAGACATATTAATGAGCATATTAATGAACAAATGACAATGAGAGGATCACAACTAAACAAACTAGACTACTATAACATACTCACTGAATGTAATTGACACGAGACAAACAAATTAAACCATTACACTATTGAATCAAATGAAAAACAAATTCATGAACTTACATATGTCCTGTCACTATTACTTGAAACTGAGATCAATGAAACAGGACCCAATCTTGCTAACAACCCATCTTACATTCAAAATCAATACTAAATTCCCCCAAATGCCAAGATTACACCAGCAATCCTGTTGGAATCACTCCTAAACAGTATTTCAAGTATTTATTTTTCATATGTAATAGGTAGCTTTGTTATGGCCTTTATGTTTGTTTAAGGTCAAGCTTATGTAGAAGGCCCATAAGCTTGATCCAAGCCCAATAAGGAATAGGGAAGGAGAGGGAGTGTTGCCCTAGCTCCTTGCCTATAAATACATTGTAATAACCTTCATTTGAAGGTTGGTTGTTCAAGTTATTCTTTCACTCACCTCCTACGCGTAACCGGCTACTATATTGTGTGTGTGTGTGCTTGTTTACTTGTTCAATCGCCTTATCTCTTCTCCTATAAGTTTGTGTTGTAAAACTAGTGACCTAACAGTGGTATCAGTCGCCAAATAGTTGGGTGTACACTTTGTTTTTGAAGTTTTGGTTTTGGGTCATACGCGTAAAGATAACACAATCTTTGATACGCTTAAAAACTAATTTTTTACACTTTTGAATCCAAGATTCTTGTACTTTCAACGTTATTAAGTGTTAAACTATTGGTTTTTGGCAAAAGTTTGGAACTTTACGTGTTTTTCCTTGTTTTAAGCTTGTTTTTGCACGCAAGTGTTATCCTTCGCAGAAGCGCTTTTAAGTGCTTTGGATCATCAAGTTTCACACTTTTGTGTTATTTTGGTGTTATTGAAGCTATTTCAACACACAAAACCGGTTTAGAAACACATTTGGATAGAATCAAAGTTACGAGTAATCTTACGCGTAACAAAACCCTAAAATTACGCGTAAGACTTTCCTTGGTTTGATCTTCAATTTTCGGTTTATTCCGTGTTTTCTTACTTGGATAAGTCCGAAAATCGTCGACTTTGGATATCTTTTGCACCGTGAAGTGTAAAGATCACTTGGGATAAAACCCAATCTTACGCTTAAGCATAAATCTTACGCGTAGAAAATCTTACGCTTAAGATTCATCTTACGCGAGACTTAGTCCCACGATAAGGTAATCCCACGCCTAACTTTCTACGCCTAACATATCGCTTACGCGTAACTTTAGTCTTTTTTCCCGCCACTGCGTAAGCTAAATCCTCTACGCCAGAACTATTCTTGTTACGCGTAACGCTTGGTGTTTTACGCATAAGTACTACTTGGTTCTTGTCATTTCTACGCCTAAGGATACTTCATCAACAAAGGTTCATTCGACTACAAAGATCCATTCTTACTACACAAGTTTATCATCATGTCTCAACCACCATACTCTAACTATTTCCTCACACTTATAATCAACAACAACAACAATTAACTCCACAACATCAACAATGGAATCAACAACAAGCCATTTATCAACAAAAATTTAATCAAGAACATACTCCACAACTTGGTGCAATTCCACAACCACAAATGGTTCAACCACAACCAAGCATTCAAGTTCAACCCTACACAACCGATTTCAATCAACATCCATCACAGACCACTATGAAGGAACCCACTTGGTTTGCTAAGATGTGTGAAGCTTTAAGCGACCAACAATCAATTCATGAAGTCGGATCACTTGATAGACCTCCAATGCTCACTCCAGAAACTACGATCAATGGGTGATAAGGTTCTTTAGGTTCGTGATCCAAGAAGCCACATGGAAAGTTCTTAAAGAAGGTTATCTTGAAGGTCCATTTGAGATGCCTCATCCACTGCACGGAGATCCAACTGCTGCTCCACCAAGAGATGAACAAACCAACATTGCTCATTATGATTTAAATCCTCTGTAACTTCTACACTATGAAGTCGATGAACTTGCAATGGAATACATCCTCTTAGGATTACCAAATCCAATTCTTCGTAGTGTTGATGCTCAAAAGATCGCACAAAAATGTGGGATCATATTCGCCTTCTTATGGAAGGATCAGACTTTCAATCGGGAGGATTTGGAATCCAAAATTTACTTGGCTTATGAACACTTCATGATTGAACACGGGAGACACTTGAGTCATATCATCACCGATTTTCGGACATCATCAATGATTTGGATAAACACAACATCATCATGCCAAGAATTGCGGTGAATACTAAGTTCTCGAGTAGTCTTGGTCCGAATGGGAGAAGTATGTCATTTTCTCCGCTGCGAAGAACATGCATCATTCTACTTATGGATTGTTGTACGATTACTTGAAGCCTCATGAAAAGGAAGTTGATCGAAAGGATTCTCCGTGCTCAAATTGCTAAACAACACAACCGGACAATCAACAACTTGCCTTGTATGCTCAATGTAATTATCCTCTCAACCAAAGAACTCAACCAACTTCTTCCAACACACCTTCACAAAGAACAACCTCAACCTCAACAAAATCAATTGGTCCCATACGGCAACAATGCTCAAGCATATGTCGATTCAAGCATTGCAACAAGGATTTGTGATGATTGCTAATGCTTTTGGCCGTTACACCAACAAATCCAACAATCGATTCGTTCCTCATCTAACACACGGACTCAAGTGTTGTGAACAATGGACGTGTTGAAGTTCGTAATCGTGATTATGGTCGCCGATGAGCGGTGGTCAAGAGTTTAATGTGGGTAGAAATAACAATGAGCTCAAGTGGTGGAACCGGAAATGCTCAAAATCGGTTAAATGGTCTTCGATGCTACAACCGCAATGAGAAGGACACTGCTAATGCATGCCCAAAGCCAAGGACTAGGGCGTGCTTATTTCAAAGAGGCCTTACTTTTGGCACTTAAGGATGAAGTCGGTGGATCTCTCACAACCAAAGAATGAGCTTTATGGCGGATGCGACTCGAGATGATGATATGGAGGATTTGCGGTGATGCAATTTACCGTTATGTTGATGGCTAATATGCATGAGCGCACATACGAGTGATACAGCCCCAGATGACACCGATGGCTTGTCTCGTGTACCCGAACAAACCATCATCATATCTCGAACTAATATCTCCGCCAATATCTCGAATCCAAGCACGGATCGATCGCTCAAAATGAGTCTTCTACATCTTCTTCTCGATGATTTTCAAGTTAACCTCAGTAGTTACATTTGACGATCAAGACGACCTTATGGTCTCCTTTGATAATCAAATTGACTCCGTGGTCGCATTTGAGGATCTAAAGAATGATCATGTTGAGACTCACGCTGAACAAGATGATCTGTTGCCTCATCCGGATTTTGCTCGGTTAATTCAAGACCATAAAATCAAAATGGAGGAATGTTATGCATTAAATCAATCCTTAAAAAGTAAAAATGCATTGTTAACCAAGGATTTTGAATGTTTACAAATGCAACTCAACTTTTTCAAAACTCAAGAAAACAGTGAAAAGGTTTTGAAGCCGCTTTGCAAAATCTCATCAAAACGAAAAATATTTAGAGAGACGGATCGTGATCTAGCCGCCTCGAAGAATGCTTTGTTGTCCGAATTAGAACAAGCTCAAACATGAACATAAAAAGCAAATTAACGCCTCACCTTGGAAAATCAAAATGCTAAGGTCGAGTTGTTAAATTGTCAAAACAGTTCTCCGCATACAAAAGCATTCAACGAATCGGTAGATGACCTTCTTGCGTAAATTCTCGGTTTGCAAAACAAACTTAAAGAGTTTAAAACTGTTGTTTACAAACATGGTGAATCAATAATGACTATAGAAAAGTTTACCTTAAAACCTAATCCAAATGGATATGGAAAAATCTAGGCGATTACAAACCAAAGCTTTCACTAAAAACATTCAAACCAACTCAAGTTTCAAAGATGCACAATACAAAATTGATAATATCACATGAGTGTTGTTGAATACCATCGTCAAGAGGAATTAGATGCGTAAGACGAGAGTCGATCAAAATTAAAAATGTTGTTTACAACAAACCTTTAATTATAAAACGCGTCACTTTCGTCACACCAACGGATTCTTCTAACACACCAACGGTTATCATCAAAACACCGAGTCTTCTATTGTTAATCCCAAAAGCAGTCTTTGCACAAACTTACGGTCCTTTACCTTCCATTAGCGAAGTAAACTCACAACCCGAAAATCGAAAAATTCTTCGATATTTTGACATTTTCATGGTCGACCTCAAAATTTTACAACATGAGATAGAATATCGATCCGAAATCAAAGTTGAACATTTTCAATCGCCTCTGGCGCGAGAACAAAGAGACATTTTTCGTAAAAATCTTTACCTAATGTTAAAAACTTGAAAAGTTGTGCAATTGCTCGGAAAAGGATTTTCATAAGGAACTTGGGTAATGAAAATGTTTTCGAGAAAACGAAACATCTATTACTAACACAAAACGCAAAAAGAAACCGCTGAGAAAAGATGTTGATCGACTCTTGGAAGATGTTATCTGTCTTGATATCCATAATGTTGTGCTATTCTATTCGTTGCCATATGCATCCGATCATATCTCTGCTGATATTGTTGAAACTGTTGTTCTGTTGAAAACACCGATAATGTGCTTCAGATCGAGTCTTTAACAGTGAAAATAAACGATTACACGGAATTAACAATGCAAACGTCGTCTTCATTGGTGTGAAAAAGATATTCACAACCATCAACTCGGTTTTCAAAAGAAAATCGCTCAATTGAGTGCTAAATCTTGATCCTAAAATTGAGCAACTGGATGATCAAAACGTGTCTTTGAAAAGTCAAATCTCAAAATATGAACAAGAACTCTTAAAAGTTAAACAGAATATGGTGTCATATTTGATTTACTCAAAAGACTCGAGATGAAGCATCAAACGAACTTGATCACTATCTTGCTCACACTAGAGAAGTCATGAATTTTGCCGGTAATCTTCGCTCGAAAATCAAGATCCGATTCACACCATCTCTAAGTTACGGAAATGTTAGGAAAGTATGAACTACTCCCGCCATCGTGATTAAGAGATTAGCACCAACACACTTAGTAATCGTGAACCTAGAATTCCCACCGCCAAATCACAAGTTGCTAATGTGTTTCCTCTCATCGAAACAGAATAGTTGCATCTTTCCAAACGTCCGCACTTCACGCCTAGAGCACTCAAACGAAGAATAGGAAGTTGCGACCTAAGAAAAGATCAATAAGGAATGCTAAAGTAGAAGAACACCCTAGAATCAATAAAACTCAAGTTACTTCCACTATAGATGTTGCGTCGGCAAATGTAATAGAAATAGTGATGTAACGAATGCTAAACCGTTAAGTACCTTTGATATTCATCCGATGCACCTTGTGATATTTGTCAAAAGAGTATGAATTCGATTGTCATGACAAATGTGTTGCTAAAGCTATAATCTCTAGATTACGGAATCCTAAGAATCGGAATACCTCTAGGCCAACTAATCATTCTAAGTCCGTGCTTGGTAAACCACCATCTTTAGATTCTAAGGCAACCATTGCTATCACAAGAGCTCCCGCTTCACCTCCTAAGAATGTAGTACCACCCAGTGCTTTCACTAAGACTAAAGCAAAGAGTAGTTATAGATGGCGAAATGGATATATAACACACTAGGATTTAAATGGATGCCTAAAATTATAAATGTGTGTATGTCTAACATATCGCCTTGAACCTCTCACATTTCGGGTTCCACATCTACTTCTATTCCATCCGTGTCGCCTCGTGTGTACCGCAGTGATATGATCATTCTCTGGATTGTTGATAGCGGATGTTCCCGACACATGACAGCAACCTTAAAGCGTTATCAAACTTTATTGCAAAGTTCATTGGCACCGCCGATTCGGGAACGATCACTTGCAGCACCATCATGGGCTACGGAGATTATGTTAATGGGAACATCGAAATCGGCAGGGTTTACTATGTGGAAGGCCTCGGTCACAACTGCTTTCGAGAGGTCAATTTTGTGATGGAGATTTGGAGGTTGCTTTCGGGAGAAAACTTGTTTCATTCGTGATCTACAAGGAAACGATCTTATGTCCGGCTCTCGTAATTCTAGTCTCTACACTATCTCTATGCAAGACATGGTTGCTTCCTCTCCCATTTGCTTACTTTCAAAGGCAACATCTACAAAATCATGGCTATGGCACCGTCTGCCTTTCACATTTAAACTTTCAAACCATCACCAACCTTGCTCGACACAAACTAGTTGAAGGACTCCCACGATTCCGGTATTCAAAAGATCACCTTTGCTCAAGATGTGAACAAGGAAAAGCACTCGTGCTCATTTTCCTTCAAAGGTGGAACACAGCCTCAAAGATGTGCTTCATCTTCTTCACATGGATTTGTGTGGCCCGATGCGTGTACAAACGATCAACGGCAAACGCTACATCTTAGTAATTGTTGATGACTACTCACGATGGACTTGGGTCTACTTTCTTCGTAGCAAAGACCAAGCTCCACAAATGATCATCACCTTTCTCACAAAGATACGTGTTCACTCCCGCAACACCGCCGTAATCATCGAATGCACAAAGGAACCGAATTTGTTAACAAAACCCTTCGTGAATTTTATGAGAAAGTGGAATTCAAAGATCAAACATCTATTGCACGGACACCGAACAAAACGGAGTTGTTGAAAGACGAAACCGAACGCTAGTGGAAGCTGCAAGAGCAATGTTAATCAATGCTAAACTTCCCGATTACTTATGGGCGTAAGTCGATCCATCGCATGCTATACTCAAAACCGTTCTATGATCACAAAACGCCACAACAAAACACCTTTGAGCTTGTCCACAACCATAAACCGAACCTCAAACACTTTCATGTATTTGGATCCCTTTGCTATCCGAATAATGATCGTGATGACTTTGGAAAGCTCAAAGAAAAAGCTGATATTGGAGTATTTATTGGATACTGGAATCGTCGAACTAAGGAAGTAATGGAAACGATTCATGCTCATTTCGATGAACTCACGGAGATGGCTTCTGAGCATAACAACTTAGAACCCGGTCACAACCGCTTAAACTTCCTCAAACCCCATCATCGGTGAAGAAAGCCCTCGCCTAACTCACAACAAATGGAAAGGTTATTTGCTCCTCTGTTTTGTGACGATATTGATGAACGTGCTCTCGTGTATCCGCTGCTCACCGCACAACCCGACAATATTCCTATACCGATACACTGCTACAACAACCTCGTTGAAGATGCACCAACACCAATTGACTCCAACACAATGATTGAACACACCGCCCAACAATGATGAACCGGTGATGATATTCTCGAATGATGTACCCCACCCGCAGATTTTGATCCAAATGCGTTCTTCAACCCGTTTGCCAATGAGATCGCCGCACGGATGTCGCGGAATCTTCAACAAACCATTTGAATCCTCGAATCGCACAATGTATACCAACATCAACCTCTACACATAGATGGACAAAAGACCATCCTCGGCTAACATTATTGGCAACCCGAATCAACCGGTCGTTACGAGACAACGTCTTCACTCGATGGTGAACACCGCATTTATGCACTCACCGTCCGCTAATGAACCTAAAACATTAAGGATGCAATGACAAAGATAACCGGATTGAATCCATGCAAGAAGAACTCAATCAATTCAAACGTCTCAAGTATGGAATCGGTTGAAAGACCAACAGGGTCCACGTCATTGGTCTAAAATGGATTTGGAAAACAAATTGGATGTCAAGGAATGTAATCCAAACAAGTCACGGCTAGTTGCTAAGGGTTATCGTCGGGAAGAAGGAATAGACTTTGAAGAATCTTTTGCTCCAGCTTGCTCGCCTTGAGGTCGCTCGATATTTCTCGCGTCATGCTCATATGAACATGACGGTTCATCGATGGATGTCAAACGGCGTTTCTAAATGGACAACTTAAAGAAACGGTCTATGTCACCAACCGGATGGATTCGTTGATCCCGAGTTCCGAACCATGTCTACAAACCGAACAAAGCTCTTTATGGTCTCAAACAAGCCCTCGGGCATGGTACGATAAGCTATCATCTTTCCTCATTGCCAATAATTTCACCAAAGGCTCGGTTGACCCAACTCTTTTATACAATATCACGGGGCACACATCTTAATTGTTCAAATTTACGTGGATGACATCATTTTTGGGTCAACACATAAAAAGTTTTCAATCGCTTTTGCAAAACTCATGAAGAAAAATTTTGAAATGTCCATGATGGGTGAACTTACGTTCTTTCTAGGACTGCAAGTTCATCAATCACCCCGTGGTATTTTCTTGAGTCAGTCCAAATATGCCCTTGAATTGTTAAACAAATTTGGAATGAATACCTGTGATACCTATGCCACACCAATGGCTCATACCAAGAAATTAGATGCTGATTTACATGGGAAATTGGTTGACCCTACCAAATACCGAAGTATTATTGGGTCTCTCATGTATCTAACAGCTAGCAGACCTGACATTGTCTTTGCCGTTTATCTATGCTCCCGTTATCAGTCGCGACCAACCGAAACCCACCTCTACGAGGCTAAAAGAATCTTCCGATACATCAAGGGAACCATTAATTTGGGGATCCGTATCGAAGGATTCGGTTTTGAACTAATCGCCAGACGCCGATCACGCAGGATGCCTAGACTCAAGGAAAAGTACTTCAGAGCACTACAATTTCTGGTGATAAAGCGGTGTCTTGGCAATCAAAGAAGCAGATTGCACATCACCATCATCAATCGAGGCAGAATATGTAGCCATGTCCGCGTGTTGTGCTCAAGTCATTTGGATGAGAACACAACTCAAAGACTATGGCTATGTATTTGATGAATCCCGATGTATCTTGCGACAATCGAGTGCCATTGCAATCTCGCAACTCGCCAAAGACTCAAATCAAAGCACATCGATCTACGCTATCATTTCATCAAGGATCATGGAACAGGTATCGTTGAATTATACTTTGTGGTATCGAATACCAATTGGCGATCCGCTCACCAAAGCCTTGCCTCCCGCTAGGTTTAATGAGTTGATCCACCGAATTGGTATGAGGTGTTGACTCAAGAGGAACTGGATGACCTCTTAAAACCGTCTTAAAAACTCATCAAACACCAAAACATCTTTTGTAAATAAATAAAATCTTTCAAAAACAAAATACAAAAATATAAAATCTGATAAAACAACAAAAATATTCTTCTCATCTATTTTCTTTAACATGGCAAGTACCGTTCTTCCGTCAACACTTGCATCTCTCAAATTTAAATTTTTCTGATCAAGTGTTGAGGGGGAGAAATTTATCGCTTAACCGTGTCAAAACATAAGTGTACTTGCATGTTATCACATCTCGTTGTTTCGTTATACAAATGATGGTGGACTTTTCGGCTCAATGACACTCCTCGGACTAAAATTCTTAAACCGCTTAAATTTATCAAGCCGAGGGGAGTGTAAATCATGATTCTTTCTCAAAATCTTTGTTTGGTAACCTAAATGGAAGTTAAAAGGCTTTGATTGAAAAGGAAAAGGTGGAGGGATGAACTGTCATAATCCGAAAGTATTTTTCAATAAAATACCCCACCTACCATTCCAACCACATTTATTGCTAAAACCTTCAAATCCTACGCCTAAAATCATTCAAGAATCGTGTCTCGGATCTTCATTTTGTAAGTGTTTGTGTGTTCATAACAAGATTACAAACAATGGTTTTAAACCATTTTGAAAGTTAACGCTTGATTTTAACCTATGGGTGATTTTGTGTTCTACGCGTATGCGTATGAACACATAATCTTGTTTATGTGTTTGAAGTTAAAAGGATTGTGTCAAAATGATTTAATATCATCTATAATACTTTTTAAACATCAAAACGCACCTAGACACACTAATCGAGTGTATTTGAGATTTAGGGTTTATGCGTAGAATTGGGTTTTTTCAAATGTGAAGGTTTTGGTATAAAGATAGTCATATAAGGTTGTTTTCAAGTTCAATTGAACACATGTAAACCCGTAAATCACCCGAAACAACTATGATACTTAATTCAAAATTAGGGTTCAAGTTCATATAAATTGGGTATTTTTGATTCAAGGCTTAGTTGATGTTAAAACTTGGATAAAACTACTTTATGGACATCTTAGAACTACCGAATCAATATGATGTTCATCCATGGCTAAATCTCATACGCGTAAGTTTAGGGTTTAGACTACGACATGTGGTTCTACGCAGAATCGTTTACATGAACTAGGATGTTGTTATCTCGTGATAAATTGTTGTTTTGTGTGAACATTGATGAGTTGATAACTTTATTTCGTGCTTTGCTACGCTTAAACACTCGTAATCAAGGTCATAAGACTCTCTACGCATAAGGATTACCCTACGGCGTAGTGATGTTATGCGTAAAATAAAACCCACGACAACTATTACGCGTAAGGTTCTACGGTGGGACCACGCGTATCCCGTGAAGGATATGCGTAAACGATGACCTCACGCATAAGGTCTACTCTTACGAGTAAGCCTTACGCGTAAGGGTTTTATCGCCCACGCGTAAGCTCCACGCGTAAGGTCCCCTTTTCCCACGCTGTAACATTTCACGCCAGAAGATAGATCCCAGCTTTAAGCCGCCACGCGTATGTCACATTATTTCACGCGTAACTTTGTCAATCCCACGCTTAAGCCATTTTTGACCTTCATTGTGAATTGTTACGTGTACAAAACTTGTTAATAAACTTATCATAACGTCACGAATCCAATAATGTCACTAATAAACCAAAACGTTTAATATGTTGTGAACAATAAGTGATAAAATAAGCTTTAAAACTTAAAGTTAACTAACTCACGAAACATTTCACGGCGTCATTAGACTATTGGACATACAAGTGACTTAGGTCTCAGAATAATCATTGACGTTGTACATTAAATAACTAGACAATAAGACCTTCGTTGACTAACATTATGTCTTCGATATGTTGGTTCTTTTGGCTAATATTATTTCGCATCACGACATGGTCTTTCAACCAAACATGGATGCACCAAATGTTCTCTCCATTGTCGACATCTACCCTAATGGCTACCCAATGAAGATTGGAAAGAATAATCTCCGAGTTGACTTCAAAGACTCTCACTTGCTCAATCTTCATGTCTCATTGCTATCGATATTCTCGAGGACTCACCCATATCGTAACATGCTTACTCACTCGCAACCATTCCCGAGATCTACATCCAACAGCCGGAATACTATGGAAAGGGTCAAAGGAAGGATCTGCGTGATGATGACTCTAAACCACAAACAAGTCACTATTACACCGCAGATTTAAGGGTCGCTCTCCTTATTCCTCAAGTCAATCCAACCAAACTTTATGCTACACCGTCAAGAGTTAACTCTCCATTCTTAATCAACATCGGTTATGATGAGGCTACGGAGTAATCACCAAGCACTCTCACGTAGAGCTTAAGAGTATTCCTCAACCATGGAGAACACTCTACATGATCATCACCAAGTCTTTTCGGTCGTGATAGCGGCTATGAGCATCCTAAGCTCATAGAACCGCAAATATTTTGGGCATTTGTCAACATGAAACACATCGCCATTGAAGCTCGATTTGGGATGACATGATGTCATTTCTCAACAAACTTGGCTCAAAGATTCCCTACATCGATATACCAAATTGTTGATCCAAAGAGCACTTGGACTTCACCGACATCCCAAGAGGCTCAATGACCCGGACAATCACGATATGTTGACGGAACCCATTCTCTTGTTAGAATCAAGGAAACGTCCACAAAGAAACAAGGTCAGACATGCAGATTTCCTTCTAATCAAGATGTCGAAAGCTAGAATCGCATTGAAAGGTATATGGAAGCAATGACAAGGCAAAGTTGGTCATCTTGATTGAAAAATCTTCCGTACACCGTAAGGAGAACCGTAAGAGAAGTGCAGGAAGCATAACAAGTAATTGTGAGTCAAAGGAATGTTCAAGAAGAAACCTATTCCTAAGAGGAAACTCACCCTAACATCGTAGCATTGGTCAAACATACAATGGCAAAAGAAGTCGATCTCTCCAAATCTGAAAGTTAATCGCTAAACTAGTGATGCAAATGTCAAAGAGATCCGAACGCTTACTTCAGATGAAGCTAAATTTTTCAAATTCTACTTGACTATCAACTCGGATCATCATGCAAGGAGTCACCACTCAACCCAAAAGACCAAGAGATGACGATGACAAGGATAAGGACTCGCACCTAAACGCCGTAAGCGGCCCGGTCAATCTACATCTATGCCACCTCCTCCACATCGAACTTCTGCACAACAAAATTCTTCTCCACCACGGTCTTCCACTGATAAACCTCGGGACGATTCCGAGTTACCACCCTTGACTTAGAAAACTGGTGATCACTTTGAGTATACGGGTGGTGACGATGAAGAGGTCCTTGAGCCCCAACAACAACCCTCCTCTCCCAAACAAGTGAAGAAACCCGAATCATCATCAAAGCCTTCTAAAGGCAAGAAAAAGACGACTCAGCCAGATGTCGTATCATGGCTTGATGACGATACAACCGAAGAATTTGAATGGTTTTCTACTCTTGTTAACGACACTCCCTACCCTGAAGAAGGTCAAGAATTGGTAGACGGTAGTACATTGGAGCATGCAAAAATCTTGCAAGAACGATTCCGTGTGAAGAAGATGACGAAATCCGAGTTGAAGCGCATCAAGAATGACGCATTCCTTCGTTGAAAACAGCTCGGAAAGTGCAATCGAGGTTGAATATCACCTTGAAAACATTGCTCGAGCCATGTCTAACAACATGGATTGGCTCAACCCGAAGCAAACATCGACTTCACTAAACGGAACAACCCTCCATACTACACCGACGGACCAAACCTCTACCAACAATCGCCAACCAGATGAACCAAGGATTCCCTTCGATATTTCTTCAACACGGACACTGAATTTCTTCTCCATGGTGGCGATGGTTCAAGAAAATACGCTACATCATTAACTCTTCCATTCCCAAAGACTACCTACTCTAAGCGCATAGCTATCGAGGAACGTGCAAATCACTTGTTTTCGACAAAGTGCAAGCATACGACCAAGATGCATTGTATGGGATTCATCATTGGCCCGAACGTCAAGAATCTACTACGAAGTCGCACGGTTCGTAAGTCTCAACATGAAGTGTATTGCTCAAAGAAGATCGTGGCCATCAAACACATTGATCTCAAGTCTAAATGGGACTACACATTCTTGAAGAATATCATAGTCAAACGACAAGATGAACAAGACTATGAATTCTCGGAGGTCGACTTTGAGAACTTGTCACTCAACGACATCGAAGACATGTACCTTGCCAAAGAACATGTGGTCGTATGAGACAATTCTCGACCGAAATTCAACGTGAATTCATCAAGTTAGTTCTCATCTTCATTAGACGCATTGTGATCAAAGAACGTGTCAAGATATCCGGATGGTTGTTGAATCATATCGTAAACGTAAACTTCACTCCACCACGCTTGATCTTCCGACATCAACCGGCTCAAACAACTTACGCCATCAAGAACCCTTTCGGCATTGTTTACCGCGGTGAACTTCGCAGAACCGCTTAATGGCGTGTAGTGAGCTCCACAAATTCGGGATCATACCTTGAAAATGGTTAGGGATGGATTGGCGCATGATTGAAGGATATACGATGAAGGTTGGAAATCCTAGCACTGGAACTCTCGGGATAGGAGGAATGTGAGGCGCATCATCACTATGATTGATGAACGGTTGTTCGAAGGGATCGATTCGGGCGCGGAGAGCTATGTTGGTGGTAGACCCGGGATAAACATCACCGGCTTTCAACGCCTGCATGCACTCACAGGAACATCACTGCACTTCGGTACCCTTGAATGGTTTCCTTCATATGATTTTGGATGTATGATTATATATATGTGAATGGCTTGTGCACACATATCGATGTACAACCCGCAATTGTCAAGAAAGGACCCCGTGGTGCGCCTCGATTGCCACAATCCTTATAAAAGGAGCGAAAGCTTCTTATTTTTGAGTAAAACCTATCAAACCTTTCATTATTCAAGGTTTTGCTCAAAAGACAAGTACTTCCCATAAGATTTTCAAAACCTCAACCGCTTATAACACTAATTGAGGGGAGTATTTGAATTAAAACTTTGTTCACAAATTGTTCACGAGTGGTCACTCTTCCCAACACTCAAAATGGTCATATTTATTCTCAACCGCATACAAAAATAACATTTTATATGCCATTTTGAGGGGAGAAAATTGTGTGATAAGAAATATGTTTTGTAAAGCAACATGTGCAAGCCCCTCGCTTTCTCGTGTGCAAAGACTTAACCAATGAATTGACGATCCTTAACTGCTCGCAACTCGAAAAGACTTGTCCCGGACGGGTAATAATTTCAAGCTAGTTCGCTAGTGATGTAAACGTGTCTCGCAAAGGACTTGTCCGAGTAGAAAGTACCATTCGAGAAGCTCTTGATAGACATGAACTCGACGGGTATGACAACCTTTCGAGGTTTGTCTACACCTTCAAGGTAGTTATTAGAGCTAGTTGTCACCTAAAAGCGACAATGTAACTCTTTAACTATTCAACGTAACCGTGTCTCGGGAGATTGTCTATCTTTAGTGGATCAATTCATAAAGTGCGCGATCTTTCCTCACCGTGCATTTAACCATTAAAACTATTAAGCACATGTGGAGGGGAGTATTTATGCAAAAACTTATCTCTCACCGTGGTTCAAACATGTTTTTCATTTACAAACCCTTTGAGAGATATTTTAACTTACAATGGTTATAATGGCAAACATAGGTTAGTCATGGAGTTATAAGGTGACTAAGGTTAGGAATAACTGTCTATGATCCGCCAGAGTCGGAGGATCTACCCAAGGACACTACCATTAGTTAGTGTTAGAAGTCCTTAGGAAAGATTGTAAAAGGAGAAAATGAGAATCGGAGAAAGAAGGAGTTGAAGAATCAAAAGAAATGTAAAGAAAAGGGTGAAAAGAAATAGCCTCCGTATTATTCAACTTAGGCGTATACAGGGTTCAATTCATATACTACTTGGTTGTCACTTAGTGACACCGGTATTGAAGATTAAAAGTCGTCATGGACCCAAAGGACGCATGCACTAAACCTTCTTAGCCACTCAAGTTTCTCTCAACAGAAGCTTGTTTTATTCTCACAGGAACCCTACATAAACTATTGGCTTTCTCTTAGAGATTGGTATTGAAGAAGGAGACCTCTCCTAGTCTCCGCCAGAAAACCAAAACGCACTGTTGAGTCTAGAGCCACGAGATTCATCAAAAGATCTCTTAGGAACACTTGACATTTAATCACTTGTTGATCAACAATAAGGTCTTGATGATTCGGTGGTTCATATCGAGTCCTTCATGATCTTAGCAATCTGTCGAGAACATTTATGAGAGGTTCACATCATGATCCTCGGTGATTGAATGGAAACTCGCCAGGTCAACATCAAATGACCGACACGACGGTCGCTTCGGTAACTCCCGTGGATTACGCTGGAGTGTGTCTCAAACGGTCTACGATCGTGAGGTGATGCTTCGTGTACCTCGGTGACTCATCGAATGTAGATGTACTTCGGTACATCGCGTTATCTCACTTGTGGGACTCAGGTTCAGAACGGCCTTTGTAAGAATTAGAGTTGTGTTTTCACACTATGCCGTTAACACTCAAGTTCAAACTTGTAAGTGCCGAAACCGCTTATTTCTAACCGTTTGCAATGTTTTCTTCTTATGGAAGCTCGGAGCGGAATGATCGTCTCGATTCTTCTCATGCTCACGCCAACATGATCACTAATGGAAGTTCTATTCAAAAGCAACACAATCGTCGAATGATTCTTCGCTCAACCAAAGAATCTACAAAGTTAAAGACTTAGAGAACTTCATCAAGATTGAATTCCAACGTCATAGAGCGTGTGAGCATGTTGAAGAATGACGTGGAGACATTGGAGCAACAAGGCACTCGAGAAGCATCGATGCGCACAACGACATACTATCACTTTCACCACAAAGAACAAATGATCAAAGAACAAAGTTAAAGATGACGTGAAGCTTAACCGTTCAAGATAACTATCTCTACACCTGGGAGATTGTTTGAATCAAGGCAATTCCTCTCACAAGAAAGAAGAATGCCGAAGACGCCACACTACTATTACATCAACGCCTTCACCGCTTACATTCATATATACTTGAGGGGAGATTGTTGGAATCACTCCTAAACAAGATTTCAAGTATTTATATTTCATATGTAATAGGTAGCTTTGTTATGGCCTTTATGTTTGTTTAAGGTCAAGCTTATGTAGAAGGCCCATAAGCTTGATCCAAGCCCAATAAGGAATAGGGAAGGAGAGGAGTGTTGCCCTAGCTCCTTGCCTATAAATACATTGTAATAACCTTCATTTGAAGGTTGGTTGTTCAAGTTATTCTTTCACTCACCTCCTACGCGTAACCGGCTACTATATTGTGTGTGTGTGTGCTTGTTTACTTGTTCAATCGCCTTATCTCTTCTCCTATAAGCTTGTGTTGTAAAACTAGTGACCTAACAAATCCTACCACATTGGAACTCCCCTTGCCATTGGTTTGACTTTCGTTGATTGAAATCCAAACTTGCATGAAATTTAAATGCAGGCTTACAAAAAGCAATTATAAGCTTATATAAGCTTATATGAGCTTATAAATGAGCTGGTGGAGATTTGAACATAAACAATTGAAACTTAAAATTGCAACAGTGGACAAAAAATTGAAAGGTGAACCAACACTTGAATTGAAACTTGGTAATAGTTTTAATACAATGAAACTACTGAGTTTGATACAGAATCAACTTTAAATTACCATTTAGAACTATTTAAGACATGTTAAGATAAAAACGACATACATTCTACAAAATAAACTAAGTCTTCTCCTCTTGTTGCTTCCTCTTGCCTTTTATACACCCAAGCAGTTTCTCTCACCTCTATGAATAGTTCCCAGCAACAAAATTGACCATTGGATGTCTTGGTATCAATCTAGGCCGTTTGAGCATTTTGGCGCCAAAACTGTATTTAACAGTTGGAGGTTGAGTGGGATTGGTAGAAGGCATTTAATGCACCCCTTGGAGTGTTGTGTTTGGAGGGGGATAGGGGTGATGATGGTGGAGTGTTTGCAGAGGTTGCAGGGGGGGAATGATGGGGAAAATGGTATCTCGTGAGGGAGAGGGAAAGCAGAAGTCAAATGAGATTTGACTTGGGATTTAATAATAGAAGGGGGTCCAAAGGGCAGGGGTCCAAAAGGGTTGTGGCAGGGGGTCAATTGCAATTTTGACAAGTCCAAGGGAGTGTGAAGGGGTTTAATAACATAGGGACTTGTTTTGCAATTTCTGAAATTGCAAGGACCATAACTGCCAATATCTCAAAGTTGATCCAAGGGCTGAAAGTGACAATCTCAAAAATTACAAGGACCAAACTTGCCATTTTCAATTTTCCAGGGGCCATTTTTGCTAATTTTCAAAGTTGGAGGACCAAACTTGTAATTTTCTCAAACTTTTGATATTTTTCACCAAAGGACTAAATTTGACAACTTATGATTTTAAAAGGACCTTTGGTGATTTCACTTTGAAATTTTGACTCGGGGACTATTTTTGACAATTTTAGAAACTTGGGGGTGAAGCGCCAATTATGCAAACTTTGCTCATTTTCATCGATTTTAAACATTTTGCATCCGAAACATATAAAATGCAATTTTGAGATATTTTCGAGATTTTGATGCATTTCGAGCATTTTAAACGTTTTGGATTCAGATTTGACTAAAATGATGAGTATTTACACACTAATCAATCCCCACACTAAACTATTGCTAGTCCCTAGCAATATTTTGAGAAAACTTAATGGATTTGAATCTCTTTACCAAAAGCCATTACTTGGAGTAGCCAAATGTTTGGTTCAAGTAAGAACCATGGTACACCGATAACCTTGTGATTTTGAGCAAACCACCGACTTCCAACGGATTTGATTTGTCTTTACGAAGCCGTTTGCTCTGGACTAGCCAACTCTTAGATAAATTATCAATATTATCTTTGGTGAGTGATTACCAATTATGGTTTTTCCATCGCCTTTACCACAAGCCATAAACTTGCGGGCTAGCCACTCTTCACTTTTAGGATATGGTGGTGAATACCATACAATTTTGGGCAAATTGCAAGCGTCAACGGATTTGAGATATCTTTACCAAGAGCCGTTTGCTCTGGATTAGCCAATCCTTTAGTTTATTAGACAAAGTGATCGATAACCAAATGAGAAAGTGTAAAACACTTACTCTAAAAAAAAAATTTTGGCCAAAACGGAGAATTGGTATAATTATATAATAAAATTAAGTGAGAATTCCCCACACTTAGAAATGAATATTGCCTCAATATTCAAAGTACTACTTGATTATGCCGAAACAAAGAACGAAAAGGGAAATACTACGCCATTATTTAGAAAGTTTTTTTTTTTTTTTTTTTTTTTTTAGAAACTTATATATATATATAACATGTGGGGCACTCCCCCACACTAGGGTGGAACACATGGGTGAAAACCCATGTTTAGCTACTGTTTTTGATTACCGAGTCGCTAGCTTGACTCGACCCCGAATTCATTTGTTCATGGGGAAGCAAAGTGGAAGAAACAATCTCCATCGGACTTTCATTCAAGATGTTTGGATAAACATTGAAGTACGTGAAAGTTCCACACCGATGAGATATACATAGAACCGGCTCAAAAATGATAAATGAAGATGCCGGGGTCAAAGATAGTGTCTTCATTCCCGAATGAGTGAAGATGGAGAGAAATCACAAGATATTTGAGGAAAGGAAGAAAGGTTTTGATAACAATCAAGATCCATTCCTCATCCTCAAATGTAGACGTATCGGGAGTAAGGGTGAGGGTAGTATCATCAATAAGCAAACTCATACGATAGAGTACACCTTCCTCCGAGCCAATATCATCCTCAAGATCAAAATAGAAATGATCATGTTCCGGAGGAGATATGTCATGAGAGAGTTCACTGGAGAATTCTTCATGAAGAGAATCATTCACATGAAGTGAAATTGTGAACTCTTGTTCCATTGTGGGCTTATCACTATCCTTAATCTGAGTATCAAAGAGTGGATTCTCAGAAATTGAAGTGAATTCAGAGTCGAATTCAAATAGAGGATTGGTGAAAGTTGTTTTGAATGTTTCGGGAACAAAGTGATCAACATTCTCTATTGGACTGTTAGGATAAGAAGTGAGTGAACGATCATTATAAGTGAGACTTTCAGTCTCTCCCAGATCGGCTTCAAATCAAAGAGTGGATTGATGCGAGTGAGTTCACCGAGAACTCCTCAAGAAGATGATTAGCATCAGTTGTGAAAGTGATGCCTCAACGCACTCGATGTTTCCAAAGGAAGCACAATCGTCGCTAAAATCGGAGAAAGTTTTCAAATGATCATTTGAACACTCAAGAGGAAAAAGAATCAAACATATGATCAAAGTTCCTCGTGACTCTCTCGGGATTGGGACAAGGTCCTCAACACTAGACTTTATGAATTTGTCCGATTCCTTTCGAGAACAGTGTCAAGATGCTCGCCCCATGTTCGGAGAGTGAGTGGGAGCTTTGGGTGTGATAGCGCTTGTTTGAGATGGAATCTCAAGCTCTTTGGATATCATCCGATGAACTTGATGAATATTTATAGAATTGAAGGATATCAAGTGTATCCTCATCATCACCATCATCGAGAATGTAACGAAATTGAGAGCTAGATCGGCTGCTTTTTCTTTTGCAATTGATTCTTAATAGATTTTTCAAACACAATTTTGGAATTTAATTTAGCACCGCTTCTTGCCTAACAATTCTTCCATGGATTTTGGATTATCTTGGGAATGTTTACATTCCTTCAAATCTTCACTAAATCCAAAAGATCAAGGAGAAGATTTTGAGGAAGTGGATCAGTGAGGTGGTTCCCGATTCATTTGGTCTTGTGAGGTTGGTCATGATACGAAGAGTCGTAATTGTTACAAGGAAATGGATTCCTTGTTTGACAATCGAGCTAAAGTGAGGACCTCCACAATACTCACAACAAGAAACTGATGTGGTATGAGTCATATGTGTTGTAGTCATAATTGTTATCGTGAACCGCTCATGACAAGCGTGTTTCCCAATGGACAATCAGGCTGGAGTGTGAACCACCACAAGACTCACAACAAAAGCTGCTTGAGTCTCACGGTGTGGTGGCGATGGAATAAATCGGTTGTGTTATGGTAAGAATAGGGATCTTGGTTATAGATGCACCTGCTTCGACTCCACCATGCCACAACCGGGGCAATTGCCACCATTATAAGGACCACCACACCATTGACAACCAAGAGGGTGAGGATAAGACATAGAAAGAATCAAAGGTTTTCGGAGGGGTAGGGATGAAGAATCAAAGATGTGAGAGGGTAAAGATGGATATTTTGGTATTTTTGAAAACATTTTGTAAAAACAAAGAGTGAAAATCTTTTGGGTTTTGATTTTAAAAGAAAATATAAACACATACGGATGGTATAAACAAGGAGTGAATATTCAAATCACTAATCGCTAAACGTGAAGATAATCAAAGACTGACTCCGTGGTGGCGCTAAAATTTGATCGTGCCAACAGTCAAGCTAAATCACTCAAGCCCGCCACTTGTGAATGGCGGATCGTAATCGACTTAAACCGCTTAAGACACGAACTCAATGAAGATCCGAGGAGTATAGTGTTTCCCGGTCGTTATGTCCCAAATGAGCTATGCAATGGATTATCAAACGTAAAGTGATCGGAGATTTGAACGAAAAGGAGATTGTGAATTATTATAACTACGGAAAAGCCAACAAATAACAACGGCTTAAATGCAAATTAAAGGAAATTAAAGAGATAAAAAATATTAAATAAACGCTATCACTATTTGCAAAATGATGAACGTTTAAAACTTAAAACTTACGTTTAAATAAAAATTACGTAAACGTACAAAATAAAAAGTGAGATCTAAGAAATAAAAGTCCTAAAAATATGAAAAATACATTTTTACAAACCTAATGATAAAATAAAATTTATAGAAAAAGAAAATTATTTTTATAACTATTTAATTAATTATTATTAATTAAAACTATTTTTAACTATTAAATAATAACCTAAAATACAAGAAAATAGGAAACAAAGCTAGAAAAATAAAATTAAGACTTAGAAAATCTAAAATATCAAAATAGAATTTTCAAAACTATTTTATATTTTTCCGATTATTTTCTATTTTTATGAATTTTAAACTATTAAAACTAATTAAATTATTTAAAAATACAAATTTAACTAAGAAAAATCTAGAAAAATATTTTTTTGGCTTTTTATATTTATCTAAATTTAAGAAAAATGAAAAATTAATTTTTTGAACCTTTTCTTAATTAATTGTACTTAAAGCTAATTAAAAATGATTAAAAACTAATTTAAATTAAGAAAAATAGCAAACAAGCTTGGAAAAATATGAAAATTTCAAGAAAACTCTAAAATTATAATAGGAAGCTAGGAAAAATGGAAAAACAGGTGCTTGTGTGGAGGAATTGGGAACTGATGTACAAGTGCTTATTGAAATAAGCACTTAAATAAGCAAATGGAACAAAACAAGCACCTAATCAAAACAAGCTTAAATAAGCTAAAAGTGACCAAATGCAACTAAAATCAACAAGCTATGACCTCTGGATATCAAGCTACCAAGAATTGATGAAATGAGCTATAGGCCAAAACAGTTCTAGGGTAGCTACTTTGAGCTTATGTACAAGTCGCTAGATAAGTGAAATTGAAAACTACAAATTGGAACCTAAAGAAGACCTGGCTAAGACCTAGTAAACCAAAGATCAGACCTAGTTAAGCTAAACTAAGTGGCTGCAAGGTCTCGCAAAACCTCAGAAAATCTCATGCGAGCTTAATGCCACTGACAGGCACTTAGCACCATTTTGACAAGCCATTTAAGAGCTTAAAGAAAATTCACAAAATTATGCTAAAATGGACATAAGAAACTAGACCAGTAGGGCTTTTTAAAACTACAATTTCCATTTGAAATGACCTAGAAATGAGCTCTTGAAAAATTCCTCTAGATGGGCTCAAAACTGGTTTTCAACTTATTGACTTTCTTAACAAAGCGAAAAGTTGACTTTGTGAAGTTTGATCATGATGTATGAGCTGAGATTGATGTATTAGGCTGGAGTAAGACTCAAATAAGCTAGTATATCAAATTCTAAACCTAGAAGCTAAAGTTCACTCACTGATTTGGACATATATGAATGCTAGATCAGATTAAATCCAAGCTTTGACTTAAGTGGTGTGCAGATGCAAAACAATGATCAAACTAGCCTCAACTGGTATAATAATGACTATAGCAACTAATTTCAGCAATTGAAATAACCTCAAGCTCAAGTGACAACCTAGATCCAAACACTATGTTTCAAACTGTTAGGTAAATTTCAACCTACAATGTACCTGAATCAAAGCAAACCAATACCTATGCTTACTAATATTAACCAAATTACAACTAAAAGCAGTGATTAAATCAAACTAACATAACAAATTCTATAAGAAAGCTACTAATGCAGATTATGAAGTAAGACATATTAATGAGCATATTAATGAACAAATGATGCAAGTAGGATCACAACTAAACAAACTAGACTACTATAACATACTGGAATGTAATTGACACAGATAAACAAATTAAACCATTACACTATTGAATCAAATGAAAACAAATTCATGAACTTACATATGTCCCATCACTATTACTTGAAACCGAGATCAATGAAACAGACCCAATCTTGCTAACAACCCATCTTACATTCAAAATCAATACTAAATTCCCCAATGCCAAGATTACACCAAAGAATCCTACCACATTGAACTCCCTGCCATTGGTTTGACTTTCGTTGGTGAAATCCAAACTTGCATGAAATTTAAATGCAGCTTACAAAAGCAATTATAAGCTTATATAAGCTTATATGAGCTTATAAATGAGCTGGTGGAGATTTGAACATAAACAATTGAAACTTAAAATTGCAACAGTGGACAAAAATTGAAAGGTGAACCAACACTTGAATTGAAACTTGGTAATAGTTTTAATACAATGAAACTACTGAGTTTGATACAGAATCAACTTTAAATTACCATTTAGAACTATTTAAGACATGTTAAGATAAAAACGACATACATTCTACAAAATAAACTAAGTCTTCTCCTCTTGTTGCTTCCTCTTGCCTTTTATACACCCAAGCAGTTTCTCTCACCTCTATGAATAGTTCCCAGCAACAAAATTGACCATTGGATGTCTTGGTATCAATATAGGCCGTTTGAGCATTTTGGCGCCAAAGCAGATTTAACATTGGAGGTTGAGTGGACTGGTAGAAGGCATTTAATGCACCCTTGGTGTTGTGTTTGGAGGGGATAGGGGTGATGATGGTGGAGTGTTCTGCAGAGGTTGGGGGAATGATGGGAAAATGGTATCTCGTGAGGAGAGGAGCGAAGTCAAATGAGATTTGACTTGGGATTTAATTATAGAAGGGGGTCCAAAGGGCAGGGGTCCAAAAGGGTTGTGGCAGGGGGTCAATTGCAATTTTGACAAGTCCAAGGGAGTGTGAAGGGGTTTAATAACATAGGGACTTGTTTTGCAATTTCTGAAATTGCAAGGACCATAACTGCCAATATCTCAAAGTTGATCCAAGGGCTGAAAGTGACAATCTCAAAAATTACAAGGACCAAACTTGCCATTTTCAATTTTCCAGGGGCCATTTTTGCCAATTTTCAAAGTTGGAGGACCAAACTTGTAATTTTATCAAACTTTTGATATTTTTCACCAAAGGACTAAATTTGACAACTTATGATTTTAAAAGGACCTTTGGTGATTTTACTTTTGAAATTTTGACTGTGGACTATTTTGACAATTTTAGAAACTTGGGGACTAAAGCGCCAATTATGAAAACTTTGCTCATTTTTCATCCGATTTTAAACATTTTGCATATGAAACATATAAAATGCAATTTTGAGATATTTTCGAGATTTTGATGCATTTCGAGCATTTTAAACGTTTTGCGATTCAGATTGATCGAAAATGATGAGTATTTACACACTCATCATACATTCGATTTAAGAAGAAGCCAATTGCTCACTTACATCGATCAAACACTTAGGATATTTGTATATCCAAATAGGGGAGACTATTGGGTTCAAGAATACCCAAACCCTTAAATCTAGGATTGAATAGAAAATACCCTAAGTGTTTAGTCCGTTAAACACTAACAGTCATCGAGTGCATAGTCTCGGTGAGTCATCTTCAGGATACTCGAAGAAGAGGCAAGAAGAAGTCTCTCCACCGGCAAGGCTAAACTTAAAGGGTGAAGGCGAGTCAAGAAGAAGATGGTGGATTCGGTGGTGATGACAATAACTCACCGAATCCCTAAAACTCCTCTCCGCCTACTTACATCAAGAAAATCAGTAGAAGACCGAAAGATATGAAGATCAAGAATGAGCGGGATAAGGCGGGATAAGTTTGAATCGATAAGACGAAGTCCTTATCAACCAAAGTCAACTTTCACGAATGGCAAACGATCGGGCTCGGTGTCATCAACGACCTTTGGAAAGCAATCTTGTCTCTTACCTAAAATAGTCTTTAGAATAGAGACAAAATACATCGATATTTTGTCTTACAGAATTGCCGGTTGTCACTTAGGAAAGAGTTAAAACTCATACTTGTATAAATAACATAAGAGATGGAGTGAAAGATTTAAGCTTGTGAATTGTAAAACACACATACACGCAGAAGCCATCTTTCACTCCTCCAAATAACTTAATCCCCGAGATAGCTCGGTGGGTACTTAGAAGTTGTGCTCGGACTTAGCCCGAGCTTCGTGAGGAGTTACCAACCTTTGTCATTTCAATCCCAAGTCTTGTTCGCAAGTACTTGGGTAATGTATTCTTGTTTGATTTATTTCTAATAAAGAATATTATGTTGAAAATTAATCGATGTGTTTTACTTACATCTTATCAGTCATAGATTCACTATTAACTTGTTTTTAATACTTAAAATGTTTTACGATAGTGAATAGGGACACCAGTTATTCATAAATAAATTGCTTTCATCCTATATGCTTCATTTTTAAATGTACATTGGTATAATCTAATATTAATTAGGAAGTTCCTTGATTTGAATATGTTCTCATTTTCATATATTTGTGCGTCAAGCACTCAAGCTAGTTGTACATATTCGTTTTACAAGTTTAACTCAGACGATTAGGGGGTTTTACCTAAAAAAATTATTCATCTATGCTAATGAGATGCTTTACGAACTTATTATGTGAACTACATGTGGCTCGATTGCATTTCATAAACAAAACAATGTAAATTGTATGATATAAATTACGCTTTGTAAATAATACTCCCTCCGTTCAAAATTAATAGTCCACGTTTTTTTTTTAGATGTCCTAATTTAATTGTCCACTACTAAATATAGATAAGAAAGTTGAATCGAGTTTATCATATTGCCCTTGCTTGAAATTATTATTACAAACTTTAAAGAATAACTTAATTAATTAGTTAGGGGTAAAACTATCATTCTGCTAAAAAGTAACAAAGAGAAGGCTGTAATAAATGCACTTTTCTTAAACTGTGTTTTTTTTGTCGGAGAACAATTATTTTGAGACGGAGGGAGTAGATAACAAGGCTATGTCATGATATACCTTTTTATATATCAAATAAGTCGTCTCATGTACCAATTTTGTTGACTATAGACAAATCAATGCTGTTAGTTCACAAGCTTTTTCTTGGTGTGCATTGTAGCGACATAAAAAATATACTTCCTAGTAAAAGATAAATTAATAATGAAAGATGAAAATATAAGCGTTAGAATGCTAAAGTTAGAACTTGAACGTGCTAGTTTGACAATATGCAGTGAATGATTTAATAAGTAATGATTGCATTTTTTTTCAGATATTTATGTTCAAATTATGTTAAGAGTAATTATAAACTAAAAAACTAAGTGGTATATACTTAACATTAATTTATTGAATACATAAGTTAATAGTTTATATTTTGTAAAGCATAAAATTACATATTGATATAATAATTGTTGTGAGGTTGAAACTAACTAACAAAAGAAAATAAGTAAAAAGAAAGAAGTAATCATCCCACATTGGTGAGTGAAACAAATTAAAAGGGAGGAGAAAGCTTTAAAAATCAAGTTATAGATGAATCACAAGGAGAAAACTCTTATCAAGTAAAATAAAAAGCGACTGAAAATATTTCTAAGAGTATCCACTATGGTGATTTGTGAAAAAGTTTATAAAAGATGAAGAGGTCTAAAAATGTATAAACAATAGTAGATGTGTATTTGAAGCCTATGTAGCATGAATAGGTCTAGGATTTTGAAAATTTCTAAAATTTAAATATTTTGGTAAATATTGAGTGTGCTTTATGACATGAAAATGTTTATAATTTGAAAAGGTTTATAAATTAATAGAGTTTTAAATATATAAATTTTTGTATAGGTTTATCATAGTTGATACCCTAACTTATACTTTGAGACCAAGTATAATTAAATAGGCTAAGTAAAAAGTTTTTTTATTAAATTAATTGCTTGGCTCGATTAGCTCGTTTGACTCGTGAAACTCGTTTAGCTCGTTCGGCTCGCTCGACTCAATAAATTAAACGAGCTTTCGAACGAGTCGAGCCGAAGTTTAACTTTTTAAAGCTCGGCTCGTTGAACTAATCAAGCACTAATTTATGTTTTAGCTCAACTCGAGCTCAAAATTTATGAAGCTCGACTCGAGTTAAACGAGCTCGAACACAAAAAACTCGTTAAAAGCTCGACTCGTTAACACCCATTCATCACAAAACTGGATGCTATTACCGAATTGTTAGTGTAAATTTGTTTCGATTTTCTTTTTTTTTTCTTTACTTTGATTGTCCGCCGTTAATCACTTTAAGAAAGCTATAAAAAATGTTGCTTGTCATATTAAACTTTGAAATTTTATTTTTCTCTGTAATTGAAAACATATGGAGAATTTTATGAAGACGAACATGTATTTATTTTTGGGAAAAGGAGTTATACGGTATATGTATAATAACTCCTGTAGGTTTTTCAACCTCAAAATTCATTGAAGATTTTTTTAAAAGTTGGAAATTATCCGTAAAATTCTTTTTACACCTAAAATATAGTAACTAATTTAAGTTGTATGACGTCACTTAATCATATTTTTAGCTAATTGACTAAAATCAAGTGTTTTAATTGGACAATAGGGGTTAATTTGGTAAATAATGATGTCAAATCATATCAATTTTATTATAGTATTAGTAATTACGGAGTAGTATATATACCATGTATATGATTTAGAAGACTATATAATCCCTTGTTAAACGATTGCTTTGTTCTTTTTAGTATCCAAGATGATAAGATCATGGGCAGGTTTTGATTTCGGAAGAAGATATGCCATGGTTCTCATAATGTGGTTATGTGACGTGTGTTCTTCAGTGTGGGTTGGTTGTTTCATGCAATCACCTAAGGTTCTGGATGAAGTCTCACAAACACAAACAACAACAATCAATAACCAAAACAACCATCTTTGGTTCAAACTCGCTAAACACATTCTCTCGAAACAATCTCCAAAGTCCAACGTCGTTTTCTCTCCACTTTCCATCCATGGAATAGTGGGGTTAATGGCAGTCGGTTCAAAAGGCCAAACACTTGATCAAGTCCTCTCTTTTCTTAAAACAAAAACCCTCGACGAGCTTAACACTCGTTTATCTAAGCTTTTGTCCTTAATGGCTGATGGTAGCTCAAGCGGTGGACCTCTTTTGTCTTTTACAAACGGTGCATGGATTGACAAAACTCTTTCTCTTAAAACATCTTTTAAACAGATTCTGAACAATATTTATAAGGCCACCTGTAAACAAGTCGATTTCTTGAACAAGGTTAGTTCTATTTAGTTTTCGCATGTGTTTTATGTAAATTAGTTTAACATTAAAGGGTGAATTGAATTTGCAATAATCAGTTTAGGTTTGGAATTGAATTCACAATAATCATTGTAATGTATTAAACTAGGTTTATCATGTGCCCAGTGTCCCTAGTACGGCCGTTGTCAAGTTTTTGGAGGACTTGGGCGAGAATCGAAAATGAGGCCCTAATGTAAAGGCTAAATGAAGAATATATATTCTTTTGAAACATATAGTGAGACATTATTATATAAGTTTGTTAGTTCGTTTAGTTATTTGTTATGTATGTTTATAACATCTCTATAGTTTATAAGATCGGAAATTTTGGGGTTTTTAAAAAAGTGAGGGCCTTGGCCGATCATCCACTTTGACCACCTTTAAGGAGAGTTTGAAAATTCTTATATAAAATGTGCATGCATATATGGCTAACATATGTAGTTATTAATGGACACAGGCTATTGAGGCAGTCATAGAAGTGAATACATGGGTCGAAAAGCAAACCACTGGTCTTATAAAAGACATCCTTCCCGCTGATGCAGTTACCCCTGCAACCAGGCTCATCTTAGCTAATGCAGTCTATTTCAAGGGATCCTGGACAGTGAAATTTGACCCGTCAATGACAAAAGACTCCGACTTCCACCTCTTTGATGGGAGCACAGTAAAAGTACCCTTCATGACAAGCGACAGAAAGCAACTTGTGCATGAATATGATGGTTTTAAAGTATTGGGTCTTCCCTATTCACATGGTGAAGATAAACGTCGTTTCACTATGTACATGTTCCTCCCAAATGAAAAACATAGTATCCCATTATTGATAGAGAAAATAGGTTCACAATCTGACTTTTTGGAGCAGCACATACCACGAGAGCAAGTAAGGGTAGGGAGGTTTATGATCCCAAAGTTTAACATCTCATTCGATTTTGAAGCTTCTAAAATGTTGAAGGAATTAGGTCTCGTATTGCCTTTGGCTCCTGGAGGCATAACTGAAATGGCGGACGAAGGCCTAGGTGTTTCAAGCATCCATCATAAGGCGTTTCTAGAAGTAACTGAAGAAGGTACAGAAGCTGTAGCAGCAACCGCTATGGTTCTTCTTTACTGTATAACACCTGATCCGGTCGACTTTGTGGCAGATCATCCATTCTTGTTTGTGATTAGAGAAGACGTGAGTGGAGAGGTGTTGTTTATGGGACAGGTGGCCAACCCTAGTGATCGTTGATCCGGTGAAAAAATTCTTAAAGTTGGAGACCTTAAAAAGTTGTTCTAAATACAGGGTGATTCACTTTCTCAGGGTGGTCAATATTATCTTTTCTAATTGTAGGATTTAAGTTTATATATGTTTTCTTTTGCTTATTTTGTGCAATTGTTTATGTATGATTATTCACTTTGTGAATTTAGCAAGTGATTTAATCGCATGCATTGAATTACAAAGACCTAATTAATTAAATATGGTGATATAAGCTGAAGTCTGGGTTAGTATTTTGTATACGGAATAATGACATTGGGCCATTTGAGGATAGTATAGTACCCGCGCAAAGCAGCGGCGATACCTGATATGTCAGTTGTTCTCGTACCTTAATCTTTAAGTGATATGCAATGAGAGTTAGTATTTGACGGTTTACCCGTTTGATACTACGAAAAAAGTAGATGCGTATTTGAATTTCCGTAAAGTATATCAATACAAATATAGATATCCATACTTATACTCATTTGAACTTTGTATAACTTGAATGTTTATGATAAAAATTACAACTATAATTGTATTATTGTAAGTTTGTAACATTCATTTTAATACTAAAATTAATGTGTCATTAGTGTACATTATAATGCAATTAGTATAGTGTAGAATTTAATTATATGAATTACTAATTATAGTAAGATGTGTATGCTTAAAATCATCGAATGATTCATTAGCCATCATATAAAACTAGACGAATATTCGTGCAAAGCGACGGTGCATGTGATTTGACTAAAAGTTAATGTGTTCTATTCTGACTAAAATGTTTATTTTTAATAGCTTGTCTTGTATAGGCCTTTCACATGATTATAACTGTGCATGTGATTTGTGTCTTAAACATAACAACCTTAAAACTGAATTCAATAACAAGAAACTAGAAAACCAGAGAGAAAAGAAATGAAAAACAAGGATAGTGGGGTGAGAAGGAATAGCTGGGAAACTTGTTGTAGGAGATGAAAATATATAAATAAATTCATTCAAATCCTTTTATCCTACATTTAGAGCACTCGGTGTGGTAACTTTGCACCCGAGTTAAGGTTTAACTCGCTCGCGTTAAGGGTGCGTTAACCACACCGTCCTCCTGAGTTAAGGGTGCGTTAAAGTGGTGCGTTACCCACTTAACGCAGCGTTAAGCGGCAAATCGAATAAAAAAAATCATTACAACCCCCTAGTCCATTCATGTTACCGTTATGTTTTAAAAAAAATTCACTTACACCCCTTCAACGTTAACAAACGGCTAGATTGCCTAAAAAAATCAAAACCATTTTCCCACCACTATAAATACCCAATGATGCAGGTTTTACTAACCAGGTTTTAATATTTATAATGTCTCGTTATACCTATGGTCTACCCTAATGCACTAACGGGCAGTGTACCCGGTCGTGTGTAGTATAGTATTCGGTAAAACCGAGGTCGTCCCAAGAGCTATGTGTGTGGATTAATACAAAGTCTAGGTGTCACAGATTTTAAGATGGTTTTGATATCGAACTAATTAACTACTAAAGCAAATAAAGGCAAAGATGAGATCAATAGAGGAGAGTGGTGCTAACCTAGTTACTCATCCTAGCTAGTAATGTCTACGTCTAATTACTTCCAATTACTTGGTGGGGTCAAAGTCGAGAGGACAACATTTGGTCGATTCGCCTAACCTATCAAACAAAGATGCCACCACTGGAGAAGTCGTGTCCCCTCATAAGTCCAGCTTGTTCCTCGGTCCCTAAGCCGAGTCATTAAGTTCCGCTACATGCTAGACTTATAATAGTGAGTGCCCGGGCGCTAGCATCTTAGACACTCACCCCTAATTTTTAAGTTCATCCAAGCGGTAGGTGATCGGTTGGTCAAATCGCACAAGTAGAAAGGGTCGTCGGTTGGTCATATCTTACCCTTCCGTCTCGGTCTACTC